>NW_021011587.1:781991-1138520 GCF_003987935.1 Bombyx mandarina | reverse complement strand
AGAGGAAAGATTTGTTTGTTTGTTTGTTTCGAATAGGCTCCGAAACTACTGGACCGATTTGAAAAATTCTTTTTCCATTAGAAGCCGACATTGTCCCTGATGAACATAGGCTACTTTTTTTTATTTATTTTTTATTTATTTTTTTTGGTTTCATGTGTGTTTTAATGTTTCCGAAGCGAAGCGAGGGCGGGTCGCTAGTAATGTATAAATAGAACTAGACGATGACCGATTTTGATAACGCCATCTTGGTTAGTTGCCCTCAATTAATGCTGGAACCACACTGCGTTATGCGCTATTCGTTATGTGACTACGCCGTATTCGCCAAAATATATGTTAAGCGCGCAAGCAAGAAACATGCCATCCACACTTCGAACTTGTGCGCTGAATTATGCCAAATAAGGCAAATATGTGTCGTTTGCGTGGAGCGATGGACGTGTTGAGAGTTGCCGCAATTTATTATTTCCTAAATGTTTCTTACCAATACTTGTTGTACAAAGTTACTAAAAGATCTAAAAGACCGAAAAGAAAACGCTGGTGGATGATTACAAGTCATAAGACACGTCTATATACGACCGCCACAAGCGAGCGAATGACTCATCGAAGTGTGGGCAGTCGATGCGCATATTCGCCTTATTCGTGTCCTTTGAAGTGTGTCAAAAAACCGACAAGTCGACGGATACGCGTATTTGCTATTCGTCCTTATGTGTTATGCGTACGAATAAAGCGAATATACTCTCCACACTTCGCCGTATGCGCGTGAATAGCTCGCATAACGAATAGCGAATAGCGCAGTGTGGTTCCGACATAAGAAAAATAGTATTATTATTCGCCAATAGATGTCGGGAAGAGTTGATTATTGAAAACACGAATAAAACATTTTCCGAAAATAAATCGTAGTTAGATCGATTTATCGCCTCCGAAATCCCCTTCCGTTTCCGAGATTCAGATTATATACATATATATTAATATACAAGAATTGCTCGTTTAAAGGTATAAGATAAGATAATGTATAAATAAAATGTACAAATATATATAATGGTATCCGTAAATGGATTGATTCCCCAGCGCTGGTACAAATAGGAAACTACAGAATAATATTATCATCTAAATCAATCCAGGATTATTTAATTAAATCTAACGTCTACATATATTACCTGTTTTAATGTGATACTCACCAAATGTCTGAGTGTTGTTACGGAATAGTAAAAAAGGCATAGATTAGAATCCGAGTAATTATTTCGTAGGTAAATGTGATTATTGCCCAAAGCCCTTGTATGAGTAATGAGATTTTTTGGGTAATATTCCAGGAGCGCTTGGTGGAAGAGGACGACCCTGAGGAGTTGGAGAGGCAGCGCAACATGGACGAGTACAAGGACGAGCACCGGCGCGGCTGGGGCAACCGACACAACAGGAGCTAATTTGTTAATTGAAGACACGAGTGCATGAAGGGGATATCGTCTTCCCGCATTAAAACTGTATAATCTCAAAACGTACTAATTTTACAGAAGAGTTTTTTAAAGGTTTAACATGTGATCTTTTTAATATTAATCATCTTTGCAACATTTATTTTTTTATATTTTACCAGTTAAATTATCTGTTTTATAAAGTAAGATAAAATTATGTATTAATTTTGTTAATAGTAGTCAAAACATAGGTAAACTAAAAAAAAAAAACTAAAGCTAAACTACACTCTTTTGACAGTATTTATGAGAAAAATACTGGTGATAGATACCAAATGATTCCGCATATTAACTGAATTTCAGTACACTTTTAATGTGAAAAGACGATATGATAATTTTTGATTTGTTAATTTTGGGAGAAACGACCAACAAACTTTTGTTACTTGTACCTTTTTTTCGTACTTAACTCCTTTATCATATGCAATTTCTAAAAATAGCCTTTAAACCTAGAGTTTTCAGGTAAAATATGGTTTATAGGCACATAACACCTTCATTTAATGTAAAAACTCAAAAATCTTAAAAATGTTACTTAACCCCTTCATCCACTCATGTCTTCAATTATTCATTAATTCATAACGATACTAGTCGAGACTATCTGAGGGCCGTAAGCATTGGGTGGAAGAAAAAAGAAATTGTTTCTATTCTCTTCTATTCTATTATATTCTATTCTATTCACTCTTCTCTTCTTTCTGAAATTTTTTAGTTGGTTTATTATGTTAGTTGTATGCGGAGTAAATGGTATGTGTGACGTCACGGTGTACTTTGCTACATTCTGTCATCTTTTGAACATAATATGTTCGTGCTCAAATAGAGATGGACCACATCGCCAATGCCTCTAAAAATATTATTATGTAGTAGTACAAAATGTTTGGAACCTTAAAAACAATCATGCTGCTTCAGTCGAAGGTGTCTCGGCGGCTGACAGTATTCATGTTTTTTTTTTTATTGCTTAAATGGATCGGCGAACTCACAGCCCACCTGGTGTTAAGTGGTTATCGAAGCCCATAGACATCTACAACGTAAATGCCACCACCCATCTTGAGATTTGAGTTCTAAGGTTTCAGAATAGTTACAACGGCTGCCCCGCCCTTCAAACCGAAACGCATTTCACGGCAGAAATAGGCAAGTGGTGGTACCTACCCGCGTGGACTCACAATAGGTCTTGCCTATCTTTGTAGGTTCACCTCACTGCTTATCGATTAAACAGAGATCGTCAGTACAGTTGTGGAAATGCAATGACTGATTGGATTGTACCACAGGTAGTTACTACACTTACGCTTAGATTGTAATATCTGTCAGTGTCACAAATTTTGAAACCGTACCATAGATTTTACGGTAGGTAGCGGCTTGGCTCTGGCTGATGTCTATGGGCGACGGTAACCACTCACCATCAGGTGGGCCGTATGCTCGTCTACCTACAAGGGCAATAAATAAGGGTGTTTTTTTTTTAAATATGTACTGGAAAACTACATAGAGATAGTATTGTTGTTGTTAAAATGAGTTTTGATGAAGTGGAATACTTTTTTTTTTTCAAAACTACCTGTCATGTGTTATGTTAGGCAATAAATGATAAATGTTGCAATTTTTTGGTTTTTGCTTTAATCACTAGCCCGCATAAGTCTACTGCTACTAAGCTCAATTGGGTTCGTGTTGGTCTCGGTCTGGTCTCGGTCTAATAAGAACGAAGATATTTTTTTCGGAGAGAGGTGTCCGCGTCTAAGGGGAACGCGGGGGTCTGTAGATGTTGACAGCAGACCGTGGACCCAAGGATATTTTTAGGGTTCTACCGCACTAAACGACTCCCCTTGCACTCTCTCACCCCATGTCCGATCTCCGTCCGAAGTCAGAACCCGCTCAGAGTAGGGGAGGTACCCGCGGTCAACACTACAACTAGACACGCGGCGCCACCCCGTGGAAGCCCGACCAACGGGTCTGTCTCCGCGGTGCAGTAGTCCATCAGGCTGTCCGGGCGATGCCGCTGGTGTTCTAGGATACCCGGCTGAGTCAGAACCAGAAACTAGGATACCCGAAGTCCGTATGACATAAATGACAAAGTTCAATGTCAGGCCAAGACAGTTGGTTTTTATTTTGTTACGTATACAAGGCACCAGTTGTAACAATAATATAGTGTGCGTCTCGGCGCCATGATTGTCTTTTTTTTTCCTACCTAAGCTGATAGCCTTGAGAGGCTATGTCAGCGTAACTGGGCGAGTAAGTAGGTGAGCTCACGAAGCTCAAACCGGGAGTGTGCTAACACTGGCCCCAGCAAGAGCAGTGCTTCGCAGAATCTACCACCGGATCGGAAACGCGACCCACTGAGAAAATCCGGAGAGAAACACAGTGGGCTATGTCTGTGGGTTAATTTACTCGTCGACACCTTCGTCGCAAGCGAAGGGTTCGACAAGGACGATGACGCTTATAGTACCTAAAAGCACTGTTAATGGATCGGGAGGATCCGTCATGACATGTGTTTTGGGCGACGTGGACTGTTTACCATTTGGTCCACAGGATCGGGTATGTAATTACCGCCGGCTACGACAAGATAGTTTTCATGTCGTGCCGCCTTTTCAAAGTGCTTGATTGATATTGATCAGAGATCGCCGGAAACGAGCCTCATTAACAACGTGTTACAAGACAATTTTGTTGTACCTACTTTCGTTTTCGTTGTGACTACAGTGAAAGCAGTAGGCACAGGGCTGTCGGCGTATATGAAATGGAATGTCAAAATGAATGCTCAGAAGGGATTAATTAAAAACAAAAAAAATGGTTTACATGAAAAATAGTTTGTACTCCTTTACTTTTGTATTCCTCACTTTTGTGTTTCTAAATGTTGAGTGGAAACTTAAAAAAAAATTAGTTGAGCATTTTAATGTTTTCAGTATTTCGTTCCTTCTGCAATCTTCGAAGTTCGAATATTTTTCAGTTTTCGTGATCACACAAGTCGTTTAGAAATTAATTATAATCAAGTCGAGTAGGAACTTATGAAAATTCACTCCCTATGAATTCGACGAAACCTTGATCGATACAAAGATTTAACTGTAGGTAACATAGTTTCAGCAACTAGTGTTATATTTATTATTACCGATTACCCTACATGAAGAAAAATGTGTCGAAACGTTGGAAGAAACATAAAACAAGCCTTCCCTGATTATTTATCTATGATTTACTGATTTTGAAATTGTTTGGTGTCGTTGGCGGATGATGTTTCGCCAAATTTGACAGTCTAAAAAACATTAAACTGTCATTTTACTTTAGTTCTTTCTCTCGAATATATTAAGTGTATAATCTATGGTTCTTTCTCATAATCCTTTTAAGAGATTTATTCACATAAAACCGAAAGGACTTATGTGAATAAATCTGTATACTTACGAAGATACTTGTAATATTCATTGTATAATTTAAAAATATTATTAATGGTTAACATTCACGAGCCAGTCTTATTCAGGGCATTGACCTTGTCACATGTGAGGTCCATCAATCGGTTATCGAGATACGAAACTCGATTGCACCTGCGGAGAAAGTGATTCCCTGCGGTCGTATGCCGATCACTATCATTTATTACCATTATTATAATTTTTTATGTTTTCCGACCAATATAATCACCAACTTCCTGTTTTGTTGTGGACTGCGTATGGCTGCTGTACGAGTAAGCAGTTTTGTTGTTATATGGAATACATCAGCGGACGAGATCACAGCTCGCCTGACGTTAAACGACGAACACAGCCCATGATATTGTAATGCGAACTGCGAACGTCACTACGAACCTTGAAAGATCTAGCCGAAGTGCTTAGTGTATTACGGTTGTCTCGAAATGGAAGAAACGACTGCTACAGTGACCATTTAATATCGGTAGGATCTGCAACCCATTTTTTTGTTTTTTTTTGTTGCTTAGATGGAGATGGATGGACGAGCTCACTACCCATCTGGTGTAAATGGTTACCTGACCCCATATACATCTACAACGTAAATGCCGCCATCTATCTTGAGCGATGAGCTCTAAGGTCTCAGTATAGTTACAACAGCTGCCCCACCCTTCAAACCGAAACGCATTACTGTTTCACGGTAGAAATAGGCAGAGTGGTGGTACCTACCCGTGCGGACTCAAGACGTCCTACCATCAGTAATTACGCAAATTCTAATTTTGCGAGTTTGATTATACACGATGTCATTCCTTCATCGTGAAAGTCAATGTGTTAAGTGCGTATTTAAATTGGTACTCGCCTGCGGGATTCGAACATTCGTGTTGAGCGATGCACCGGTGTTCGAGTCCCAGGCGGGTACCAATTTTTCTAATGAAATACGTACTTAACAAATGTTCACGATTGACTTCCAAGGTGAAGGAATAACATCGTGTAATAAAAATGAAACCCGCAAAATTATAGTTTACGTAATTACTGGTGGTATGACCTCTTGTGAGTCCGCACGGGTAGGTACCACCACCCTGCCTATTTCTGCCTTGAAGCAGTAATGAGTTTCGGTTTGAAGAATGAAGAATGGAGCAATTATTGTAACTATACTGAGACCTTAAAACTCATCTCAAGATGGGTGGCGGCATTTACGTATTTACGTTGTGGATATCTATGGGCTCCGGTAACCACTTAATACCAGGTGGGCTGTGAGCTCGTCCACCCATCTATGCAATAAATAAATAAAAATGTCACTTAATAAAGTTTTCACTTTAACAAACAGGCAAAATAAAGTTTAAACATCAACAATTATATTTCCGGTACTTTATAATGTGATTAGATCCATGGTGAGGACACTCGGTGTAATTTAGTTTGATAGCTGAATGTTTATGGAGCGAGAGAGTACGGTACGGCACGGAGTGGCTTCCGACACTCCTCGATATGGGAAGTGGCTTTAGTACACGGAAACAGGCGCACGTCTGCCTTCCGTTCATTCACGCACAAATTATGGATGTGGTTTATGTGGCTACTTGTTAAACAGGAGAGAGAGAGAGAGAGGGAGAATATTTTTTATTATACACCAAAAAAACACAATAATAAACAATGCGAAACAAATACAAAAAAAAGTACAGTTGGTGGTCTTATCGCTAAGAGCGATGTCTTCCAGACAACCATAATGTGGACCAGAATCATTTGGAAGCGAATTACGGAGGGAAATAAAAATAAAAATATTTAAATAAAACAAGATTTAGAGGTGTGTACAATGAATTGACTAAGATTTCAATTCGATATTTATTAATAAAGCTAAATATATATTTTATTTATAATTTACGTTAAGCAGCGGCTTGGCTCTGTCCCGGTTATTGCTTACGTCCGTAAGCGACTCACCATCAATCAAATGGGCCGTATGCTCGTTTGCCTACTAAGGGCAATAAAAAAAAAATTATCGCGCTCAAGGCACACAACGCGAATGCCACCTTCAGACACGAGGTCTGGTTAGGTTTTATTTGTTTATGTCACATCCAACATTTTATTAATTCATTCGTTACGAGTGCAACTAAAACACAAGGTCGCTCTTTGGCAGCCATTGTTCACAGTTAACCGCTTACTAATTGATTTATCTTTTGAATATTTGAGTAGGTTCACAAACCGGTACTCAGCCCGCGACTGTCGTGACGAGGGAGTTGATTGACGAACGATAGTTGTTACCAATGACAATTCGCTAATCGGGTCCAGTTCTAATTGTTTTTTTTCTTCTCCATCGCTCCCTCATTACTGAGGATCGTGACTCCGTTTCAGCTTGTAAACTGCCAGCCTCCATCGATTCCGGTCAGTTGCATGGTGCGCTAAGTGGCGCTAAGTGGTCTGTTGGTTTACTCGGAGATCTGGTCGGACCAACGTTTGGGGCTTCGGCCTCTAGGACATTTTCCTTCTACGTTTCCAGTGACCATCAGACGTTCCAAGTTATCTACGCCTCTGCGGGCAACGTGGCCAAAGTAGCGCATGATGCGTTGCAGACAGGTGGTAGACAGGCGTTGAGCGTTCTCCATTTTTAGCTGTTGTAGCGTAATTACTGGTGGTAGGACCTCGTGTGAGTCCGCACGGGTGGATACCACCACCCCGCCTGTTTCTGCCGTGAAGCAGTAATGCCTTTCGGTTTGAACGAGCAAACAGACCTGTTCATCACACAATGTTTGCCCGAAACGGGAATCGAACTTACGACCCTCGACGCAACAGTCAGGAGTGCCAACTACTGCAACACCGAGTCAGTTTCTATTCAGACCTCGTTTTCCATTAGAAATTAGTTACGAAAAAAACAAGACGATTGCAAAGTTAAACCGGAAATGTAATAAATTAATATTCAATACTTAATGTTTATAACCACAAGTTTGCCCGTTACGCTTTCAAGTTAAGTCTTCAGTCTTCACTCTGTCAACCGATCGTGATGAAATTTATCACATACATACGTTTTTAGGGATACAAAAAATTACATAGAGTCCTTTTCACACAGAACAAAAGAACCGTTTACGAAGCATCGATCGATTTTTTTATACGTTAACGCGAATGAAGACTCGAGTAAGAGCTGTTTAGTTTGTAAGTACGCAAGTACATAAGCTATATTTATATCGTATATTTGTGGTAATCGAGGAATTTTACAAATATCTTAGATTGAGCATTACATTGTAGAAAGTTCTCGTGCTCAATAATGCGATCCGTTAAGCCTGCTAGACTCTCCAGTTTAACTTGCTAATGGGATGGATTTGGGGGGTAGTAATGGGGGTCACTTATTTGATTAAATAAACTTTTGACAAGTATATATATACATGCGTTAAGATGATTTACGGGTTTTCATATTTTCATTATTTCCAGTTCTGATTTGGAAAGTCAGAGCTCCTAGGGAGTATTAAAATTAGGATAATTAATGGTCATAAAATTGTAAGATCAAATTATGACCTGGAAAAAGATTATACCAAGCTTTACTTACAGTCAGATGTAGATTAGAAAAAACAAAAAAATATAAATAAAGCCTGGCGAATTTGCTAACCCTGGGCCTAGCAAGGGCGATGCTTCGATGAATCTACCAACAGATCGGAATCGTGACCCACTGAGAAGATCCGATGAGCAATTCCGTGGGCTGACCACGATCCTTTTCTGTCTTTTATGGCAAGTTACACGTCCATAAAAATGTCAAGAATAATAATTAAACACCCAACAATAGTATCTATATTAGAAAATCGTTAATCGTTTATTGGCGTCGATGCGTTCCAATACAATTTTTTTTCCCACCTTTGCTGATAGCCTTGAGAGGCTATTTTAGCTTCGCCCTAACATGTAGGTCAGCTCACGGGGCTCAAACCGGAGTGTTGTTAACACTGGCCCTAGCAAGAGCAGTGCTTCGCAGAATCTACCACTGGATCGGAAACGCGACCCACTGAGAAGATCCGGCGAGAAACTCAGTGGGCTGTGTTTATGGTTAATTCGCTCGTCGAGCCCTTCGTCGTCCAATACAAAAATGTTAAGCTTGTTTATCATAGCGTAATATTCAAGTCGAGTTCGTCGGTTACATGCAATCGCGACCGAATCCGGCTCCATCATTAATATTTGTAATTCATCGAGTGTCCACAGGGATTAGAATACCACTTTAAGACTTGCACTAAAACTGTGTCAATTGAGCAGCATTGTAATACATCCTTTGCACTAGACCTTCCTATGAGGCTTGGTGAATAAAATTAAATATTTAAAGTCGTCGTGGCTTAAATAGTAGAACGCCTGATGTTATCGAAAGACGCGGTTATATCTTGGTTCATCATCGCTAAACTCAAGTGGTTGCCAATTCGCCTTCGCCGTAATACTAATGTTCTTTTTTTACTATATTTTAGTCTCAGAATACAGTACAATCTGTATTCTGAGATTTTAGTGAGCAATAACGTATGTTCTCTCTCTCTTAGACTTAGAACTCGGGTCTAAGGTGGGTGGCCGCATTAACGTGTTTGATGTCTATGGGCTCCGTGACAATTTAACACTAGGTGGGCCGTGAGCACGTCCATCCATCGTAGCAATAATAAAAAAATAACAGTAACTAGAAATGATATACCAATCAATGATTAGTATATCATTTTGTATATCATTGGTATATCAATGAATACAATTTGAACGAAGAATTTGTTACTAATACATTCAACTGTTCCGCTTATGTATTCCCATAATTCCGTTATTTATTTATTTATTCGCAACTGTATACCAACATTAATAAGCGAACTTTGCGTAATGTTGGTACCGAGATCCTTAAGGCGGCTCGCTTTGAGATAAAATCAAAGCATAGCGGTAACCGGCTGAAGTTGTTAGCGGTTACATTGATTAACTGGTATTTCTCAGTAATTGAACGATCTTGTTAAGCTGTTTTCGAGCCATGTTACGATAAACAATATTGTTTTATTAATAGTCAAATAAATGTGATTCTAACAATAATTTTCACGGATCTCTCATCATGGGGTTTTGGAACACACGTAATGATCGGGTATTCATAAAAAGTGAAAATCGCGGTAAGAACTTATATACATATAGTGTATAAAGTGTAGTGTATAGATTAAGATTCAACGATTCTTTATAAGTATAATAATTATCTCAGCAGGCAGCAGCGTCAGCACACTCATCGAAGGTTATGATTTTCATCGAAATGCAAGTTAACCCACAGACAGTCCAGACACTGAGTTTCTCTCCGAATGCTCTCAGTGGATCGTGGTTCTGATTTGGGGTAGATTCAGCGAAGCGCTGCTGTTCTTACTAGGGCTGATGTTATCATAGTGTCAGGCTGAGACCCGTAAGCTCGCCTACATACCCGATGAAGCCAAGATATCCCCTCGAGGCTATTAGGCAGTGGATAGGAAAAAAGAAAAATTTCTGCCATACTTGTTTGTTGGTTTATTTATTTTTAGTAAAATGGAAACAGAGAAAGCTTTCTTGCACACCAAAACACAATTAACATTCAAAATCAGTCAACAGGCAGGTCTAATTGTACAATGGGCGTTCTTATAGCTAAAAGCCATCTCTTTCGTTTTATCTACAAAAATTCTGAAAACTGAGTATTGGCTAAATTGAATGGAACGTTATTTTATAACAAATACAATGCTTTTTCATTATTACAATAATATGTGTAATTACGATAAACTTGAATGTAATTGACTTGATTGCACAGGGCGTCGACCTGAAACTTAAAATAAAAACGAACAAGTTGCAAAATAAAATACAAGAATACGTGTATTTTAAAAGTATCACCTTATTTTGCTTATAAAAAAAACATTGTAAATAATACAAGTAGGTACTTACTTGGGTCACACTGCGCCATCTCGAATACATTATCTTCTTTATCAATGGAGGTACGTTTCATCTCGACTGTTTATCTGTTTTTATTTAGTTTATTGTTTGTGTCAGTTGGAAAATTGCCACTTTTAAATAATATAGTTGTGTGATTTCTTTTTGTTGTGTTTTTAAAATGTTGCAGTGTGAAATCGATTCTTATAAGGTATCAATCAAATAACGTATTTTGAATGTTGTTTTTGTTTGTCTTTTTGAAAGTGTGACTTATGTGTGGTATTTTTAAAATGAAGGCCTCCTTCTATCATATAACAGACAGGGCAACGATTACAGAAAATGATGGAAGAAGGTAATGTAGTGCTGCCTATTTCTAACTGCATAACATTACAATCTATGCAAATTATTATGTTTTCTCTTTAATTTTGATGACATTGAAGCCTGTCATTGTCAAATAGATATCCTTGACATCAGAAGAGGAAATGGTGTTCAACTGATATTTGTTTTTATCGTAGATTTTTTTATGTCACTAGACTAAATCTAATAGTATATAGTGACATATTAATTGGTATTATAAAGCGAGTAATGGCTAAGCCTTTATTCGAGGATTTTTAATTATGCCTGGTAGACAGCGGCACTGAAGCTTCAGCAGACCATGGGCTTCGGTGACCGTTTAGAAGCAGGTGACTCGTGTCTCTCATTCGGGTACAATAAAAGAGGTTAACGATAAAGGTAGAGGCTTAGTGACTTATCCCTACTAACAGCTTTCAGCAGGCAAAAACTCACATACATACAGCCAGTGTTGTTTGTAGACATCCTTAAAGGTTAAAGTTATTTACATAGCAAGCATTAGAGGACAATAATATATGTTTTATGGTAAATCTGCTATTGACATGAATAACAGAACGTGTAAATAATCTCAGTTCACTATTTTAACTTGAAAACCGGTTTCGTCAGATCTATGGCGTGTCTTTCATCTTTGCAATAATTTAACATCCATTTGTATTTGAATTATAACGTTACTAGGGACCCGCCCTCGCTTCGCTTCGGAAAATCTAATTTATTATTGATTTCTCCACTATTTAATGGATGTTATTATACATATAAACCTTCATCTTCAATCAATCTATTAAAAAAAAACCGCATAAAAACCTGTTGCGTAGTTTTAAAGATTTAAGCATACATAGGGATATAGGGACAGAGAAAACGACTTTAATCTTCAATTTTAAATAATTATCCGCTATAAACTATGCTGATATAGAAACTTCATTGGATTTTTTGGAAATTCGAGGAGTTTCACGTCTTTATTCCACTTGTGCACTTTCTTACTCACACATTATATGGTAAACATTCGCAATTACAACGAAATCTAAAGAAACACTTGTAATCGATAATTATGGTCAATCTCACTTCAGATATTCCATTCAATATGTTATTTTTGTTCTTTATTTCTTGTCTCGAAATCCCTAATACCAGGGTTGTGAGTTTTTCAGTTCATCTCTATTTACCAAACATGGTTAGTGGTAACTGTTCACCAACAGGCTATTGTCAGCTCGCCACAATATTATCTTAATCTTAATCAATATAATATTATCACAATATTATATATAGTATTATCGATCACAATAACAAAATACACAAATCGAAACTTGCTCTTGGCAACTCTAGTAGTGACGCATCTCTAATATAGAAGATGCGTGTCTATGCATTATTATAGTCTATGGTCAGTGTCCTAGTAAGGTAAACACGTGTGGTCTCCTACAAGGTTGGGTCCTATAATAATATACAATGAGCAATGGAATTTTTTTTTGTTTTGGTCTCAATTTACCCACCTGTTTATTCATAATTTGTTTATTCACAATTAACTTTGTTGTTGTAATTTACTTAGTTTTTATATAATTTAATATAGCGTGTAAACGATTCTTTAGTATATTCTATGTGAATTAAAAAAATTGTACCTTTTGAACACTCACCCCTAGTAAAAATTATTTAAATTTGATTATTTATTGGTGTCGTCACGTGGTGGAGTCAAGCAAGAGGTCATTTTTACTTTAAGCCAAAATTGTTTTTTTTAATCGAATAATTTGGCGGACAACCACAGACAATCATAGACAGGCCAAGACCTTCGTTCTTAAAACAAAAAATAAATTGAACAGTATTGCATCAACACAATTGTTAGAAGTTAAAATGTGATGCTCTGATTAAAATGAAAAATGGTATATTACTGCACTGTATATTTCTCGTTTGAGTGTGGAGATGGTTTATTTTTTTTATTCTTGTGAAACTGTTCTGATTCTTAGTTTCTTACGTATACTTCCTCTTTTAATTCTAATTAACTCGTACGTGGCGTACGTGAACTGTGTGTTCATGAATGTTCACAGTTGGCTGCCGGAACAATGTATTTACATAATTTGAACATTAACGCGTCGCCAAAAAAGATAATGAAATTTTTTGTTTGATATTTTTTAATCGTAAAATACAGCTTTATTTCTAAGAATATTGCAGCAAAGGACGGTTTTTAGGTGAGCAAGAGCATCAAGTGCGTTCGAGTTATTGTCAGTCTGTTCGTGAAAATTTATTAAAATATTAGATGATCAATTTACGCCGCGTATAGAAATATGCGTATTGTTATGGAATTATAAAATTAAAATAATATAAATTAGGATAAAAATTGAAAGCGTATATTTTTAACGTGTCACGCATTGCTGAGTTTACGCGGTAAAAAAAAACCACAGACTATTCAGGCGCCTGAACACGTATTGACTAAGTAAAGGCCAATAGCAAAATTAAAAATTAAATTATCATGACTATTATTACTTACTACAGTAATCTTATTATTATTATGAGGTACTCGTTTCAACTAATTTTGTCGAAAAAGGGTAATACAACAAAAAAAAAACTGAAAATAAATACATTTTGAAATTTTAACGGAATATATCTAGTATATATAATAATATATAACGAATAATTTTAAAGCAAATTTTTTGGTACCTTTTTTCATGTTAATCTTTATGCAATCACATCTCGACGATCATTTAATTTAGTAATTATACGTTAATTTGCGAAAATTTCATGAGCAATTTCGGTCCTTTTTTTCCTACCTGTGCTGATAGCCTTGAGAGGCTATATCAGCTTCTCTTTGACGTGTACGGGGCTCAAACCAGGTGTGTTGCTAACACTGGCCCTAGCAAGAGCAGTGCTTCGCAGAGTCTACCACCGGATCGGAAACTCGACCCACTGAGAAGATCCAGTGAGAAACTCAGTGGGCTGTGTCTGTGGGTTAATTTACTCGCCGAACCCTTCGTCGAACGCAAGCGACGGGTTCGGCGAGAACGATGACCGGTATTTGAGGTACCTATGTACCTTTCGGTCCTGTTCGCAGATACATATATTACAGGGAACACCTACCAGTAATTTATACTTTCTCACCAATCTCCTTAAGTTCTACCATCTAGCAGAGTGTGTGGTTAACTTAAAATGTATTTGGAATATCTTTTTCTCTATTCTTTTTGCAAAAGTAACGGTAAGGAACTAGATTAGGGCAGCCGTTATTCCGATAAAAAATGGAGACTTCCACTTTATTGCAGTGGTACCTATTTATGCTGTAAAATCTATGGGCTCATAAGGTCTCATAACTCGTAAACTCAGAAGGTCATAACTTATAACTTAAGGAAGGCCGCGAACCTTTCTAAATATTGAAAAAATATAAATAGACCGACATAATATATTGCGAAAACTACCTTCCTTTTGAACAAATTTGAATAGATTTTATATAGTCACTAATAAAACTCAACCTTTAAACCAGCTTTTAACACAATAAAGTACCTATAGGTACTGTAATATTATTTATCGAACAAAACAACCTGATTAACATTCAGAGTGTTATCTCTGGGATAAGGTTGTCAATCTTCGAACATGTTTTACAACTCAGCTAACGAATCACGTCGTGTAAATATTCCTTTGATTTACATATGTATTTAACGCTTGTCTTACGTCATTGCAAGACAATGATTGCTCGCTCTGGAATTCCAAGATAATGCGCATTAGTTTGGAGTACAATAACATGTTTTAATGAATGAAAATGGGAAAAATCAAACCCGGAAAATTATAATTTGCGTAATTACTGGTGGTAGGACCTCTTGTGAGTCCGCACGGGTAGGTACCGCCACCCCGCCTATTTCTGCCGTGAAGCAGTAATGCGTTTCTGTTTGAAGGGCGGGGCAGCCGTTGTAACTATACCGAGACCTTAGAACTGATGTCTCAAGGTGGGTGGCGCATTTACGTTGTAGATGTCTATGGGCTCCAGTAACCACTTAACATCAGATGGGCTGTGAGCTCGTCCACCCATCTAAGCAATAAAAAAATTTAGTAATAGTATAATTAATATCACTGCACAGATTATATATTTCACGGTCCTTGTTGACCTGGCGAACTAGATACTGCTACCTTTTTACAATCAGTAATCATTTTGGGCACTTTAAGTTATAAGCAGTAGTACAGTTTATGTTTGCGTGCCGTTGTATGTGTGGTTAATTAAAAAATCCCGTATAAATGATTCCGTTAAATAAGTACCTACGTTCGGTTCGTATTCGCCGCCGTGACGTCGTTAGTGGCTATTTGTACTGTTTTATTTACGGTGTGCTCAGTGCGAGTTTTTTAACGTTCTCGATAGCGTAAAAGTTAACTCAAATTTGTAAGGAGTTGGAACAGCGCCCCTAGCGGCAAACGTAGGCATATACTGATTGTGAGTCCGCACTGGTTGGTACCATCATTCCGGCAATGCGTCATGATAATCGCCTTATCGTTGCTGCCGCTGGCTACTCCCCGAATCCAGATCACGCAGGAGCCAGTCACCGTCGACGCCCTAGATACGTCCTTAAGGAACCATCAGATCCAATAACCCTTGCATTAGACGCCTTCCGCTCTAACAGTAGGAGTAGAGACCCCGGTAACCATACTCATGAACTCGACAAAGAGTTCGACGAGAGAGGTCTCCCTTGGAGGCGCTCGGGTAGCTGTCAGCAAATCCCGCTCCTTCTGGCTGAGCCCTTGCTCGCCCACCTGTCCTTGTGAAATTGGAAAGACCTCCGGGCCAACAGTAACCCCTCAATCATAAAAAAAACACCATTCAATCTGTTTCTGCCGCAAACCAGTCACGTGGCCCAGTTTGAGGGTCCTACAGCCGGGTTTCAATTCAATTGGTTAGGCTCATGTCTTAAGGTGAGCTCTTGTAACCACTTAACATCAGGTGGGAAATGAGCTGGTCCATCCAAGTTAGAGTCTATCTTCAATAATTTTAAGTATCTAAGAAAGGAAAACGAGGTAACACTAAAATACTAAATATATTATGATATTAAATCGGCAGAGCTGTTTCTGAGATTAGCGTGCACAAACGCACAGACAAACAGATAAACAGGCAAAAATTCTAAAAATCACTTTTTTGGGTTCTATTGCGTTCATAAAGCCCCCTATAACAGTTTTCCTGAGATATCTTCCATGTACAGACAGCGACCTGTTACGATTTTATTATATGTATTGATATCAGAACAACTGTTCCCACTGTGCACTGTTTTAACTTCTGTTAGTTATTATATTTAACGGCCGTCTGGTGTAGTGGTAAGTGACATAGTCACTACATGAGGGGGTCGCGGGTTCGAATCCCGCCAAGGGAAGATATTTGTATGATAAATATAAATGTCTTTGCCAGGGTTATGGATGTATGTTAAATATATGTATGTGTATAATAAAAATCTTACATTGATTTCCGTTATCTGGTTCCTGTAACACAAGCTCTTTACGAACTTATCACGGGACCAGTTAACGTGGCGTGATTGCTAGTAAATATTTATTTATTTATTATTTATATTACTTATTATGTACAAACGAAGAGTAAGTAAATAAACCACTGCCTCCGATGAGAATACTGACCTGTACTGCGTGGTATAATAGTCATACTTACCAGTCGACAAACGAAACGATCAAACATCCACTTAGATCAAAGATTTCCCTTTTGTAAATCATCAATCATTGTACAACTAAATTGCTCTAGTCTCAGTGAAATCTAGATAGCTGACGGGTAAATTGAGCTAGCACGCATGTCATTACCGACATGGAAAACGTCGTAATTGTAAGCGGTCGTTTAAATAGTGACCTACTTTTATTTTAATAAGTCCATTTGCGGTAGATAATCGGAATATTATGCTTAAATTGATATTGTGTGCCCGCATGGCTCGGTGCTAACATTCAGCCTGTTTATGCCACTAAACAGTGTTTTAAAGAATAGAATCGTTTATAGTATATTATACAATGGATAATTTTATATGAAATCTCAAATTGAGTACCTAGCGACATTCAGAAATTCTTTGTTTTTACTTAATAAAGTAATTTGAGTTATTATGTTCGCCAGTGCCCATTTTTGCACGCATAGCTTAGCCATTAACAACGTCAATAATAATGTTAAGAGCATGAGTAATGAGTGTTTTTATTGTACGTCTAAGCTAATAAAAAATACGTTACGAAAATAGGCCTTCAAAACTGTTCGTTTGTCAACGAATTCCGAACGCTTTGATTGCGAAGAGCTGCGCAGATGATTTTTTTGCTAAGGACTATTCTATTGCTAACCAGATGTTTTAAATTGTTCCTTTTTTCAGTATCGGGTTTATGATACAGAGTAGGTCTCGATGAAGTTGCTCGGTTGACCGACCAATGAAATGCTTTGTTCGGAACTTATTTAATACATGCACTTAGAGCCCGTTCACACATGGTCTCCGTTTTACTGGTCCGTTTTGTCGAATACGCTTTTTTTTCATCGATGGAGCATGGAGTTGTATGAGTGACTTCACATATGGTATAGTATTCAGTATACTGTAAAAAAAAAACGATCCAGTAAATTATAACATTCCATTTTGTCATCGAATGCTGGATGAACGGAATACGTGTCCGTCATGTTTCCGTACAATTTTACCTTCCATCAGATCCAATAACTCTTGCATTAGATACCTTCAGCTCTAACACTAGGAGCAGGCTGAGGAACCCCGGTAACTGTACTCGTCGAACTCGACAAAGAGGTCGACGTGCAACCTAACCCATGCATCAGTCCGCTGANAAGAGGTCGACGTGCAACCTAACCCATGCATCAGTCCGCTGAGTTTCTCGCCGGATCTTCTCAGTGGGTCGCGATTCCGATCCGGTAGTAGATTCATTCGCGAAGCAATTGCTCTTGAGTTGTTAGGTCTCCTTCGGAGGCGCTCGGGCAGTTGTTAGCAAATCTCACCCCTCCTGGCTGAGCCTTTGCTCGCCCACCTTTCCTGGTGAAGCTGGAAAGGCCTCCGGGCCACCAGTAATATTTCAATCATAAAAAAAAAAACAATTTTACCGGATAGAAACTGTGGGGGAGCGAGGGGGCCGGCGGGTGGTGAAGCTAGTCAAACAAATTTCATCCTGGTAGAATAGCGGCGGTATAACTACGAATTTGCTTGTGAACATCGTATCCAGTAATGACGGATACGTTGAACGTTATACGGTGCCTATGTGTGAACAAAGCATAATTTTTTGCCGTTTCCGTTAAAACGGGTACCGTATACATGGACACCATCGATGATGGAGAGAGACCATGTGTGAACGGGATCTTATATTGAAAAATTCGTAAGCGAAATTCAGGCGTCTGTTAAAAATCTTGTGGTTTAAGATAGCTTCCTACTACATGTAGACCTTTTGTATAGACATATTTTAGGGAATATCAGCTGTGTTGTATAACACTTAGGTGTGTAAAAAACTAGAAAACAAATAATAAAGTTATTTTTTTTCTAGTTAGCATAGCATAGCAAACAGAAATAAAAATAAAAAGCATTTTTTTGTTCTGGTGATTCTGCCAGCAGCAGCAGACTAATGGTATTAATATTATTGTATTGTTATCGATTCTCGTGCTTTTCAAATTGATCGGTCGTTTTGAAGTTAGTGAAAAGTACGTCACAAGATTAGTTATTAAAAACTAAATTTGGGCAAACGAAACTTGCCGATTGCCTTAAAATGGCTCGATTATCGCTTTAAGCATTTCTCGCAATGACACTAACATTAACGCCTAAAGCGATCGTCGAGTGGCGATCATGGGAACTAATCGAATGTGAAACAGATGTTTTAAAGTTTACAAATAGAGAAAGAATTCCAATGGAACAAAAAAATAGCGTGGCGTCTTTATCGAGATAGTTTTAAGTGGAAGAGAGGCGATGTCGAAGAGCTTAGTGTTGTTTTGGACCTCAACAGGTCAGCCATCCAGTCATCTTTTGCTTTAACAACAGTAAGTCGCAAGTGAGGTTATGTGAACTTGAATTATTGTTATTCTAAAATTTGTATTTATGTAGTAAATGTATATAATAGCACGTTTTTCTATTTTAGCACAATATAGCATCGTCGAACACGAAATTTGAACTTTTGCTAGTGGCTTCTTCGCAACAATCTTAATTTAGTGGAAGGAGTTTTGGCTGGGAGCAAGATCGTGGATTAGCTGGGGAGTGATACTGCAAACTAACAACATCTACGGTGCTGATTCTGTCGAACCTGGTGAATAGTGGAAACAGGTGAGCCTCTGAAAATTTTAAGGTCTATTTGAAATTTTTAACTACAAATGGATGAAGTGTGGACTTATTCAAAATATGTAATTTGTCGTCTACAGTTTATTGACCAGAATTCATATCATAATCTTTCGTATCAATCAAAGCAGTGTTTAGGTTAGCAAATCGAAGACGGAATGCTTTAAGTACCGCTTGGTATGGTACCGTATTGGATATTCTGGTGGTTGCGATCTCTAAATATAATCCGCCTTAGATGAAGTAGAATGAAGTCTTATTAATTATTAAAAATTTAAATTATTAAAATTCTTATTAATAATTAGCTGTGACCCAAGTTCAAGGTAAAGTGTCAGTGTAATTTTTTGTAGGGATGTGATATGTTTCGGGATAAAAGGTAGTCTATGTCACTCACCTGAATTAATAATTGAATTGTAAAAAAAACAAAATTTTTTTCGATGTTTCGTCATCTGCTTTGTTTCGAACTGAATCAAATAGAAAAACAAAAAAGTAGTGCGCGCACAACTTGGTGCACGTGAAAGAAGTGAAACTTCTTTTGCGGTGTATCATGGTTTTCATTATTTTTCATCCTTAAATCAAATTTCTCTTATAATAGGGAATGCTACGTATAAGAGAAATGACCTAGCTCGCTGAGTGGTTCGCGAGACGCGTTGTCTATTTTCTCACTCTCGCTCGTCCTAAATTGTATGTTTTCTCTCTAGCCGTAACGGATCTGTCGCGTGTTAAATTTTAATCTTAACACGCCTAAAGAAGTTTCAGTTCAAAAACACGCTTCCACATTTATAATATTAGTATAGATAACGGATTTATTTATTAACTGTTTCCCATATTATTGCTTACCGTATTATTGCTATTTTCAGAGTGTTGGACAACTGATTCTTCAATATTCAAGCAGATGCCACAGGAAATACCAAGTATGATATCATCATTTTACTACTATACAGATGGATAGACGTACTTTTGGTTCGGCTGATGGTTTGTGTGGATATCACTAGTGCCCGTGGATCTCACTTGAATGATACACGTCTTAATTGCATTTCGTAATACTTTGTGTACCTTAATCACCGGGGCCTTAGACCACAAGGGCAAGGTCAAGGGCAAGTATCTGCTTATGCAAATATACAGTCAAACTGTACCCTAGCCATCACAGAATATTAATTAGAAAAATAGCTAAGATCTGTAGTACTAAACGACAGACTATATTACAATGGATTTTAAATAATATTTGCAGGAATAACCAGATCTATCGAGCGACGTCGATTCTATAGCCGTCGCTTCAGAAACATGAGACCTAATCGTGATAGTGAGTGTGCTATTTATTAAAGATTAGTTAATTATTTAGGCTTAAAAAAAATCGTATTTAATTTCAGATCCGTCGGGAATCGGACCGGAATGGGTCATGGAGTTAGAGAGGTGCAGGGTAGAGTCTGAAGAAAAACTAGCTGATGCTGCTCTGATTATGGCGGAGGCGGCGCGCACGCAAGCCTTGGCAGCGAGTACTCAGGCTGACCTGATACGGAAGCTGGTAGAGCTGCTGGGGCGGTCTCTGGGGATGACACGAGAGCAACGGACAACAGAATAGGGATCCATACATTTTCTGTGTTGTATTTCATGAACTATAACTATAAAATGTTCTAAAAAGTTTCGCATTCTTTTGTTTTTATTTGCTTTGCCGTATTTTTCATAGCTGTGTATTGATGATACCTAATTTACTGCCGGTGTAAACAATACCATTTAGAATATCTAGCATAAAGCTATATACGAACATAATTTATTAACCAAGTTGACATCGAACCATCGTTTTCGTCGAACCCGTCGTTTACGACGAAGGGCTCGGTGAGTAAATTAACCCACAGATACAGCCCACTTAGTTTCTCGCCGGATCTTCTCAGTGGGTCGCATTTCCGATTCGGTGGTAGATTCTGCGAAGCACTACTCTTGCAAGGGCTAGTGTTAGCAACATCATCAGGCTTGAGCCCCGTGAGCTCACCTACTTGTTAGGGTTACGCTGATATAGCCTTTCAAGGCTATTAGCTTAGGTAGGAGAAAAAAAAAAACCAAGTAGTTACCGCTTATTATATAGTGTTTATTATTAGTAACTGGAGCCAACGAAATCGAAGTTCATCTGATTGAGTTTAAATAATTCAATTGAACCTTCAATTCCTTTCCCCATTTTAGCCATTCCCTAATAAAGAGTAGGCAGAAATAGAAAATTACTGAAACTAAATTTATTTATAGTATTAACACAGCAGTCTTGTCATGAATATTGTTGGATCGTATTATGGCAATAAGCCTTGTAGCAATACTAGTTACTAATACTAATGTGATTTATCGGACTAATGAAGCTATTTCGATCAATCGTAGCTGATCAAAATTTTTTATTATATAATTTTGAGTTATACAATTCTTACAGTAAGGCCCGTGAATTGTGAATCCATGTGAAAAATATAATATCACACAAAATTCGCTTTCGTCGGGGAAATCAGATGTTGTATAATGCAGTGTTATGTGAGCGAACAGGGATCGAATGTTAAATGGAATTGCTTAACAAATCATATTATATAACTTAAACAACGAGTGTTTGAATTCATTCAAGTGCTTATCAATAATTTTGAAGCGGAAATTAGTTTGTTTGTAGTACACAGTAACATTCATAACTTATAATAACAACTAGTGGCCCAGCAGTAGTCGAAATTCGACTATAATTAATTGAAATTATAAGTTTTTTAAACATTATTATGGTTCTATTGTCAAACACTATTATAATTCGATTACATAATCACAGTGTTCGCCAAAACAGCACTATAGATCAGTAATATTGAAGACAAGTAATATTAATCTATTCTCAATTCAACCACAATAACAAAAGTTTCCCAATTGACAGTAAACAAAGAGTATATTTTGTTGTGTCAAATACAACGTAGTGTCTGTAATGCTTTTTTATTGATTTAATGTGTTTTTTATGCATAATTTAAAAAAAATTATTTGCATTCTGCACTTCTTCTTTATATTCTCTACAAGTATAGGAAATTTCATACTTCTCCGGCCGGGCAATTTTCTTAAAAAGGGGTACAAAGTTTTTGCTTCACGTATTAATATATAGATAATATTTATTGGGAACAAATCACGAATGGTAATCCGGTCACAATTTAGGATTTCCTGTGTTATAGGCACCAGAGATTGATAAATACACTAATGTATGTGATGCAATACTTGGAATCCACAAGAGATCTTCGAAGTTGAATTAAAGGTTGTAATTAATTGTAAATAACGTTAGACCAGTCGTAAACTTGGCATACAGCCAACGAACTGAACCAATGACTTGGTCAAATTGGCTGGTAGGGGCTGGATGCGAAAGGCAAGAGACCGAAAAGAATGGAGTGCATTCGAAAAGACCTACCCTCAGCATTGGGTGGATGCGGGTTGAAGAAGTGAACGTTAGCGCGATTCAGATCCAACTTCATTTAATATCGTGAAATCGTGTAGGCTCAACGCCGTGGTTACAAAGTAAATCTAAAGACTGCCATATCGAGGTCGTCGTGGCTAATAAATAAGAAGTCCATTGTACCTGTATCGTACGCCGATGTTCAGATTCCGCAGGTATCACATTTTCTAGTTAATTACGTACTTAACACATGCTCACCAGTAGCTTCCGCGATGAAAAACCCGTCTAAGCAATAAAACAAAAACACCTGTACACTTGCAGTTTGATCTTTATTTATAAAGGAAGAGTTATGTAAGTCAAAACAAGCTGAGATTACAAAACTTCCTAGTTACTGAGTTGAATGCGAAATTACCATAATAGTGGTTGGCCACCTAATTCTAGTTGTAATTCACAATGCACACTGCAGACATACAAATTGCTTTATATTCCGCAAATGGAATTATGCTGACTGCTAACTACAATATTATTCTTGACGAGGGCTTAGTAAGACTGAGGGGAGGTTAAGGATCGTACAGTTATTAAAATTTGACACGATTCAATAATTTACACACATTCTAATGTTTTGTAGGAATGCATGCTGTAATATCGATCGAAAATACTTTTAAGAGAGCGTTCGTTACATTCATAAAAATAATGTTTGGAAATAAGTTCATCCTAATATTGCACAATATAAAAACTTGCCGGCTGTGTAATTTTACAAAAAAAAACATTAAATATTTAAAAAAAAACAGCGTGGAAAAATATTGAAATAAGCGCAACAGCCTTTAAGGTTAAAATAATATCACAACTAATACAGATATTATGTACATGTCCGTCGCCAATGTGTATTGTTTGCGGTTACTTCGGCTAGTAGTCTCCGACGTACCACGGTGGTCTGCCGGCGAGATCAGCGGAACCGCGCATTGTACATAGCAGGTTTTATTTTACATTGTCAGTCACGGTGTTCAATTTCTTTTTTGTTGCCCATTGTAGGCTGACGAGAATACGGCCCACCTGATGGTATGCGGATGGATTTTGCGGTAGGCAGCGGCTTGGCTCTGCCCCTGGCATTGCGGAAGTCCATGGGCGACGGTCACCACTCACCATCAGGTGGGCCGTATGCTCGTCCGTCTACAAGGGCAATAAAAATAAAGATGGGCGACGATATTCATATTGAGGCTCCGGAAGCCACATAATACAAATCGTTCTACATTAATTAAATAGCCACCAATATACTATCATCTCGAGATTATTTATTTTAAATATCAGCAGTAATCAGTACACGTGCTAAAATACGCAAAATAGCATATCGATTGGAGCTTTCGAAACGTCCACTTAAACGGTAACCGTCAACGACCCATGTGAATTGTCGTAAGTGGAATACAAATACAGTGCAGTGGCAATACTGTCACACAGAACGAGCCGGTGAAATAGTTTGTGTACACGTTGCAGCGTTATACTTCAATTTGTTGGTGCAATTTGTAGGGATGCTACATAAGATATTGTTTAGAGAGCTCAGTACAGGTTTCACAACCTTGTTTGACAACCCTATGGAAAATTGGGTGGAACCTTTTTTTTTTTTTTTCCTACCTAAGCTGAGAGCCTTGAGAGGCTATTTCAGCGTAACCCTAACGTTTGTAGGTGAGCTCACGGGGCTCAAACCTGATAACNAACCCTAACTTTAGTAGGTGAGCTCACGGGGCTCAACCTGACGATGTTGCTAACACGAACCCTAGCAAGAGCCGTGCTTCGCAGAATCTACCACCGGATCGGAAACGCGACCCACTGAGAAGATCCGGCGAGAAACTCAGTGGGCTGTGTCTGAGAGTTAATTTACTCGTCGAGCCCTTCGTCGCAAGCGACGGGTTCGACTAGAACGGTGACCGGTGCTTGAAGTACCTAAAAGCACCGTTAGTGGATCGGGAGGATCCGAGATGACGTGTTTTGGGCGACGTCGACTGCTTTCCATTCTGTTGGGTGGAACTAGGAGTTGTATACACTTAAAATATATATTATTATGTCGGCGCAACGTCACTACTTAGTTAACTAAAAATCTAAAAATGGTTAAAGTTAACTGTTTCCTTAATGTTAAGCACATCAACAACTGTTTGAGACGGTACTCAAGAAAACACATGACTAACACTTTCTACTACAAATGCAGCGGCTTGGCTCTGCCCCTGGCATTGCTGACGTCCATGAGCGACGGTAACCACTCACCGTCAGGTGGGCCGTATGCTCGTCTGCCTATATGGAAATAAAAAAAAAATGTAATTAAAAAAACAACTTTGGCATGTGGGTAGTCTCATATCAATGACAGGGCTGATCTATCTATAAATACGCCAGTCGTAATGTAGTACACGTGCAAGAAATCCCGTTAGAAAAATTTAAAAACATTACCAAAACAGTCAACACAGCAGCCCTAATAGGGAAAGCGAACAATACGACGCACAGGTCGCATCTATAAGTACTTCCTTACCTTTTGAACTGACCCAATCAAATCTTATTGTATAATATTCGAACTATAAATTCGAAACTTCATACACTCATCACAAGATATTCGAAAACTTAATTTCTATCTCATTTCGTTTTAATTTGACATAGGTACATATTGCGCTGTTAGCGCTTACTAATAAGGGATTTTACATGAGTCCCATATGTACACAATGGATTTTTCCTCTATCTATATACGTAATAGAAAGGCATACTCTATAGCAACAGATGATACCTTTCCCACAGGACTGGTAATATATGGTGTACCAATAGAGTAATACAAGCAACTTTTATCCCGCAAAGTTGCAACTTGTATGTTCATTATTCATTATTGACAAATAACAATAATAAATTAAATCCTGGTGAAACCACGAGCCACGCTTAGTATTTGTAAATTACAGAGATATAAATAATGTGACTTCGAAAACGATTGAGATTTTTGTAACAAAAGTTCTTAAAATAAAATCCTTCAACTGTTCAAAATGAATTTCTGTATCTTTGATCTTACAAATAAACTTAACAATAACGATTCTTAGATTACCTAAAAACCTCCTTTCAGAGACAATGTGTTTTATTTTTAGACTACAATAAATAAGATAGGAGTAAGTCACACTGGCACGGTTTGACCTACATATTTTGCATGTAAATATTTTTTGCAACAGACTACAAGAATATTTGACAAGCAAGCAAACTATTTTAATTAATGCTTTGGCAATAAATTTATTATACTGATATTATTGTGCTTGTCATTAGCATATGGCAGCTCATTCTAGAATTTTTTGATTCAACGAAATTGTACATTTTACATATCATTATGGCACATTTGTTACTGGTGGTAGGACCTCTTGTGAGTCCGCGCGGGTAGGTACCACCGCCCCGCCTATTTCTTCCGTGAAGCAGTAATGCGTTTTGGTTTGAAGGGCGGGGCAGCCGTTGTGACTATACTGAGAACTTAGAACTGTATCTCAAGGTGTGTGGCGCATTTACGTTGTAGATGTCTATGGGCTCCAGTAACCACTTAACACCAGGTGGGCTGTGAGCTCGTCCACACATCTAAGCAATAAAAAAAAATAAAAAACATCAAGATAATCTGAAGATATATTTATTTATTTGCGTTCGTTGGCAGGCGAAGTCACACTTTTGCTCAGATAGGTGGGAGGCGTTTTTTTCCTTCTTTTTATTCTTTACATATTCGCTGGTAACCTAAAAGGCTATTCCGCCCGGACTGGTGGTTCAACCTGAGAGAATTTGCTAACACTAACCCTAGCAAGAGTAGTGCTTCGCAGAATCTACCACCGGATCGGAATCGCGACCCACTAAGAAGATTCGGTGAGAAACTCAGTGGGCTGTGTCTATGCGTTAGTTCGCTCGTCGTAAGTAATAAACTGGCCGATTACGACGAACAGTTCGGTGCAGTGACTGGAGGCCTAAAAGCACCGAGAGTGAATCCGGGGGATCCGACAAGACATGTTTCGGGCGACGACGGCTTTGCGTTGCCCCATCGCCGTCTGATAAGGTTTTTTACTGTCGGCTATAGTCAACGTCAAAATCAGGGATGCAGAAAATTTACAGTTTTCTACATTCAACTGTTTCAAATTACATTTAATTTATTTGAACTTAGTTTTGGCTTTAGTAGTCTTATTAGTAAACTTCGTTTAAAAAATCATTTTTTTCTGATCTAATGTAAAAATATACTCATTGACGACTACAGATTCTCTAAAAATATATCAGTTTAAAACTTCCTGTATTTTTTCTTCTAATCAGTTCATAAAAATAAACTACATGGCCATCTTGATTTCTTTCTCAAATAATTGACAGGTTCACTTATAAATATCAGTCAAACAATTTCCAAACAGAGCGTGAGTTATCAGTAATATTTTATCTTTTTGCGTATTTTGCTATCTTATTATTTTAGTCTACAATTTTGTTATTGGTATCCTAGAATAGAGTTAAATAGGTAATATAAGTAGACGCACGTGATTTTTCATCTGACTGTCAGATTTTCCGCTTAGACCTAAATACGTAAGAGAATAGGGTTATAATGATTTAGGTTATTTTAAACAATCTTCACAATGCAGCGATTACTGTTAATTAACAGTTTGAACTAAATGCTAATTGCCTTTGTCAATAATATTGCTAGTGAGGCTGAAGTCATAATATACTAAAGCTCGAATTATAATTGTTTTTATCTAATTATTTAAGAGAGACAAAATAATCTCCAAATCTCTGTGGTTTCGTGGGACTGGTTGCAAAATATATAAAGCGATGATAAAAAAATATATATATAATCGATTCGCATTACAACTAACTAATAACATTTGTAATTTCAATGGTTTTGTATGTTGTGAACTGAAGCTAATATGCTGGACCCATGCTGGACCACTGTGCGGTCTTTTGGATACGTGATAGTACTAAAGGCCTATTCACCTTCACCGTGAACCAATTATCCGTTCTCGATTAAACTTAGCCATTGAAAAAGTAAGTAAAGTAAAATGCGCTGTAAACTAATTGGCCACTTGTGAGATGCGATCGGTGCGCCTGTACTAAGTCAGATTCGTTCCGTTTTTCGCTACGTATTTTTACATTAACCATTTTATTTTTAGTCTAGTTTCTCGTATTGTAAACCTAGCATTTATATTACTATACATAAATACACTGTGTTAGTAGTAATTTACAATTTTAGATCTGGATTTTTGCTGTAACGTCACAGATTTATAAATAAATAAGGCTTTAACTGAAATTTCGATGTCTTTGCCTGAAAGACACAGCCCGCTGAGTTTCTCGCTGGATCTTCTCAGTCGGTCGCGATTCAGATCCGGCGGTAATTTCTGCAAAGCATTATTCTTGCTAGGGCTAGTTGTTAGCATATTCTCTCAAGTTCTCAAGGGCTCACTTGAGTTTACCTACCCATCCGAGCGTAGCTGGAATATCCCCTTAGGCTTCAAGCGAATAGGTAGAAAAAAATAAGATGTTTTGCAGTCTTCTGTTATTTTTAATCACAATCCTAACTTTCCGCTGACGGTAAAAAGTATTTTGTTTTCGCGCAGGAATAATTAAAAACTGTAATTGCATTTGCATATCCATTAACAATAAAAAATAAGAAAATAATTTTGTTCTTAATGTTTAAGAAATATAACTTCATTTATCATAATCGACGCTTGAAATGCAAACGTGACTAAGCGACAATGTGTGAACTTTACAGTAGACTAATTTAAAGTTGAAATACCTGAAAAAAAATCTATTTTAACGAATCTAGCTGTAGGATTGAAATGATATTAATAGACCTAGAAATATATTTTTTTTGCGCATCGAATATGGTTATTGTCTATCATTTATGTACAAAGCAGTTATTGTCGCTTAGTCACGTTTGCCTTTCAAGCGTCGAATTATACATATCATAAATACCTTTTATTTCCTGTTGTATAAAACTAGCCACAATACATTGTCATGCGGTACTAAGTGTAACGCTCCATAACAAACTCGCGCAATCAAGAGCACGCTTTCACGACACTTTCACGAATTTAGCATTCGGTGCGAATAGCGACATGTACCGCGGCTTTGTCGAGCGCCGCCTTCATGTCAGCAGCCGTATAGTACATTGTCACAACTGGCTTGAGGCTTGAGGTCGAGACGTGAGACATTCAATTGTTTGGGTGATAAATTTGCTTCTAACAAAAAGGGTTTTAAAAGTATTTTTATTCCATAACGTTTGGAAGGAGACGGTTTTAGAAATACCGTCTGATTTATATAGGGCATTCAATTGTTTTGGCGATAAATTTACTTGTAACAGAATGGGTTTTAAAAGTATTTTTATTCCAAAACGTTTGTTGGATTGGTGAAATGAACGCGTCGCAACGGTATTTTGGGATTTTCGAAACAAAAATCTAGCCTAAAAATCAGTAATTTCACATTGGTTAAGTACATGTTACAAGAGGTTGCCGAAAGCTACCCTATGACTTTTTGGTATCTCTTATTATTGGTGGCCCGGAAGTCTTGTCACTTTCACTAGGACACGTGGGTAAGCACGGCCTTAGCCAGGAGAGATGGGATTTGCCGACAGCCAACCGACCGCCTCCGAAGGAGACCTAACAGCTCAAGGTCAGATGCTTCACGAAGGCATCTACTACCGTATCGGAATCACATTCCACTGAGTAGACCGACGAGAAACTCAGCGGGAGTTTCTCATCTCAAGCGAAGACGGACCCTAAATACACCATGAAACGCCACGGCGTCTGATGCGAGATCGATGTTTCAATTCCCCAGATATAACGGCTTATTACATTATAATATTAGTTTCAAATCTTTACGTTTGGCATTAAACGTTCGTGTGTGTGATAACCGATGCGTGTTCTCTCGTCCTTGATTTTTTAATGCTTCTATTTCGTACGTTATGTATTTATCGTGATGTACAGTTTACGTGTCAAGTTTAAGTTTGAAAATGCTACCTTAAACGACTATTAAAGTAATATATTGTATGAGATTATTTCCGTGTTGCGTTTCCGCCGTGCTCATTTCGTGTATTGTTCAGTTGTTTTGAAATGTGAATAGCTTCTGTTGATGTTTTGCGAACACAGTGACGTCATTATGCAAGCCCAAGCTGTGAGCGCTCCTTGGAATACATCTAAGTCTTAATTGAAATGGCACTGCGGCGTACTCACCACAAAAAATCGAGACACGCGTTGGCTTTGTGCATATTTCTGTAGCACAAACGATTAACCTTCAAAATAGTGGCATTAGCTGCCGAGCAACGTCCTCGTGCCCTAGTTCAGTACTCAGGGTTTAAGGGAAAAGTGGGTTGAAAAAATAATAAAAAAGTGGGGATAACCACGCGCCCTACCTCATTGGTCAAGGTTTAAGGGAAAAGTGGAATGGAAAATAAGAAAAGTATTATAAGTGGATAGAGTTTATCGGGTTGGATGTAGATATCGTCTGAACTATAACCGGACCAGATATTTACAATGGTACCATCTCGCCTGTTGTTTTTTCGCCAAGAAATTTTCATATCCCATTTAATGCAATTGAAATACGAAATGACTTTATTTTGATTAATTTTCTTTTTTATTGGGTAGTACGATCTTCCGATCAAGCCAACAGACATCCCCAAAGTATGAACATGATATTTTTGGAGCACCCTGTATATCTGTTGTTTTATTTTAGGGCTACTCCATGGTGTCGAGCAGACGGAAGCGCTTATGGAGAACAGACAGTTTGATTTCTTGGAGAGAGTTGAAAACTGAATGCGTGAGTAGTAGCTAACTATACCTACTCTATTGTAGACGCGACCGTCAAATTTCGATTTATGTTTGTCTCTTATTTTAATGCAAACTTGAACTCACCTCTTAAGGATACTCACGTTGTGGTGTCCACTAAGCAGCAGGTACAGTAAGGGGAGAATAAACCCATAATAGTTGCATTATGAATAATGCGTTGGTATGGGTCGGGGACTATAATAGGTTTCGTCTTAAAATTTGAATTCGTCAGGTTTGCCTTAATGAGCCTATGACCTATGCCTAGACCTATAGACCTTATGACTATAGAGCCTAGTACTACGAGGTGGATCATCAGAGCAACTATCTGCAGATAAGCACAATATATTTATGAAATGTCGAACGATAAATTAATCCATTACTCTGTCAAAATACGTGATATTTTTATCGTTGTTTATCATGAGTTACAGTGTTTTTTTACACTAAATAAATAAACAAAATTGTGGAAAATGCGTCGTTTTTAAATGATAAAACGAAGTAGGAAAATATTTGAGAAAAACACTTATTTTTCCTATGATATATAGTGGCATAGGAGATGTGAATTGTTCGATAAACTCCCTTATTGTTTGGCAATAGCCGCCCGTAGACATAACACTGCCCTGTCAACTCTGTCACGAGGACGTGGTCTCAAAATTATTTAGCTTATTCGATCTGTAGTTGTAATTCAAAACAAGAAAAATGAATAATTGAAATTATTTTTTTTGGTGCAGTTAATATTTATTTAATTTTTTCCGACTCTTCGTATATTTCAAAGTTTTCGTTGGCACAGGCGATCGAAACCATTTTCGGTTTCATGAATTTTATTTGTGTCTACGGCTTCCGAAAATCAAATAAGATAACGACATCATTTAGTGCACCAGCCTCAAATGTAATAGAACAACCAAATATGAGTCGTCTATTATCAAAGGTGGCAATCTGTGCATTTGGACAAAAAAATGTTATTGATATGTCAATACAGATTGATTTGAACATAATCGTCTCCTTCAAAGAATACGGTTCAAAACCTGCATTAAATAAAGGTTAATACTTAATCTGTTATTTATCTAAGATGTCGTTCCGAAGAGTTTTGTGACTGCCAATGGAATACAAAGTCAATAATTCGTTTTTCTGATTTACCAATAATTGTCCAAAAGTCACATTGCCGGCTTTGATAATAGTCGACTCAATATATCCTTGAAATTAGATCACAATAGAAATTAGAAAACCTGCCAATTTTATAGATCTAACAAATGAAATAAAAGTAAAAAACACATTCCTCAAAGTGTAGTACTAAATTGTGTAGAACCGAAACAAACAAGCAAAGGTCGTTGTTGAATATGTTAATGTGGAAATTGCAATAATCCTTCACCTGCGACTAGGTATACAAATTGTTTCCGTATGAGCTAAGCGGAAAATATTAGGAGCGTGGCTGAATTTTATAAACTAGTTACTGCCCCTGATTTCGTCTGTTAATTAAGGATCTAAAAGCATTTTTTTTACTACGCAGTGCCTACTATTTTGACTTAAGTTAGTACGATTTAGAGATATGTGGTAATAGTGTTGAAAAATCTTCATACTTGCTAGTTATAAAGCAAGTTTCATTCGTCTGCATGGATCAGATTTAAACAAATTAGTTGTTAATTTGATGTGAGGGTTGCCAATTGTGCGTAATGCCTGTAGTGCTAAGAACAACTTAAGACCGGACGAGCTGAGATTTGTTTCGATAAATATATTTTTTTATATTAATTTAAATTGAATGTTGGTGTTAAAACTGTACATAAGTCAACGTGAGCCTATTGGAGGTCGCATAGCTCGTTAATAACTGGTGCTCATGTACAATGATCACGATATCATGCGGCTGTTGTGATTGTTTAGCCTTCTCAAATTAGCGTAATTACCACGCAATTGAAATATCGACCTCAAATCTCATGAGTGACGGGATTCACATAATGAAATCTGTAGGCTCAGGTAAATTAACACCAGGTGGGCTGTGATTCACCCGTCTAAGCGCAAAAAAAGAGAATACGAGGTCACATCTCCGACCATATGGTGAATCCATATCATGAAACCATAGATGGACCACACAGTATCAGATGAGTCGCGAGATCGTCTCATCTTCTTTAAGCACAAGCTTGCAAAAAGACGTGACCGATTAGAAGAAACAAAAAATTAAAAAGTTTAAAATACTTTTCGCATACCCTATTTATCCAACCGTGCCACAAATATAACAATAGTTTATATATAATAGAAATCTAATCTGACAAATACATTGTTCGTTCGATCGTAGGATACGCGAGAGAAATTGTTAATTAAAAAAATAATATTTAATTTAACGTTGTTAGCGACTGTCGTACGATGTGTGCAGAATGTGTGCAGTGCCGCAGTGGGCAGATATCTGAGGTCGGTCGGTGATTTAGTAAGACTTATCTTTGTTTTTAATACGCTTTTATTAGCTTCAGACGTATGTATGTTAGTATGTAACGGAATCTTTGAACATGATTTTGACCGCCTTCAAAACGTCGGATTAACTCGAAATTTGGTATACTTTACTAATTAAGGACCGATGACAATTCAAAATTAAAAAAAATTTGAAAAAATTGAAATACGACTAAAAATGAAAAATAAATAATAGTTCAAAAAAACCAACAACATAGGCTTTTATAGAAAATCCGACTAAAAAATGGAAAATAAAGTTTAATAAATTTGAATTAAAAATAGTGTAAGAAAAAATGGTTTTATTGTAAAAAAAGCGTGGGGTGCATGGTATCAGTAGTTATAAATACTTTATGAACGGATATGAGTAGAAGGGTTATTTTGATAATATCCTGAAAAGCACCCCACGCTAAAATTATTTATTTTTAATTTCATATTGTCTCAATCAAACGTACGTAATACGGTAATAGATGTGGTCTATCACAGACTTTTGTTTGTTGCTAACATTCTAGACAGTGTTAATTAAAAGTTAAATAAAAGAAAAATATGAATAAAGATACTTAAATGGTTTGCGATATATTAACATGTGTTTTAGCAGTTGAGAACTGTCTAGTTAGATATATTTTTTGGTGTATTGAATGGATCATCGATGGGTCCTTTTATCCCACAGACACAGCCCATTGAGTTTCTCGCCGGATCTTCTCATTGGTTCGCGTTTCCGATCCGGTGATAGATTCTGCGAAGCACTGCTCTTGCTAAGGCCAGTGTTAGCAAAACTCCGGTTTGAGCGCCGTGAGTACCCACATATTAGGGCGAAGCTGAAATAGCCTCTCAAGGCTATCAGCACAGAAAAAAAAGATGGGTCACGGTTACCGGGGCGAATAGATGTTATAATATAACCATGAATGTGCTTGAAGTAAAAAGTTTCAATTTCACTTCTACTAACTTGTAATGCTTTAACGACCCCCCCAAAATGTTGTGCGGCTCCGGTCCTGTATATTAGGCATTTGGTCAGAAAGCGTTGCGAACATTTGATTTATCGAACGAAAATTTTGTTTTACTGTCGCGTTAAAAGAGACAGTTAGACCGCGATAGTGAAGCGGAGAAAAATGTCCGCTTGACTGCTGTTGCTGAGGTGTGCGAAAGTGTTGATCGAAATGCTCAATGATTGCTTGCAATTATTTATATAAGAGAGTGAAGTGTTATTGTTTGCATTGAATTACGCGGGAGGGAACTAGTGATGATTAATGTACATGGAAATCGCATGGATTGTGTACCGATTTAATGACACATTATAGTGAACATACTATGAAAATGGCTTGATGGCTTGACATGATGTGTACGTGAGCTCCACCTCTTGTTAAGTGTGGGTGTGTACATGTGTGTGCGCGCGTGTTTTTAGATACCTAATAGATATTTGGTAGCCTAAGGTTGGGCTATTCCAACTCCATTCCTCAAGGGCTCAACCCAGACTTTGGGTAATTGCTAACACTAGCTCTAGCAAGAGCAGTGCTTCGTTGAATCTACTACCGGATTGGAATCGCGACCCACTGAGAAAATCCGGCGAGAAACTCAGTAGGTTGTGTCTATGCGCTAGTTAGCACGTCGAACTCTTCGTCGGAGTCGACGAGTTTGACATAAATCGTGACCGGTGTTAAATGTGTAGCAGAGTCCGCAGGTATCATAACAACCTACCTTGTAATATGAGGTCGGAGTTTTATTAACAGCTGTACCGCCTTTCAAATGGAAAAGCGGCATGCGTTTCTTCGCACCAAATTTGCGACAACTACCACTATAAACTTAAACTGGAGAGTGTATGTTTTCAAATTAGAATATTAATTTTCATAATTGGTAACTTGTAGTGTCATTTGTATATGGTTTTATTGGTTAGACGAGTGAACGAGCTAACGGCCCATCTGCTATTAAGTGGTTATCCGAGGAGAGTTCATTTATACTACCTAGTGTGGGAAGATATGACGACGAAGGAAATGTCTTCCACCGAGCGGGTGATATTGCTCCGTAGACGGACGGTCCGAATGCTGTTGTTCGGAACTTGTATACATATATGCAAGCTTATCTTGATAATGTCGTAAGCGAGATTCAGGCATCTGTCAAATATCTTGCGTTGTATGATGGATACCCGCCACCACCTATCCACAGTGCAGTTTTAGCAATCTTTTCTGCCACGTATGTACTGTTCAGCTTTGGAATCTCTACGAAGCTCTAAGGTGTTTTCTTTGCATGTCTTTCTGAAGCTTACGGAGAATATTCAGTGGTAGGCAGTGGCTCAGCTGTCCTCCTGACATTGCTGATGGCCTCAACATCATGTTGGCCGATTGCTCGTCTGCAAAAAAAAGTCAACATCTACAACGTACTCGTAATTGCCGTCACCCATCTTGAGACATGAAGTCTCAACGACTGCTTCGCCCTTCAATCCGGACTGCGTTACTGGTTCGTGATAGAAATAGATCAGGTGGTGCTATCTACACGTGCGGATTCACAAAACGTCCTACCAGTAGTAACACAACACTGTAAACAATTGTGAGTTCCAATAATACAGTATAATTTAAAATTATCTAACCAAACAGACAGATTGAGTTAAAGAACAAAAACATTTGACACCTCGGCGAATTTGTGTAGCGATAAAAAAAACAAAAGCAAATTACATTTTAGTATTCAAATATATCCACACGTATTTAAATATAATACGGTGATGATGTGTAATGAAAATTAACACATGTAATTATGCATATGTGTACAATAATTACTGCATCATACATTATTTAATATTAGCATTGTATTCGTCTCGTGGGAGGTTCATAGTTTTTTTTATTTAATGCTTGAATTACCACCAGTAAAATATATGAACTAACATACCATACACTAAGAGATGTTTCATGATATAGAAAAAAAAACGCGGTTTCCCTTTTTTTCTGCCTTTTCGTTGGTATTCTGAGATCAGGGGCTCAACCTCAGATGATTTGGTAACACTAACCCTAGCAAGAGCAGTGCTTCGCAGAATCTATCACCGGATCGAAAACGCGACCCACCGAAAAGATCCGACGATAAACTCAGTGGGCTTGTAACCAAATTGTGCCAAGACTATGTATTATTATAATAACTATGTGCACACACACACAAACACTCGGGTTCGGTCTGTCCTCTTGGAATTTATTACAATTATTGGAAGGCTTATTGCCTTCTATACTTTGTTGTGAATCAGAAGCTACTTTATTTATTTATTGCTTAGATGGGTGGACGAGCTCACAGCTCACCTGGTGTCAGGTGGTTACTGGAGCCCGTAGACATCTACAGCGTAAATGCCGCCACTTACCTTGAGATATAGTTCTATGGTTTCAGTTTTCACAGTATAATGGCTGCCCCAACCTTCAAACCGAAACGCATTACTGCTTCACGGCAGAAATAGGCAGGGCGGTGGTACCTACCCGTGCGGATTCGCAAGACGTCCTGCCGCCAGTGATTCCCCCAATTATAATTTTGCGGGTTTGAATTTTATTACACGATGTTATTCCTTGACCGTGGAAGTCAATCGTGAACATTTGTTAAGTACGTATTTCATTTGAAATATTGGTACCCGCCTGCGGTATTCGAACTCTCCGTGAAGAGACATTGGCGAAGCTCAATACTTACATATAATTAGATATAAGTCTGAGATAGGCATGAACGACTGACGCACGAATTCAATGCTGTTTCAAGCACGGGAGAATTCTACCAATCGAAATTTCATGTTTATGTCCTACGGTGGTGGACACAATTTTCTTCACATAGTGATGCATGTAGATATATTTATAGCATCCATAAATAATGCCTTTGTCTAATTTTTTTATTCGTCTTGTCTGATTACATATCTGACTTCAGGCAAAGGAATTATTAGTTGCACCGATTGACATTGTGAGCGACGAAATGTCTATTTATAAATTTTATTTATTTGACTCGTCACTGTCACCTACGTCAAGTTTGATTGTGAAGAAGCGTAGAGGGTAGAAGTAAGGAGCACCAGCTCAGTGCATTAAAAAGTGTCCGCTGAAAGAGGGTCTATTAAAGTTGGGGAAGTAGTAGCAATTGGAGAGATTTTAAAAACAGCGCCATAAAAAGCTATTTATTAGAGTGCGATACTAAATTAATAAATAAGCCAAGAAACAGTTCCTACGTGAATAATAATAAAAATAAACAGTTGAAATTTTAAACACTGCAAAATTTTAACTGCAAAAGTCATAAATTTTTCAATCTAGCTCACTTCGCTCTGTTTAAAACTGCTATATTAATATTATTTACATTTCATCCACTAGTGTTACTTCGGTGAGTCTTCCAACAATAAATTGCTGTTTACAGGTGTTCTCTATACAAGGTGGTGTTCCTTACTTCACATCCTTACGGATCATCGCTAGATACGAATGCACCGGCCGTCTTACCCTTTAGGCCTGGACAGCTTTGACGAATGACGGGGCCAATGGCTCAAGAATGTAAGGTTCCCATTCCTGTTTTATTCTGATCCTTAATATCCTCTGACTGAAGTTATGGTTCTGTAATTAGGGACCTTCGGGTTATCGATTACGGCTTCGGTTAGGGGCCTTCGGGTTATAATCAGTCGCAGTCTAATATAATTTACATAGACTGATTCGGTGGTGCTGTGGTTAGCGGCCTTGTCTGTTGCGTCGAGGGTCGTTGGTTTCCTTACTCACATCGGGCAAATCTTCGAGTGATGAACAGGTTTGTTTCCTCTTTGTTTGGGTGCTTATTATCTATATGCCCATGTAGTATCTGGTACTTATAACACAGGGTATCCTAATTTGGGGCCGGATGACCGTGCGTGATATGTTCCCAGTTATTTATTATAATATTGTTAAAACTACCATTATGATTTCATCTAGGCTTTATCGTCCCTAGACGTCAGACGTCTGTAGCCGCGAAAACTATATAAAGTGTGTATTGAAAATCGAAGAAAATACTCTAATTTAAATTAATTTAGAATTATAATTAAACGCACTAATAAGTAAGCACGAAAACATATATGTTTTTTGGTATTTTAATTTAAAACAAATTATTTTCCATTCTATTCCATTTCAAGGTTATATATTAACTATTTCAGTCAATTTTAAATGTGGAAGCACTCGTAAATACTAAGTTAATCGACTAGGAAATGTGACATGAAACATTTTTTTTTTCCTAACACCTTGGCGTTTGGAAGGCTGACACGCATTAATACTAGACTTAGTGAAGTCAATGTTTTACAATTTACCCTTGCGTATTTTTGTGCGGATATCTTCACATAGATGTGAATTTTCTATAAAAGCGTATTTTGTTAGTTTTTTTAAACTATTATTTATTTTTATTTTTTAGTTGGATTCGTATTTTTACAATTTTTTTTTTTTAATTTTTTTTAATTTTGTATTGTCATCGGTCCTTAATAAGTATACAAAAAAAAAACGAGTTAATCCGACGTTAAAGGGGGTCAAAATCATGTTCAAAGATTCCGTTCCATACCAACATACATACGTCTGAAGCTAATAAAAGCGTATTAAAAACGGAATTTACTGAAATTACAAAACTACATTTAGGTATACTAGCAAGAGCTGGACGAGAGAAGCTGAGGATCGTGCTCAGTGGGGTGCAACTGGAGTGGCCTATGCCCAGCAGTGTACTGGATATAGAATGGATAGGCTAATGATGATTTATTCTCGTACATCGTGTCGCATGTGGTTGTTGATTCGTGAACTCATCAGGAGTCCATAGTGGGTGTTGAACTTAGCAAACGTTGAAATATATAGACTGTGGGGTTAGCTGTTAACTATGTTATTGATACAGACGATAAAATTACATAAACAAGCCGCGATTACAATAATAATTCGTGATTTAGAGCCAACGGGTGTGTGAATGATCACCACGAGCGACCGCTGTCAACAAGAGAATAGAATCACTTGACGTTCATCCGCCATGACAAACGCAACTCCTTCAGTGCTGTGTATATTTTTTACTGGTGGTTGATAGGACCTCTTGTGAGTCCGCGCGGGTAGGTACCACCGCCCTGCCTATTTCTGCCGTGAAGCAGTAATGCGTTTCGATTTGAAGGGTGGGGCAGCCGTTGTAACTATACTGAGATCTTAGAACTTATATCTCAAGGTGGGTGGCGCATTTACGTTGCAGATGTCCATGGGCTCCAGTTACCACTTAACACCAGGTAGGCTGTGAGCTCGTCCACCCATCTCAGCAATAAATAAAAAATACACTACAGCAAGGTTAAAGATGTCACAAGGTTACACTGACCTGTCTTTTGAATTGGTACTCTACAAGAAAAATACGGTATTCTCTAGAATTAATTTATAGAATATAATAGAATAAAACGTAATAGATTTAATTTTACTTATTTATATTGTTTGACAATTGGTTGCTGTAGATTGGGGGAATAGGGACTAGGGGTAGAATAGGGACAAATCTGGGCTGGCGCAATGCTTTTGCTTGAGATTTAAATTTGTTGAATTTCAAAGAACTTTTATTTAGTGTTTAAGAACATTAAATAGTTTAATTTAGTCATCGGAGTTTTGTAATTGATTAAAGATATTGAAAAGCTAATTACCTAAAGCTAAGTACCTACCTAACAATAAAAACAGTGCCACCCCTATCGAAAAACTCTATTGTCCCGATACGATTCACCCCAAAACCAAGGTGGATCAGGTCAAGCTAGTTTTATAAGTTTTTGTGTATATTTTTAAATGAACTATGTATACCAATGCATTGTATATGAAAATTTAAGCCCCCGGAACCGTTTTAATCTCAATTTTATTGGTACCTATTACCTTAAGAAGAACCGCTGAAAATTTGTGTTGGAATTGGAAAGCGTCCCGATTCCCCCCAATCTACTGTACTTAGTGTACAAAAACATCCAATGTTATGTGCAAGTCGGTGTCCAGATATTACGTTCAATAGACGGATGTGTTCACTTGGCGTTTCCGGGAAACGAACACAATGCTGCCTTTACAGAAACATCAAGCTAGGTTCACGTTTGAATTTGATTCCATTTTATTACATTAATGATATTAATGAGTGTACGTAATTAGAACCTCAGTACAAAGTGAGGTCTAATAGGCTTCGTCCTGTGTTCTTAGTGCGAGTTTTTTAACGTTCTCGATAGCGTAAACGTTAACTCAAATTTATATGGAGTTGGAAGGTATGCCTACGTATACCGCTAGGGACGCTGTTCCAATTGCATACAAATTTGAGTTAACTTTTACGCTATCGGGAACGTTAAAAAACTCGCACAAATCACACTGATCTGTTTTGCGATGACAAGAATCATCTAGAACTATTCTGGCGGATGTCGTAACTTCAATTTGATTTAGTGTTCATAATAGAAGAATACGTAATAAAATGTCCTCGAATAGAACATAAAGAAATTGTTTTATTATTAGCTTTAGTTTACAACTAAACTGTATTCTCTTAATATTGAAAATGGTTTTACATACATAGCTAACCTAAGATTCATAAATTTTAGGACGTGCTACCTTTTAGAAATTAGGTAAGTGTAAGAATTCGTGTTTTTTTTTAAATATATTGTACATTTATTAAAAACTTTGTTGTGAAATCGTCAAATTTGTTTAAGAACAAAAAATTAAATTTTGTGGTTTTCAAAACGTATTCACCTTAAATTATTATTTTTTTTGTTAAGTTATTATGCAAGTCACGTTTGATAGTGTATCTCGTGTTAAGGGTTGTATCGTGAAGGGACATTGGCGAAGCTCAATACTAACATAATTAAATATAAGTCAGAGATAGGCATGAACGACTGACGCACGAATTCAGTGCTGTTTCAAGCACAAGATAATTCTGCCAATCGAAATTTCAAACTTAGGTCCTACGGTGGACACAATCGTCTTCACATAGTGATGCGTGTGGACATATTTATTACATCCATAAATATTGCCTTTGTCTATTTTTTGTATTTGTCTTATCTGATTACATATCTGATTTCAGGCAAAGGAATTATTAGTTGCACCGATTGACATTGTGAACGACGAAATGTCTATTTATGAATTTCATTTTGCTCGTCACTGTCACCTACGTCAACTTTGATTGTGAAGAAGTATAGAGGGTAGAAGTAAGGAGCACCAGCTCAGTGTGTATTAAAAACAAAATGTGTGCAATTCACACGTGGTAGAAGTGAAACCTTCCAAAATTAAAATACAATTATCCTAAACGTCTTAAGTATATGTAAAATTTTGTCATTAGTAAATAATTGTAAGGTAGCGCCCTCTGTGAATTGATATTTTAATTTCACGTATAATCCTAAATTAAAATTCACTACAAGAGCTTTCATACACACGTNTTAATATTTCAACAAATAGTACTGTTTTTTTTTAATTATTATTATTATTATTATTATTGTATTCCATTTTCGAGCCGATGAATTGCCAATGCTATGTACGCCATTGTTGTCACATGCATCAGGCCATAAATTAAATAGTTTAAATTTATTTTCAATGTTAGATGTTTGTGATGTGGCAGTACTTATTTAAATAAATAAATAAATAAAACTCAAATTTATATGGAATTGGAAGGTATGCTTACGTATACCGCTAGGGACGCTGCGCTGTTCCAACTGTGGGAATGAGTTGCTCGCTCCGGGCATTTCAATATTGTAAAATTGTTATGTTATAATTACTTATTGTAAAAATGAATATTCAAAAAAAACTAATATTAAAAAAAAAAGACATGCCCGCTGAGTTTCTTGCCAATTCTTCTCAGGACGGAGGGTAATTCTTGTGAATTGGCGATAGTTCTTTTGACGTTCAACAAGTATGTACTTTCATTTATGTTGAATAAAACTTTTTTGATTTGATTTGATTTGAATTGCATACAAATTTGAGTTAACTTTTACGCTATCGAGAACGTTAAAAAACTCGCACAAATCACAGTGATCTGTTTTGCGATGACAAGAATCACCTAGAACTACTCTGGCGGATGTCGTAACTTCAATTTGATTTAGTGTTCATAAAAGAAGAATACATCATAAAATGTCCTCGAATAGAACATAAAGAAATTGTTTTATTATTAGCTTTAGTTTACAACTAAACTGTATTCTCTTAATATTGAAAATGGTTTTACATACATAACTAACCTAAGATTCATAAATTTTGAGACGTGCTACCTTTTAGAAATTAGGTAAATGTAAGAATTCGTGTTTTTTTTTTTAAATATATTGTACATTTATTAAAAACTTTGCTGTGAAATCGTCAAATTTGTTTAAGAACAAAAAATAAAATTTTGTGGTTTTCAAAACGTATTCACCTTAAATTCTTTTTTTTTGTTAAGTTATTATGCAAGTCACGTTTGATAGTGTATCCCGTGTTAAGGGTTGTACCGTGAAGAGACATTGGCGAAGCTCAATACTAACATAAATATAAGTCGGAGATAGGCATGAACGACTGACGCACGAATTCAGTGCTGTTTCAAACACAAGAGAATTCTGCCAATCGAAATTTCAAACTTAGGCCTACGGTGGACACAATCGTCTTCACATAGTGATGCGTGTGGACATATTTATTTCATCCATAAATATTGCCTTTGTCTATTTTTTGTATTTGTCATAACTGATTACATATCTGATTTCAGGCAAAGGAATTATTAGTTGCACCGATTGACATTGTGAACGACGAAATGTCTATTTATGAATTTTATTTTGCTCGTCACTGTCACCTACGTCAACTTTGATTGTGAAGAAGTATAGAGGGTAGAAGTAAGGAGCACCAGCTCAGTGTATTAAAAAGTGTCCGCTGAAAGAGGGTCTATTAAAGTTGGGGAAGTAGTAACAATTGTAGAGGTTTTAAAAACCTCCACCATAAACTATTTATTAGAGTGCGATACTAAATTAATAAGCAAAGAAATAGTTCTTTCATGAATAATAAAATAAACAGTTGAAATTTTAAATACTGCATTAGTTTTAACTACACAAAAGTCATAATAAAAAATATTAAATTATTCAATCTAGCACACTTCGCTCTGTTTAAAACTGCTATATTAATATTATTTACTTTTTATATAATAGCGTTAATTCGATGAGTCTTCCAACAATAAATTGCTACTTACAGGTGTTCTCTATACAAGGTGATGTTCCTTACTTCACGTCCTTACGGATCCATCAGAACCAATAACTCTTGCATTAGATGCCCTCCGCTCTAACACTAGGAGTAGAGACCCCGGTAACCGTACTCGTCGAACTAGGCGTTTCTCGGCGAAAGAGTTCAACGTACAATATAACCTAAACATCAGCCCGTTGAGTTTCTCGTCAGGTCTTCTCAGCGGGTCGCGATTCCGATCCGGTTGTAGATTCATTCGCGTAGCAGCTACTCTTGAGTTATTAGGAGAAAGGCCTCCGGCCCCAGGCCACCAGTAAACCCTCAATCATAAAAAAAATTAACTTCAACCCTCCATATGAAGATTAAGATTAATGCATCACTTTGAAATTTCGATATAAATACAAAAGAGTTCTGATGTCTTCACTTGCCAATTACAGTTATTGCAAACAATTGTATTTACGTTAGGGGTAAATTTCCGACTGAAAGTTCAATTAGGTATGTTTGTAATAAACGGTATCAAATGACACTTATTTAGATTCTTTACGAATGAATATTTAGTCAACGGAAACAATTTCTTCTTCAAAATCTTATCCAAATGTAGAGATTGCTGTCCATTCCTATTCATCAAGTTTAATGAATCAATTGCGAATCATTCATGTGGATTTTAATCAGATGCGCCATCCCTACTGTCTCACACACACACACACACACACATAATCACATACATAAAATACATACGGGTAAAGTTATAAATCGCGTAAAACGGCAGCAGCTTGCTGTAAAAATAAGGATTACCTCATACGTTGTCTGCAAGCATCAGGCTTATCGTTGATCTGATAAGATTCAGCGAGTGGATGTGACAAGCAATGTGTTTTCCGCACTCGAGAACCGTTCACTAGACTTATCGTTAGGCGTGAACTTGCCGCAGAAACGTCCATCGCTATAACATTATCGCTGTCGTTGACGTGAATATTTCTGGAAAACGAAATGGAAACATTATTTTTAAAGTATCCATTCATTCAGAGTATCAAATTATGTAACTTTTATGTAGCTTGTCTACTACTGTCTACTTCGTTAATTGTTTTGAAGTTTTAAATCAGGGGCTCAAAAACTTTTTGCTCCTTTATCACTTCAGTCTTTTGTTTCGGATATATGACGTAACTACATACGATTTTGTATGAGATATTTTCAATTATGTTAACCTTCATTTTTTTTTCATTATAACATAATTTTGATTATTTCTCAATAAACGAGCTTACGACTCTTCATCATAACATCATTGTGATTATTTCTCAATAAACGAGCTTACGACTCTTCATGATATCATCATTTTGATTATTTCTCAATAAACGAGCTTACGACTTTTCATCATAACGTCATTTTGATTATTTCTCAATAAACGAGCTTACGACTCTTCATGATATCATCATTTTGATTATTTCTCAATAAACGAGCTTACGACTTTTCATCATAACGTCATTTTGATTATTTCTCAATGAACCGGCTTACGACTTTTCATCATACCGTCATTTTGATTATTTTTCAATGAATTGACTTACGACTCTTTGACCTAGATAAATGGAAAATCTACTGTATTTTTTTTTTAATTAGCTTATAGGATAGAATTAGAGCTTTAGAATTAGAGAATTAGAGCTACAAGTTTATTGCAACGCTTTTTTTTTGTTTTGATTCTGTGTATTTTATTTACTTACATGAAACCGTAATTATTAATTTATTGATATTTGCAATTGTATCGGCATTTGCCGGTATAAGTATAGGCATTTGCCTTTGCATTTTGCTTATAACCATCGATGGTATAATTGCTATCGGGAAACCTCTGAGAGAGACCTAAATGAGAAATGCATGGTTTTGTTTAAGAGAGATTTGCAGTTTTTAGAAATTTTAGTCAACGCAACACCGCGCAAAGTATTCGAGCGAGTGTCCTCCTCCTCCTCCGTGCGTCGTATTCCTCAGTTCTGAGGGTCGTGACCTTTACTGAGCACTTTTGTTAGGACTATGTTCCTCCATTCACTTCTGTCCTCCGCGCAGTGGATAGCGACATTGATGCTGGATTCCAAAGTCGTCTTAATCTGATCGGACCAGCGCATGGGACTCCGCCCCCTAGCGAGTGTAGGCATCAGAAAATAGACAAAATAAAACTCATTAAAAACGAAACAAATTTTGTGGAATATTTTCACAAGTCGTCAGAAGCATTTTAATTAAGTTTTATAGACGTGATATGCACATGTTTCAGTGCACTCGTACTTTCGTTACTCTTGTAACTGAGTTTAAACGCAAGCAATAATTGGGATGCAACAATACTTTCTACAAAATTCAGATGTTTTATATTAGTGGGAATTCTGAAATGTTTGCTCCCACAAACAAGTGAAAGGCAATTAGAAACACGAACTTAATGAGTTTACATGTTTCGGAATCTAAAATGTTTTCCGCATGCGACAAATAATTAAAATTAAAATTGTCGAGGGTAAAGTAAATTAGTTCTTGGACAGAATCTTTCGTCGATTGTTTTGTTTCCGGCGATAGAGTATATCTTATTGTGTACTGTAAGATAATATAATTAGTTTTCCGGATCGATTGATTCATTAACACAGTGCCTAATCCACATTAACCAGCCTTTTATGTTTTATGCAATAATTTTAAGTCGTCACGGTCTAAAGGATGAGACATAGTTGTAGTGCCCGGTGTATTTGTATCAAGCGATGCGACTGTGTAAATGTTCGAATCAGGCAGCTTCGAAACCCGTAACCAATGATTCATATTTGGCGATTCCCTTCCAATATTTAAGAACAAAATTATAAAAAGTTGTTGTTGAACCTCAGCCTCAGCCTTGGTCTGAGTACTCGGGTATTACTGCCCTTGTTGTCTTTCTTTTGTTTTTAATTTTTTATTATTATTAATAGTATTGTTAAATCTCTATTAATATATTAATGTAATGCATGCTGTGATTGCCTATAATTAGAGTNCCTTGTTGTCTTTCTTTTGTTTTTAATTTTTTATTATTATTAATAGTATTGTTAAATCTCTATTAATATATTAATGTAATGCATGCTGTGATTGCCTATAATTAGAGTTGCAGTTATCAATTGCTCTATACATGTCAATGTTATTTTATGTCTTACTGTAAACCCTGTCGGTAATCCTTAAATAAATAAATAAATAAATGAAATACGTATTTGACAAATGCTCATGAATGTTTTAACCCATAGACACAGCCTACTGAGTTTCTCGCCGGTCTTCTCAGTGGGTCGCGTTTCCGATCCGGTGGTAGACTCTGCAAAGCACTGCTCTTGCTAGGGCCTGTGTTAGCAATACTCCCGGTTAGAGCCCCGTGAGCTCACCTACACGTCCGCGTCAAGGCGAAGCTAAAATAGCCTCTCAAGACTATACAAGGTAGGAAAAAAAAATACTTCCACGCTGAAGCAATAAGATCGTGTAATAAAAATCAAAGTCGCAAAAAATGTAATTTGCGTGATTACTGGTGCTATATAAACGACAAGCCCGAGAGACGAACAAAGAATAAATAAGAACAGCTTCTCACTCAGAAAATGTCCGCTGACAAATATAGGAATATTTACTTTGGAATCCGGATATTTTCAAATGGCCGCCGTGTTTAGAAAACAAAAATAGGTTTGACAAATATATCGACGAACATAAAATATTTATCGCGTCTCGCTCCAAGTCCTAAGAGAATCATAAAAAAATGTGCTAATTGGGACATGCAAGATTCAAGGTTCTGTTGTTTTTCTCATTGTATTACCTGTTTGTATAATTTACTGGGTTTTAGCGATAATCATACGTTAAATTAAGTAAGTTAAAACTAACAATTACAGCTTACAGCGTGTCCGGTTTCACTTAATAATTAAACGGCAATAGTAGTAACGTATTTGTCAACGCGCTGTAGATACGGATAGATCTCGCACTACAAACACAGCCCACAGAGTTTCTCGCCGGATCTTCTCAGTGGGTCGCGTTTCCGATCCGGTGGTAGATTCTGCGAAGCACTGCTCTTGCTAGGGCCAGTGCTAGCAACACCCCCGGTTTGAGCCCCGTGAGCTCACCTACACGTCAAGGAGAAGCTGAAATAGCCGCTCAAGGCTATCAGCATTGATAGGAAAAAAATATTGCACTACATGTTTGGCACTACTCATTTCTTAAACGAAAGATACCAGGAAGAGAGAGATAACACAAAGCAATCCTAACCCCGGTCCTATTTCCGGTGAAGGAATAACATTGTGTAATAAAAATCAAATCCGCAAAATTATAATTTGCGTAATTACTTGTGGTGGGACCTCTTGTGAGTCCGCACGGGTAGGTACCACTAGCCTGCCTATTTCTGCCGTGAAGCAGTAATTCGTTTCGATTTGAAGGGTGGGGCAGCCGTTGTAACTATACTGAGACCTTAGAACTTAGATCTCAATGTGGGCGGCGCATTTACGTTCTAGATGTCTAGGGCTCCAGTAACCACTTAATACTAGGTGGGCTGAGAGCTCGTCCACCCATCTAAGCAATAAAAAAAATATTCCAAAGTCCAATCTCGAACGGTTATTGTAATTACCAAGGGTCGTTATTATATTACATGTCTGTGCCGCGTAGTTCTGTTTTCCTTCTCCATCAAAAATAACAAAGAGAAGCGTTTTTTACGAAATATTCACTCCCAGAACTAATTTATATCTGCGTACAGTAGTTCAAAGACCTGTCTGTACTCACAAAAAAGTGTTTAGCCATTTTTCCGGCACCGGTCGGTGACTGGTGTCTTCGAAATTATACGAACGAAGCGTCGATGCAAACAGGAAGCAAGGATTTCTTAAACAATGAACAAAGAATTCAATTTACCTGTCGTACACACACAGACACACACATGTTGATGTATTTACAAGCCACGGTTTGCCTAAACACCGAGGAAATTGGAATTAGGGATACGAATATTAAGATTTTACTATTAAAAGTGGTTTTATCCTAAATTGTTTTAAGGTTTGTAATTTTTTAACGAATTAATAATGTAATTTGTACTGCAGTAGTTGTAGATTTTGCCGTCTACATAAAATACACTAATAGGTGAGACAATTCACCGTAAGGATGTCTAGAGTTTCCGGTAATCGCTTAATGTAGGGCGGACCGTGACCTCGTTCACCTGTTTTAGCAGTAAAAAAAAGATCTCCCCTTTGTGTGGGCCAAAGAGTTGTAAATCTGTTCATGGAGAAGTAGTGAAATTATTCGCCATCATATGCCTTTTATTATATCGAAAGCACATTCGTGAATTAAGAAGTCATTTCGGTATTTTATATCCGACACAAAAAAACGGTGATAAGTGATAAAGGAAAACGTTGCCCATCTATAATAATAACATGCCATTATAAAATGCCATTATTTATAATAATAAAGATATTAAGGTATTTTTTGAATTATTTTTTTGTTACGCTGGGTGAACGAGTTCATTGCTCGTCTGGTGATAAGTGGTCACCAGAACCCATAGACATCAACCACGTCAATACCGCCGCCCATTTTGAGACCTGAGTTCTAAGTCTCTTTTTTTAAAGTACAACGGCTGCCCCACCCTTCAAACCGAAACGCATTACTGCTTTACGCCAGAAATAGGCAAGGTGGTGGTGCCTCGTGTGGATTTCCAAAACGCCCTATCAAGACGGATACCGTGAAAATTGTGTCAAATCAAGTCTCAACTCATCAACGTTTTACCCAAACTAGTGGTCCCGCAGTAGTCGAAATTCGACTATAATTAATTGGAATTGTATTATAAGTTTGTACACTATTATGATTGTGTTTTATACTTCTATAATCACAAATTTCGCCAAGGCTACACTATAAAAAAATATTAATAAAGACAAAAAATATTTAATCTATTCTCAATTTGACCACAGACGTCAAGAACAAAAGTTTGACAATAAATAGTATGCATGCGTGTGTGCGTCAAATACATGGTATGTAGTGTGTGTAATGTTTTCTTTATTGATTTAATGTATCATTTATGCATTATTTAAAAAAAAAAATTAGCATTGTGCACTTCTTCTCTATATTCTCTATAAGTGTGGAAAATGTCATACTACTCCGTCCGCGCAATTTTCGTAAAAAGGGATACAAAAGTTTTGCTTCACGTATTAATATATAGATATTGTTATGTGTAGTGCACAGTTTAACTGTCATTTTATCGAAGTACGCGGTAGGTATATGGATTAGGTTGTTGTTGAAAACGTCTTCATGTGATCCGTTATCTCGACTTCCTTTAGTTTTAAATAGCCCTGCTATTGATTGTTGTTACATCGTCGAAGTCACGTGCTTGTTTGCGTACGAAACCCAATCGTTCGTTCGTTTTTATCTTGACACATGCGATGATGGGAAACTTCCCTGTGTGCTTAGTGCGAGTTTTTTAACGTTCTCGATAGCGTAAAAGTTAGCTCATATTTGTATGGAATGGGATCGTTTGCGTACTGTTATGGGAATTCTCTCTGAGGTCGTTTTAAAAAAGGAAAACTCTTAGGATACAACTATTTATTGGATTTTGAACAATATGGATAATGACTCTCAGAGTAATCCCGGCAGCCGCACCCGTACTCTAACACAGTTCACTGACTACTGACCGTTCTCCGGTCTCCTATCAAGTCTCTACCTCGGACCGTCTAGTCAGCGGTTCGAGGGTATCAGCAGTTTAGGGTTCGGTAGGGATATATAACAGTACGTTTGCCGCTAGGGGCGCTGTTCCAACGGCATACAAAATTGGGTTGACTTTTACGCTATCGAGAACGTTAAGAAACTCGCACTAAGCACACTGATATCCATTGGAGTATTTATGAATTCCACAGGTCTGTGGAGCTGTGTACGTAATATATAGAAACTGCGTTAGCGAAGATCGGCCGGTTGGAGGTATCGCATTCTGCTGACTTGGCAGTTGGGTCCTGGTCCACCGGGGTATCCCGAACACCAGCGGCAGCCTCCGAACGGGCTGTTTTTTTTCCTACCTATACTTAGTAACCTAATAACCTAGGGGCTACGCCAACGTAACCGAGCGAGTAGGTGAGCTCACGGGGCTCTAGCCTGTGGACGTAGCTAAAACTGGCCCTATCAATAGCAGTGCTTCGCAGAATCTACCACCGAATTGGAAACGCGACCCACTCAGAAGGTCCGGCGAGAAACCTCAGTGGACTGCAGGTTGTCGACGACACAACTGGTACATTTTTGGAAACATTTCACGTCTTTTTTTTTTGTTAGTTCTACTGACAATGTGCTCGCCAATTCAGAACAACATGGCGAAAAGGTACATGATAAATGTCACCTCAATTATACGAACAAACAAATTCTGATAATAACTTGATATTTAAAAAAAAAAGAAAATGAAAAATAACACGATGAAAATATTATAAAATCTATCTTTAAGAAACTTAAAAAAAACCTATTTTATAATTATATAACCTATTATACAATAGGGACTGTAAAATTAGCATGCAATCGCACAAATGTCGAGTGACCACAACGAATTAGAATACGCGACATGAAAACAAATATTTATAATTAGTTTACAATAATAATTAATGGCGTATTATTGATTTTTTAATGGTTGGTTAGCTTATTTTTTTTCGTTTTCACTAATCTTAATTACACAATATTAATTATTTGTAATTAAGATTTGTGTAAGATTAGTGAATCTTAAATAATATTCATTACTAGCTGACCCGGCAGACTTTGTAGTGCCTCAATCGATCAATAAAAGACACATCAAGGGGACACATCAAAGGAAAAACAAAATTGTTTGTTTTTGTATAATTCCGAGCTTTGTTTATATTATCTCACCTTTTAAACCTTCCCTGGACTTCCACGAATAATTCAAGACCAAAATTAGCCAAATCGGTCCATCCGTTCTCGAGTTTTAGCGAGACTAACGAACAGCAATTCATTTTTATATATATATAGATTGTCGTGTGCTCATTGTAAGTTACACTGTGCAATGTTCCGTGACTACGAATGTATTGATATTTTAGTAAATGTTCTTAGTAGCATGCTTAAAGTGCATAAAAACAAAAAAAATGTTTTAGATAGCGCGAGTGGCAGACATGATTAGAGACACTTTTACGGAATGAATCAGTTTTCATAGCTTTCATGGTCACGGACAAATCCGGCTCATTCATAAGGCACTTGAAACGCAGGAAATCTTGAAACAATACAACTCGTGTTTGAATAGTAAGTGATTTTAGTCAGGTAACAAATTTGCAACATTTATATTTATATAAGATTGAACGCTTTAGAATTTATTCTATTCGGTATAGTTTCTGTGTGCAAAGAAACGTAAAATCAAGATTTTTTTTTATGAAATTAATATGCGGTGTGATGTTAAAAACGAGACGGCATCGTGGCAGGCTTATTTAAAAAAATATATTTAATTTTTTATTTTTATTGCCTAGATGGATGGAAGAGCTCACGGCACACCTGGTGTTAAGTGGTTACCGGAGCCCATAGACATCTACAACGTAAAAGCGACACCCACCTTGAGATATAAGTTCTAAGGTATCAGTATTAACTCAGTAAAGTTAGATTACCTAAATAACTCGCACTGCCTTATGCCGAGTTTACATTACGAAATTAGTGTCATGCATGTTGAGCTCAGTTTCACGAAAGTAGTTTCGATATATGCGAAAGTAATTTCGTCAAAAAATTAGTGTCGCGAAATCCACAGTATCGCAGTAACCACGGCGCCATCAGCATCAAAGCTAAATTCTATGCTATATGCTATATTCAATGTAGCTAAAGAAATGTTTATATACCTATAAACTTAAAAAAAAGAGTATCAAGAAAAAAAAGGTTGGTAGATTCGAGGATGGTCAACAAGAAGGCATTTAGGTGCAATGAAGTTAGTCTCTGAATTAGCAGATGAAGATCCTGAGAGTTATAAAATTATTATCGAATGAGTGAATATAATTTTGCTTTTTTACTGTAGGTGTTTCGGGTCCCAGAGACACCGTTGTCGCTGATATTCATTAATAAGATCTATATTTTTATCTGTACTCCATCGTTGGTTTGCCATTTTCAACGTTTGAAGCGCGTCCGAACTAACAATACACACGTCCGCACAGCGCAGGCCCTTTCGCGACATTAGTTTCACNTTAGATTAGTTTTTGTTATTGTGTTGTTTTGTCATAATTGTAAGGAACATTGTTATACAAATTCAGCACTATATGTCTTGTTTTGTCGTGCGCACATGTCTTATGTTGCAAGCCAGATTTTGTTTCTTTTTATTTGTGTTTTTTGTGTATCTTTAGCTTGTGATGTGTGTTGTGAGCCTAATAAAATAAATAAAAAAAAAAAAAAAAAATTAATTGAGTAATACTGATTTGTTAATGGTTGGTTAGTTTTTATTTTTCGTTTTCACTAATCTTAACTACACAATATTAATTATTTGTAATTAAGATTTGTGTAAGATAAGTGAATCTTAAACAATATTAATTACTAGCTGACCCGGCAGACTTCGTAGTGCCTCAATCGATAAATAAAAGACACATCAAAGGGAAAACAAAATTGTTTGTTTTTGTATAATTCCGAGCTTTGTTTATATTATCTCACCTTTTAAACCTTCCCTGGACTTCCACGAATAATTCAAGACCAAAATTAGCCAAATCGGTCCATCCGTTCTCGAGTTTTAGCGAGACTAACGAACAGCAATTCATTTTTATATATATATATAGATTGTCGTGTGCTCATTGTAAGTTACACTGTGCAATGTTCCGTGACTACGAATGTATTGATATTTTAGTAAATGTTCTTAGTAGCATGCTTAAAGTGCATAAAAACAAAAAAAATGTTTTAGATAGCGCGAGTGGCAGACATGATTAGAGACACTTTTACGGAATGAATCAGTTTTCATAGCTTTCATGGTCACGGACAAATCCGGCTCATTCATAAGGCACTTGAAACGCAGGAAATCTTGAAACAATACAACTCGTGTTTGAATAGTAAGTGATTTTAGTCAGATAACTCATTTGACCCCATGCAGAAGAGAGGCGTTCGGATAGTCGAAAATCTTAATTACACGAATCGTTTAGAATCTTTGGTTATACCCTTCGATCAATAATAGTATTCTTGATCGAAGGTTATACCCAGGGAATTCGGTACTCTCTATATTTCATACTAAACGTTCAATGCGAGTTATTTAGGTAATCTAACTTTACTGAGTTAATACTGATACCTTAGAACTTATATCTCAAGGTGTGACGCATTTACGTTGTAGATGTCTATGGGCTCCGGTAACCACTTAACACCAGGTGGGCCGTGAGCTCTTCCATCCATCTAGGCAATAAAAATAAAAATATATTTTTTTTTAAATAAGCCTGCCATGATGTCATCTCGTTTTTAACATCACACCGCATATTAATTTCATAAAAAAAAATCTTGATTTTACGTTTCTTTGCACACAGAAACTATACCGAGTAGAATAAATTCTAAAGCGTTCTTATATGTATATTATAAATGTTACTTTGCTGGCATTCGGGCGCCGCCGCGCCGGGCCCAGAGATGGGAGCAATATTCCATTATATACCACCTCACTATTTGCCTTTACAATATCCATAGCTTAAGTTAATCTTTTTTCAGACAATTATTTAAAACAGTTACAGGCAACTTTTTTTTTTTTTTTTTTATTGCCCTTGTAGGCAGACGAGCATACGGCCCACCTGATGGTGAGTGGTTACCGTTGCCCATGGACTTCAGCAATGCCAGGGGCAGAACCAAGCCGCTGCCTACCGCAACTAATAAACTAACATAGTAATTTCAATAGTATACTCGTAGTAATCTCAATAGTATTAACCGTGCGTAACAATAACCCGTACAGGATTTTAATACGCTCAATTTTCCGAATGTAATTTTTATTACACAATTTTATTCCTACAACGTAGAAAACGTTCGTGCAAAAATGGTGCATGATTTTAAGATTTTTAATCTGATATCGTCGCATAATGCAATGCATGTCCACCGAATATCTTGCTCCGCAGATGATAACGAACGTTGCTTTCCAATCAACACCAAACGAAATACGATTTATAAAGAAAACTACATATCTAGATTTTGAGCACTTATTAAATTGATGCCAATAACAATAGTCGCGTGAGTAATAGCTCGCGTTAGTCTAAACCTCTTGTTTTTAATATCCACCTCATGATTCATTGTCAACTCAAGTGTTATTTTGTTTCTTTAATTTGTATTATGATTTCAGCGTCATGTGCTCTTGAGAGTAGACTTCATTGTTGTAGTTTACCGATTATTATCATTACAACTACGCTTCTGCATAATAGGTAAAACTTGGCATTTCTGGTCTAATGATTAATTTACCGATCCACGGAACACCGGATGCGTTAAGTTCACGCTCTCATCGTTCGTGAGCTGCTCATTATTATACAAAAAGCACCTGGAGCAATAAAAAAGGTTGGGTGCGCGTGAGGTCGTCGCAGACAATCATCTGAGGACAGGTTGAGAACGCAGGTTCGGGCTTGAGCGAGAGGCACGACCGTCCTCAGTCCTCGCTAGCTCGATTCATTCTCGATTTCTCATCAGTACCGCGTCAACCGCCGACTCGATGTTGTCGTCTTGTTTTGTTTCGTTCGCTTTGTAACTTTTATATCGTACTTTACAAACAAATATAACGAAGTCTAAGTGATTTGAAAAATTGTAGATGTCTAAATATAATTATTACGAATAACGAATTGTTATTGTGCTGTGAATGAGTGAATTGATTTTCGAAAACGTCTATTCGAACGACGCGTGGCGGAACATAAAAACAAACTCTCGTCTCGCGTTCCAAATGGTCCCTGCAATAATTAGTTAGGTAAAAGTGAGTGTGTGTGCTGTGGACGCTTGATGGTTCAATTAGAATTAGAACTATTCTATTAGGCTTTCGGTACTGCAGATCGTTGTAGCGGCTCTCAGTCGGGATCACGGATGTTGAAGTTGGTCAGTAAAACATGATTCATTACCAAACTGCATTGGAAGATTTACGTTGAAAATCAAAATCAATCGATTCATAGGTTTTTTTTAAATATTAATGCATGATTCAAACATGCCTGTTTTGTTCTTTCAGGTTAAGGTTTTATTTAGTATCTTTTAGCGTTTGTATTAAAGATATGGATTTATCTTTTATATCGTGCTGGTAATTCTAAATGAAGTTGATAACGCTTTGTTTAAATTTAAGTGTTACACATTATTAAAACGCAACGCTGTCGTTGGAGAGCGTACATAATTAAATGTATTAAAAAATATAATTATAATTTATGTATGTTAAAATTGCTAATTTTATTCAGATATTCAATTAATACAAAACAAAATAATCAATTTTCAACCTAACTAAGGAAAACGCGTAACAAATGGTATCTTGATTCATTCAAAGGACATTAAAATATATTTTTGAAACGTATTGTTGTACGAGCTGAGTCCCGCGATGCTACCAGCGGTTATTATCGTACCGCGGGTGACGCCGCGGGGCGAAGCAATTAACGAAGAAATTAGAATAAGTTACTCCTTATATCAATCATCAGCTACCTATCAGTGAAAGTCCCGTCAAAGTCGGTCCAGCCGTTCCAGAGATTAGCCGGAACAAACAGAGAGACTGACAGACAAAAATAAAAAATACAAAATATTTTGGTATATGTACTGTGTATACGTACTTACGCATTTAGTAAAAAGTGGTTATTTTATTATTACAAACAGACACTCCAATTTTATTTATTTTTGATGTTACAGTAAGACCCCTTGAACGTGGAGCGGGTATAATGGGTTGTCTATGTACATTCCATCAAAGTAGAGCGTAATATTAAACGTAAAATGATTATCTCATCACGTAAATAATGAGCTTAGGGGAAGATGGGTAGAAAATTAGTCTGGTATTTTACCATTAAATTTATTTATTACGTTTTTTGTTTAACAATAAAACAAAAAGTTATTGTTGTTGTACTTAAAATAACTTTAGTAAATATTTGAAACGATAAAAATACGTTAATATACAGAACAGACAGGAACATAGAAACATAGATAAACTTCTTCGGATATCCAGAACCAATTATTCCAATCCAAATTTTGTCCAATTTTAGGGAATCCCATAATTCAAAAAAAAAACGTTAAGCCGAAACAGCGCTAAACGGGGTTTCACTGTATTTATAATTTTAAAATAAAATATAATATATATATTCTTTACTTTTTTTAATGGTTTTCTTCTGAAGTCTTTTCTTTTGAAATTATCAACGGTAAGGATACCGCTTTTTAAAGAATTTAAAATTTTAAAGAATTTTTAGAGAAAAAATCTTTATCGGTGTTTCACCATACTTTGATCTCAGGTCTCAGTGATATTATTTCGAGGTAATGACTTGCAAAGTTATTGTGAATACTTTTTAAAAAGGTTAACAATGACCACGAAAACTGAAAATCTTTTTTTGACAATTTTTATACGTTTCCACAGAAGTCTGACCGATGCTCTAACCGATTTATCTACCATTATTATTTGTCTTGAATAATTATAACTTTAATTTTTATTGGAAAATTCCTTTAATTCACATGTGAAATGTGCTTTAGTGTACGTTACTTTCAATTGTAGGTTTCTTACAAAGTTTAATAAAAATATGAGGACTTTTTTTTTTTTGTTGCTTAGATGGGTGGACGAGCTCAGAGCCCACCTGGTGTTAAGTGGTTACTGGAGCCCATAGACATCCACAACGTAAATGCGCCGGAATTCGAACACCGGTACATCGCTTCAACACGAATGCACCGGACGTCTTATCTGTTAGGCCACGACGACTTCATAGTGAGCATATCCCATCCCTATTGAGATGGTTTACAGTTAAACCATTAGCTCTTGTAATTAATTTATAGTGGTCACAAAAAAAAGCTGGCACACATATTATGTAGTGAAAATAAGCAGTTTGTCGAGAATAAGTGATTTAATTATTTGCATCGTCGCTTTGTTCCAGTCACCTATTTGTAGTTAATGTATTTTTAGCTGGTTGCGTGTTGATTGTCGCTCATTTGTGCTAGACGAGTGTTGGTATGCGACTGTCTCGGCGAAAAAGTGTTGGTAAAGAATTTTTTAATTGTATCACTAGTTGGCGGGATCGTTGTTTAAATGGATAGCTTAAAAATCATTGGCAGACGAACGAGCAAACGATCGCCGATGTCAATAACAATGTCAACCGACTGGGCTTAGTTTGATTGCAAGAACGAGATTTTTCCAATGAAATACGTATTTCATTAATTACAAACGAATTCAATCTCATTAACCCGTAATTACCATACAAATGGGTGGCGGCATTTAGGTCGTGACGTCTCCGGTAACCACTTAACATCAGGTGGGGAGTAAACTCGTTTACCTGTCTAAACAAAAAAATAGTTTATGTTTCACAGTATCATAATTGTTTCGCAGGATGATCCCCGTAATCGCTATTGTTATCTAAGTTACTTAATTTTGATAGTATCACACTTAAAAGTCGAATTTCCAATGATTTAAAACACGAAATCGTCTTTATGACCGAACCATAAAGATCAATCTCCTTTTTTAATATATGTACATGTGTTTTGTTCTGAAATCGATTCGTATACGATATTTTTGAGCCTTATCAGCACAAAAGTTAATGGATAAAAACTATGCTTATTTGATTTTCAATCAGAACGCGTTCGCCTTGAGCGAGACAATGATATGTGACGTCTTAAAAAAGATTGCTTATTTTCAACTTTCAACCTTACTTAGTGGACGTAAAGTTGATAATAGCTGTTTAGTATGTGTTAATGCAAATTTAAGCTGATCGCTGTGCTTATTGAGATTCGAAACTGTATCGTAAGACGAGGCTTTGTTTTCGATTGTGAGGTCGTAAATAAAATTGATGTATATAGGAATGGATTCAGTCAGTTTGAAAAAAAAAACCTACTGACATATGAAATATGACATTGTCTACATACATAGACCAACTAAGTAGTAGTAGTTTTATTTTTCCAACTGGAAAGGCAGAGGTGTCATACCATACAGCCTAATCTTTATTAAATACATATCTTAATTTTTTTTATATGTAAAATGATAATTTAAAGTGAAATGAAATGAAGTTGATTAATATGAAACGTGGCATGAAATGAAATGAGATGATATGGGATGAAATAATATAATGTCAGTAAAATGGTGGACTTTCTGGAGGATTCCGAGAAGTTACGTCTTTGTTTATTTTCCCACATTTGTGCACTTTCACAGATACTAAACAGTTAATGAACCACCGTTATTACGCATTTAAACCTGAAGAAACACTAAATAGACAAAATAAGACAAATCACACAAATTCACTCCACGCGTTCCCGCCAAAGACTAACCACTAAGTAAGTATAGAAAATAAAATAATAATAAATAACTTTAAATTGTAATCCGTACTGGTAAAATGGTAAAAAAGACGTCATTCGTATTTATAGATTTATATTATATCATAATTGACAGACTATGTATTAATAAAAATTGAATTCATGAACTCGAAAACTCACTGGGAAAAGAACAAGAATGAGAAAACTAAACATTAGTAATAGGTATTACGTAAAAGTTCAATTTTGTCGTTCGTCACCAGGTGTTATTGTCATGATCATTGGTATCAGGAGTCTCTAAGGCGAGAATCAGCATGTCCGATTTGATTTATCATGTACTCTTTATCTGGCGCGTGATCTCTTCTCGCTGATGTATTGGGAAGCGATTTTCAATGACGTCACCGGTTAAGTGATTTCGGCGATAGCATTAGTGTCAATGCAAAAATACGCATTTGACTCATTTTTTGGTTAATGAATTGGCTGTGTGATGTCGGCATTACCCTATTCCTTACTGTTATTGTCATATACAATCTTTGGTTTTTAAGGCTATGGGTTCACGGGCGAATTGGCAGAAGCGTCCTCTGAGCATAGTGTGATCGCCAGCCGGTATTTCTTGGTGGTAGGGTGTTGGTAAGTCTGCATAAGTAGGTACTCCTTTTCCTGCCGATTTCTGTCGCGAAGCAGTCAAGCTTTACGGTTTGAAGAGTGGGGCAGTTGTTATATAATACAATTGAGGCCTCTGTGTCATGACTCGGGGTGGTTTGTGCTGTTGTAATGGTATCTGGTAACCATTTTACATCAGGCGGACTTTCGTACACTCATTTACGCTATAGTAAGTAAGACAAGTGGTCAAAGTGAAGATCTTTTATCTTTGAAGTCGTTACGCTATTGAAGCAACAGTTTCCTGATGAATACGTACCGTATAGCTGGCAAATGTAATTAATGTTGACAAACTCACACCGTCACTTTACGGTTTTCGCCTGCGCCTTAAACATTTTAGTGATGAGATTATTTTCACATGATTTGCAGAAATTGTTAAAGGATTGTTGAAAAAAAGTACCTTATAAAAAACTTTAACTTAAAAAAAAACAAAAATCAGTGCTGAAACAAATAACTTTAAATGGTTATTTATAAATGTTATTAACTATACACACATGCGTGCGGTAAGACACCTAATAATACCTATAATCAAACCGCGCTAATAGTCAACATTCCGATGCTTAGCACCGTATAGGCATTAATAGAGAGTCGATTTATCAATGGTTCGCTCTCAAAGGGCTAAAGTACAATTGCTGTAAAACTACATATTATATGCGTCACTGGTACACTGCAAATGCAATGAATTATATGAGATATAAGAAAGAGAAATAAGAGATAAGAAAAGAACATAAGATTTTATCGATAAAAACAAAATATGGATCTCCGTCTTAAACCGAGACTGAATTGGGCCCCAATCGTTTTTTACTAGACGCCCAAATTTACTTTTAAAAAAGTCTTTGTACTTAATTCGTTAAAGGAATCTTAAATAAAGCCGACATTTCGCAAGATTATAAAATTCGAGGTATCTGCCCCAATTACGTTTGTTTTTTGAGAATTATCTCGATTGTCCAATCGATTACTGACACTATTTCGGTCTTAATGTTATCGATTACGCTGCAAATTTCTTATTCAACCGAAGCGATTATTTCAATTCAATGCACTCTTACAGAGCTGTCAGCAAATATTTAATTGCTTCATTTCAATTATCGGGGTTGATAAGTACTGTCTATATAGGTACTTTTAAACTTAATTATAATGACATTCATTACCTGTGTCTGGGTAGGTAAGAGTGCAGCCCACCAGACCTTAAGCTGACAACGTAAATGCCGTCGCTCTGTATATAAAACTGTATTTATAAAATATAATTATATGTTGAATATTACAATTGTTCATATTTATTTATAACAACTAAAACTATATAGTTTAATAGTACCAACGGCATTGTTCTGTATAAAACGCCAAGTGTATTCGTGTGATTTTATTAATTTAATTCTTAGATGGTTGGACGTGTTCACCTATAATCGTCGTCGTGATCTAAACAATAATAAAACATGTAGCCCAGAAGAATTATTAAAAACACATTTTGAAGTTAGACAGAATTATAGCGGGAACTAATACATTTTTAAACTTTGACGTTTCGAAAGTGTTGCAATATGAGTGATCCGTTTTTTTCCACACTTAGCTATAACCTCTAAAAAATCCTTAATCTATAGTCAAAGTTGCAGATGTGATATTAGTTACTTAAATAATTTGATTAGTTCAATACATTACCAAATCTTCTTACTGAGAAGACTTCTACGTCTTAATATCTAAACGGTCCCAACGGTTTTCGGTAGAATATACTAAAAATCTTAAATGAGGAGCTGAATTAAAAAAATAGCGTAAGTATATAAATAGTAAAAATACAAGGCCGGGCGATATCTTCTTGGAAAGTTTGTAAATTTTTTTTATTGCTTACATGGGTGGACGAGCTCACAGCCCATCTGGTGTTAAGTGGTTACTGGAGCCCATAGACATCCACAACGTAAATGCGCCACCCACCTTGAGATATAAGTTCTAAGGTCTCAAGTATAGTTACAACGGCTGCCCGGCTTTTCAAACCGAAACGCATTACTGCTTCACGGCAGAAATAGGTAGGGCGGTGGTACCTACCCGCGCGGACTCACAAGTGGTTCTACCACCAGTAAAAATAAGGAAATATTATTATTAATGTGTCATGGTTTTCAACAATGCAATATAAATATTTATTAGAAGAAGGTATATAGTTTGAGGAGAATAGAAATAGTGGTAAGCAGCGGTAAGACTATTTTAGCTTGTGCCATTTGAAAATCACCGTCAATGTTTATTGTTGTGTCACAGTAAGCAGACGATTAAATATTACAGTCACCGCGATCCAAGTTTACCTGGCGCAGCGATAGCATCACGATTCAGCAATTCAATATGTTCCGTGAAATAATAACGGAGTCACATCGCGCAGCTAGTCAATCTTCTACGTGTCGCTATGTCGGGTTGCCAGCCATCCAGAGCGTCGTGAGATATCGGGGAGAATTGTAATGAATACATTTTGCCGCCAAATTTGAGCTAAATTATTTTACTAATTATATGAATGCTATTAAAACGGTCAGTCAGTCCTAACCATGAAAATTGTAAAGAATTCGATGCTTTGGAAATTATATAACAAAAGTAAAAAATACGAGGTAGTAACGAGAATGGATAGAATACGGATTGAATATTTTTTTTTTTTTATTGCCCTTGTAGGCAGGCGAGCATACGGCCCACCTGATGGTGTTTACCGTTGCCCATGGACTTCAGCAATGCCAGGGGCAGAGCCAAGCCGCTGCCTACCGCAAAACGGTATATGTTAGAGGAAGTCTGAAAGTGGCGCCTGTGACAGAGCCGTTGGAGATGGTATGGACATGTGATGAGACGAAATGACAATGAGGTTGTTAAGAGAGTTTTAACTATGAAGTGGAAGGCTATCCTAAGACCTAAGAAGAAATGGATGGACCGTCTGAAAGACGATAAGTGTAGGAGGGGAGTGAGCGAAGAAATGGTATATGATAGAGGAGTATGGAAGGAGAAAATATTTTGCGCCGACCTCAGGTAACTGGGAGAAGGGCAGGAGAATGATGAATAGAAAATGTTTGATAAACCGTAAAAGTATTTTGTTTTATGTTTACGATTCGCAAAAGCCGAAGAACATACTATATTATTAAGTATAATAGTTTTTTTTTTGGCCGTTGGTGTATTTAAGGTTTGATGAACACCGATTTCCACAAACAGTACTGCGTGAACCTGTATATCACCGCCCACTTTAGAACACGAGCCCTGAATTTCATTTGCAATTAGATTGACCGAAACGCATGCATTGTTTCGCTGTAGAGATAAAATCTTGGAATGAAATTTAAAATTATTTATTTTACTATAAACTTAAAAAAATCTCATTGTAAAAACTTTAGTAGATTTTTTAAACTTTGTTAATTAATATACAATACGAATAAAAGCATAAATTTAAACGGTAATAGCGTTTTCGTTTATTTACGTTCGAAAAAGCCTTTGAGAATGCAATTTACCATTAATATTCTATCAGTATTGTTTACAGCGAAACGACCATTATGAATTTGACGTCAATTCACCATTGCTTCCGACCTCATTTCACAGTTCCATAAGTTTAGTTTGTAGTCCAAAGATTACACCATACCGTCTTTAGTCTCACTCTAATTGTTACAGACGGAGATGACAAAATAATAAATGACGTATGTGTAGATAGAGATGATTTTGATTCTTTTAATTCTTCAGAAATCTATATATTAATACGTGAAGCAAAAACTTTGTATCCCTTTTTACGATAATTGCGCGGACGGAGGAGTATGAAATTTTCCACACTTATAGAGAAGAAGTGTACAATGCTAATATTTTTTTAAAATAATGCATAAAAGATACATTCAATCAATAAAGAAAACATTACACACTCTACATACCATATATTTGACGCACACACGCATGCATACTATTTATTGTCAAACTTTTGTTCTTGACGTCTGTGGTCAAATTGAGAATAGATTAAATATTGTTTGTCTTAATTAATATTTTTTTATAGTGTAGTTTTGGCGAAATTTGTGATTATAGAAGTATAAAATACAATCATAATAGTGTAGAAACTTACAATTCCAATTAATTATAGTCGAATTTCGATTACTGCGGGACAACTAGTAATAAGAAAATCGTTAACTATATATACTCGTGTATAGTGATTTTGCAGGTTTTGATTTATAATACACGTTTTTTTTCAGCTTAAATTAGACGTGTTCTTTAAACACAGTCATGTTAGTTAGAAATAAGGTATATATTTGCTTGCGGGATCTGAACGCCACCGCAGTTGCATTGCTCACAATACGAGTGCGTCATATTCTTTAGGTCACAACAATTTTAATTTATTTAATATTAAAAAATTACCGCACCGTTTTTGATATACGTCAGTTACGTAAGCGAATTCAACATTTTGAAAAGCGAAGAATCCGAGAAACCGTATCCATTACAGAATGCAGTTACGTAAATACCTTTTCACTTCAAACACTGATTTCCAAAACAAAGTAGACTTCCTCTTTTCCTTTCTGAATTCAATCCTTAATTAGTATCTAAGTTTTAAGCTAATTATTTTATTACGGTCCGCAAAATATTCAATTAACATAATTCCCTCGTATTTACCAACAACATTCTGACAATTTTAATGAAAACGTATTACGTAAAACATTAATAATATAAAATTATGTACACATTATCTAACTGTCCAATTTGTGAAACACGAGTTTTTTTTTGCTTTACAACGATATGAATCTCATAAATCGGAAGGCGAAAGTAATTCGGTAATTTGTGGATGTTAATTTCTTTCCTAATTAGATTATTAAGAGAGATGCAGTTGAGGCTTTTGTATTTACGTTGAGGGACTTTTTATCGCTTTACTCTTCATCTACGCTATTTAAAAAAAACCGGATTCTTTACCTTGCTGCAGTGTCCTATATAAAAACGGCTTCAATGATTGCTAACGTGGTAGCTATCACACAACACAAGATATTTGACAGATGCCGGAATCTAGCTTACATTTTCAAGATAAGCTTGCATATATACAAGTTACGAACAGCAACATTCGGCCACTTCGACAAAGCGGCACGACACAAGAACCCTCTCATCGTGGCCGCCGGTAACTACATTCCCGATCCTGCGGACAGAATGGAAAGCAGTCGACGTCGCCAAAACACGTCATTTCGGATCCTCCCGATTCCCTAACGGTGCTTTTAGGTACCTCAAGCACCGGTCATCGTTTTCGTCGAACCCGTCGCTTGCGACGAAGGGCTCGACGAGTAAATTAACCCACAGACATATCCCACTGAGTTTCTCGCCGGATCTTCTCAGTTGGTCGCGTTTCCGATCCAGTGGTAGATTCTGCGAAGCGCGGCTCTTGCTAGGGTTCGTGTTAGCAACGTCGTCAGGTTTGAGCCCCGTGAGCTCACCTACTAGTTAAGGTTACGCTGAAATAACCTCTCAAGGCTCTCAGCTTAGGTAGGAAAAAAAAAGTCGGTCTACCGAGCAATTACACCCGCTCGGTGGAATATCTTCCCTTCGTCGTTACCCTCAAATCAACAGTCGATAGGTTGATTTGGTGAAACGAACGTTGACTTCATCAGAGCTGGAGACTGGCTCCGTCTAGTCCCTACCTCAAATCGCTTGATAAGGAAATCTAAACACCAATCCAAGCTCTCAACACCATGATAATTTATACAAAAACATTGCAATCGATAACTGGACACAAAGGATATATTCATAGATCACAAAAATGCATACATATTACGTAGTAAATTATTTTGCTTAACATTCAGCGCCTCAATACTTATTAGCTTTCATTTTTCTACACTTTTTGGTAAATATGATAGCATCGCCGCACTTAATCATAGATACATAATGAAAATAAAATACCTTTAGATTGATTGCGGAGTGGTTTTAGATCCATAATTAATTTCGTCATAAAACGTTGTATTATCAACGGCGTGTTATCAATGATTTTATCAAACGGGTCAGTAACCGAAGCGAGAGCACGTGTTCGACATATTTTTCGAACGTGACATCATATTTTCTAACGAAACATTTGAACTGTGAATAGTTAATTAGCGACAGAGCGTGTTGGCATCACGGATCCAACAATTTTTCGCGGCAAAGCGTTAGTTTTGTTTATTTAACATTATTTATAATGTATAAAACACTATTCCACAATACATTTATCGCGGCATCGGCCCGAATCGAACACGAGTCTATTATGTGCTAATTAAAGTATACTTAAGTAAGTAAAGTTAGGAGCGATTAAATTATAAAACTATCACAATACATTTGCAAAAGACTAGGTTATAAATGTTATTCGCTGTTTATATTACGTTCTCATATCTGTCTCTCGAAGGGCGGGGCTGCATTTTCGTTGTGGTATCGAACGGTTCCAGTAATATCCGCCCACAAAATTAAGGCATGATGATCAAGTATTTTTGTAATATGTGTCGCATCCTTAAAACTAAAACGGATTGAGGTTAAGGTTGCCTAATCTAGTTTTTTTTTATTGCTTAGAAGGGTGGACGAGCTCACAGCCCACCTGATGTTAAGTGGTTACTGGAGCCCATAGACATCTACAATGTAAATGCGCAACCCACCTTGAGATATAAGTTCTAAAGTCCCAAGTATAGTTAAAGCGGCTGCCGCACCCTTCAAACCGAAACGCATTACTGCTTCACGGCAGAAATAGTATGTTTTTTTTTTTTTTTATTGCCCTTGTAGGCAGACGAGCATACGGCCCACCTGATGGTGAGTGGTTACCGTTGCCCATAGACTTCAGCAATGCCAGGGGCAGAGCCAAGCCGCTGCCTACCGGAACTTCGTGTATTAAAAAAAAAAAAACTTATATTCATGCTCGTTCGCTCGTGCCTTCGATTGTACAACGAACTCGTAAACGTGTTCTTCGTTATATTCTAATACAAAGTGCAAGAAGCATTTAAATGAATCACGGAGACTCGTTCATGACATCACGAAATTCTTTAAGAGAGACGCACGAACACATCCGGATCTTTGGGGTGAGCCGAGCATGCGTGGTCAACGAACGGGTTACTTTCTTTGTTCAGAAAAATATTCTTTTACTCCAACTTCAATTTATAAGAGGTGATTTAGCGTTAAAGGCCCAAGAATTATTGGTGCAAGTTTGAGGATATTGTGGAAGTTACATTTATGGGGACCTAGAGGATAACTGTGCTCATCTCGCTGGTTTTACACGCTTTATATTAGCTTCACTTGTATGTATGTTTGTATGTTTGTAACTGACTCTTTAAGACACGATTTAGACCCACTTTAAACGGCCAGATTTCATTCAAACTTTGTAGATTTATCGAGGACCGATTACGATACACTAATTTGATAAGATTATTCCATTATTCAATTTGCAAAATAAGATTTTTGCCAATAGTATATATAAAAAAGCGTGGGGTACTTTTTAAGATAATATTGAAATAATAATTCTTCTACTCATATCTGTCAGAAAAATATTTATAACTAATAACACCATGCTTTTTTTTACAATAAAATATATATATTTTTTACACTATTTTCAATTTAAATTTATTAAAATTATATTCTATTTTTAGTTGAATTTTATTTAAAGCGTGTTTTTTGGTTTTTTGAAGCTTTAATATTATTTATTTAACTTAAACTTTTTGGTTCAGGACTCAAACTAAACTAAAGTTACATGCCTTAGACAATGTATTAAGCTGATTGAAATTCTGATCATAGACAACCCTAGCATATATAAAACAATAATTTGAATGTTAAAAACAAACAGTACATTTAAAAAAAAACTTAGATTGTTGATTGCGTTGAGAATATTCAGGTCGTAAGGTCAGTCTTCAGCTCACGCACGATTTATGGAAAATACGCACACAGTTTATGGACGAAAATAATCGATCGAGTCGATTATTTTAATTTGTGTTCAGTAACTTTATATATGTATAAATATATTTCATTGTTTATTGTTTTAGTGGATGGCTGAGCTGATAGTGTTACGTGGTTACCGGAGACCTCACTCCTCGTCGAACCCATCGCTTGCGGCGAAGGACTCGGCGAGTAAATTAACCCACAGACCTAGGCCCATTGAGTTTCTCGCCGGATCCTCTCAGTGGGTCGCGTTTCCGATTCGGTGGTAGACTCTGCGAAACACTGCTCTGGCTATCGCCAGTGTTAGCAACACGTCCGGTTGAGCCCCGAGAGCTCACCTACACGCCAGGGTAACGCTGATATAGCCTCTCAAGGCTTACAGTATAGGTTTATATAAAAAGGAGACATCAGATAGCGGATACCGCCCTTCGCCTTGATATACGACTTCGAAGCCTCTATTTCTGTTGTATATTTGCTGCCTCAACCTTGAAATCGGAATGCACAACTGCTTCGCCGCAGAATGCCTTAGCAACAGTACTTAGCTACGTGAATTTATAGGTAGATATTAGGTGTGTGTCTTTAGCAGCATATTTTAGCAGTAGGCAGCGGTTTGGCTCTGCCCCTGGCATTGCTGAAGTCCATGGGTGACGGTAACCACTCACCATCAGGTGGGCCGTATGCTCGTCTGCCTACAAGGGCAATAAAAAAAAACAGAATTTTTTGAGGCAGCTATCATGTTTTCATCTCAGCATAGTCGCATCATTCGATACGAATACAGATTGTTTTATCTGTTATGCCACAGACACGATTCCGTCTCGTAACGCTTGCGTGTGAGAGAGATAGAGAACAACACGCGTCCGTGTCGTGTTCATTATGAATTAGATCATATGCGCCTTTATGCCGAAAAAGTCCTCGTTAATAGAGATAAATGAAGTATAATAAAAGTGTAATTTAACTCTTTCTAAATGATAAACGCGACATTTTATACTAAAACGTACTTGTCATTATGTGTACGAATTGCGAAGAAATTAAAAAACGAAAGTGCATTGTGTATTATGCATGTACCTACTATGCTTTTTTTTTTATTGCCCTCGTAGGCAGACGAGCATACGGCCCACTTGATGGTGAGTGGTTACCGTCGCCCATGGACTTCAGCAATGCCAGGGGCAGAGCCAAGCCGCTACCTACAGTTTAATACTCTCCACAAGCCTCGTTTGAAGATGGACATGTCATAGCGCTCGGGAAACATCGTGGAGGGGAGCTCATTCCATAGCCGGATGGTACGTGGCAAAAAAGACCTCGAATGCACTACGAATCACAAAGATTTCGTCTTTACAAGTCACATAACATCTGATGAGCAATAAGTGGACATCTTCAAACCATAGCATTCCTTAAACCATGTCTCCGATCACACGTAGTATCGCACCTCTGCATCATGCATAATTCATGATGATAATATTGCGAATTATAAATATGTTTAATAAATTATGTATGTATGTAATATGATTATATATTATTAGTTTCAAGGAAACGGCGACATTCACCTTCCATGTTACGTTTTGTTATTATATCAGAATTATTTACGAGATATTTAAATTAATATGTTAATAATTTTAAGTGTAATTTTTTGTTTTAACTTAAATACGAGAAGAGATAGAATGGTTAGTAATTAATTTATTTATTTTACCAAACAGTAAATAAACCAAAACATAGCACACTTCAAGAGATACACAGTTTGTCTACAAAGAGTTTTATAGACGTTCTCACCCATCGGTCCGTGAGTAGTTGGAATAGGCTACCAATGATTAGGTGCTGGTTAGGTACTGGTATTTGTTTCTGGTGGTAGGACGTCTTGTGAGTCCACGCGGATAGGTAGCACCACCCTGCCTATTTTTGCCGTGAACCAGTAATGCGTTTCGGTTTGAAAGATGGGGCAGCCGTTGTACTGTAAAAACTGAGACCTTAGAACTCATGTCTCAAGATGAACGGTGGCATATACGTTGTAGATGTCAATGGGTTCCGGTAACCACTTAACGCCATGTGGGCCGTGAGCTGGTCCACCCATCTAAGCAATAAAAAAACTCTAATATTTAAAATACTCGGGTCGTATCAACGAGTATAATAATAATCTCTTGTATGAAGCGTGGGTGCTCCGGAAATGGGACAGGACGTTTTAGATCGTTTTCTGTCTTTGTCTTCTAACGTTTGTGTGACGAGGATGGAAAACATGATATTTATAGGTCTTGAGTCCGTTTTAACACTAAGGTTGACGTCCGATACGGAGCGTTTAACGATATATTTGTTGTTTAATTTTCGTTCCGGAAACTCTTTTAAATGGTTCACTATTTTAGAAAAGAATCGCAGATGCATACTGGTCGTAGGAAATCTTGAGTCCGCACGGGTAGGTACCACCACCCTACTTATTTTTACCGTGAAGCAGTAATGCGTTTCGGCTTAAGTCGCAGGGCAGCCGTTATACTCTTAAAACTGAGACCTAGAGGTAGGAGGCGGCGGTTTCGAGGTAGGTGGCGGCATTTACGTCGTAGGTTTCTATGGGCTCCCGTAATCACTTTACACCAGGTAAGCCGTGAGAACTTAAGCAATAAAAAAAAATGCATTTCCATTTTTAGATTTGAATAAAAATATGGCTGTTCACGTTGTTTCTAATAAGTGATATTCATGGAAATAAACACACAGAACATCTGATGTAACAGTACCGACCTATATGCTCATCTTTTGCTTAAGAGGGAACGGGATTATTGAAACCATTTCTCATCGTGCAGCTCTAGAACAAACCCCTCTTCAGTCTCTTCTGATGAACACAGTTGACATTAAAATAAAGATTTTAAAACAATTCAATTATACTTATTGTCTTGGTTATGTCGCTGGCTACACGGAATTTCTGATCTTCGGCAATGACGACCGCTTACGATTTTAAACCCTGAGCATCCCCTTTGAATAGCTTGGCGTGGCTCGGTGGAGAAGTAGTTGGGCGTCTTGGGCATGAGGTGGGAGGAGCTGTAACAGACTGCCCAAGATCGATCTAAATGGACGGATTTCATTCGAGTCCAACATCGCAGCAGTGGGTAATAGGAACGAAAGAAGAAAAAGAGCATCCCCTTTACCAGCACTGGAAAGAAACCCCTATCATCAGATTTATCTTGTTACCTACGTGCAAATGAGTCATGTCATTATCGAGGTACATTGACAGGCTACAGACTGTGAGGAACTGAAACACAATATATAGATAAATGAATTGCTGTTCGTTAGTCTCACTAAAATTCGAAAACGGCTGGACCGATTTGGCTAATTTTGGTCTTGAATTATTTCTGGAAGTCCAGAGAAGGTTTAAAAGATAGATAAATACGAAAATTCTCGGAATGAAATAAAAATAACAATTTTGTTTTCCCTTTGATGTGTCCTTCGTCGGACGGACTCCTCCGCATCCATTAACGGTGCTTTTAGGTACCTCAAGCACCGGTCATCGTTCTCGTCGAACCCGTCGCTTGCGACGAAGGGCTCGACGAGTAAATTAACCCTCAGACACAGCCCACTGAGTTTCTCGCCGGATCTTCTCAGTGGGTTGCGTTTCCGATCCGGCGGTAAAGTCTGCGAAGCACTGCTCTTGCTAAGGTTCGTGTTAGCAACGTCATCAGGTTTGAGCCCCGTGAGCTCACCTACTAGTTAAGGTTACGCTGATAAAGCCTCTCAAGGCTATCAGCTTAGGTAGGAAAAAAAAACGGACGGATTCCTTTTTTTTGTTTTAAGTGCACTTTATACAAAAGTTTAGGTCTTTTATTTATCGATTGAGGCACTACGAAGTCTGCCGGGTCAGCTAGTAATGTAAAAAAAATATCGTAGTCATAGTCAGGTAAGTACGAAAGAAGTGCTCTTAGTTGAATAGTCCATATTATAATGTCGCTCTATGATGAACGGACACTTTCTCTTCTGATTTTGATAGCTTTGCTCTGACACTGCGACTGTGGAACGAGTATCGGATATTTCGAAAAACAGGGCGGAGACAATTCAAGAACGACCGGACCGGTCATTATATTTATTTCCATTCAATTAGTTACATGGGAACCGAATTGAGATTGCACGATTGCGTAACGTCTCTTGACGTTCTGAACACCTGGGCCTCGCCTCTAGAAAAAAATATGTAGTCATTATTACGACATTATAAAAAATCGAAAATGGTAATGTAATAATGATTCAAGTTTTCGTTTCTTTTGTAGATCTAATAATAGTGCTTTAACAAAACCGACTTCAAATAGAAAAAAAAGATATTCCAAAACAAATTAATATAGACTAAAAACAATACCTAATCATCGAAATCGGTTGGCGTGATATTGGGTTATTGAGCTATTCATCTATTTGTCGCGCACGTACCTAAAGCAAATTTAAGACTTATATGGTTTTCTCATGGATACCATTATCAGAACTGGACTAAATTGAAATGGGACCACACGGGAAGAGTCAACTTTCTAATAAAAAAAGAATCATTAAAATCGATTCACCCAGTCAAAAGTTATGAACTAACAAACATAAAAAACATACAGTCGAATTGAGAACTTCCTCCTTTTTTAGAGTCGGATAATAAATGTACATTTGTACAATCATAATCGAAATAGTTCATTCAAATGGTAGAGATATGCTTGTATTAGCAGTATTCTGTTGTCGGAATTCAACTAATTTGCGAGTAATTGGTATACTTAATATATTGCGCATTAAACTCCTTTATAAGCAACTAATCGAATCCGCTTTACTGGCCAAACTTTGATTTGACTTTGATCCGATCGCTACCAAATTTCACAGGATCTCTGCTTTGGCCAATCTGAAGATTGGCATTGCTACACATTGACTCTGATATACACACATTGATGCTTCAAATTTCGAAATTTAGATTATTGTTGACTTAAGCCTTAGACCAAGACAGACTAGCAGACGATGCGCGTTTAGCGAAAAACATCACAAAAAGTGAAAACCATGACACAACACACAATAGCCGCCATAATAATCTGAGAAGCATTACTAATAATATCTATATTTATTAATTTCCTGAAATACCCTATTGTAAAAAATATCAACTGCTTATAAAAAAAAATTAAATACCTTAAATTGATTTAGTTCATATTTATAACAGGACGATTTTCTACTATCACCAAAAAAGACCTCAAATAATTTAACCAGCTTGCATTAGTTTCCGTCAGTAAAACATCCAACAATAGCATAAAGAGATAACTTCTCCACTCCAATCAGCAGTAATGAATTTAAGAGCCTTGAGAATTAGCCTCGATTAAAACCAATTAGTTTATCAGACATGGCGCACACGTCATCTATAACTCGGATAATGTCGTTAATAAAGCCACATTCAATTCTACATCCTCTTAGATGGGCTGTTGTAATAAGAAATTGTAGTAGTTGTAATAAGAAGTCCCCTAGTTGGGGCATAGGACATCTTCGCTTTTTCATGATTATGTTCCTTCAGATTACGGCTTCTTAAAAAAATATTCTAAATAGTAGGCAGCCAACATTGGTGATTTTTATGAGCATCTGTTGCCGTACATCATTAGCTGGGCCGTAAGTCTGCTATCGAAAGAATAGTATATTCTAGATTCGTAGAGGCGGCATATATCATCAATGCAAAATATGTCGCACAGCTATTATGTACAAGTCGTGACAATGTTATCTGAGTAGTGACAATTTAATTGTAAGGAATTGTGATTTTGTTTTGTTTGTTTTGATTTATTTGGTAATGTTGTTATCATCGGACTTCAATGAATGTTTTACAAACGCAACGCATGGCCTACGGTTTAGTGAAAAAAAGGGTTCATTATAGAGATTATTGACATGTCAGTAGGAATTTAATTTAATTTTAATTAATCAATAGGGAATTACAAAATAATGGCTCTGACAACAACTTGCGAGACAAATTAGTTTCCGAAATTAACCATGTTATTTGAAGATTTTTTTTGGGGACGCCAGAATTTAAAAGAAAAAAGTAATTATTTCACTATAAAGTCAGCTTACGGACTGTAGCTTTATGTGATAACGTCAGTAGTAGAACTATTCGAACTGTTAGCTCTGACGTCACGCGAAAAGAGATATAAATGTGTCACAAACCAACGCTTGGGCTGATATTGCGTCTCCATCGCTTGTTCCGCGCTCTCGCTTGCGCGCTCCGGCTCTGGCAGAACGTGACATTTTTTCGTGCGTGCAGTCGGTGTTCATCGATTTATAATACGTCGAATTATCACGCCAAAATAATTTTATGGTAATACTGTGAGATGAGTGAGATGAGTACTGCTAACGTGACCTGGAGTGATGTCAAAGAGCAAGCCCAAGACAGGGTAAAGTGGAGACAACTTGTGAGGGCCCTATGTACCAGCGGGGTACCCTAGAACTTCAACAACAATACTAGATGAAGTCATGTAGAATATGAAGATACACAATAAATGATTTCCCATTTACGAATTACTAGAAAAAAAAAAATAGAAACTATTTAGATTTCTTGATTAATTTTACTATTTCAGTTTCTTTTTTCTCTTGTGAATAACCGTCCTGCCGATTTTTGGGGACATAAATAAGCTATTATAAAATTAAATAACTTTAATGAGTAAGTACATCGATAAAGTTGAGACTTTAAGACTGCACCATGCGACGCGGTTATCAGCCACGCCTCGTGTTGCGATATCACATGACGCGGATGGCACCGCCATTAGCAAATACTTGATAACGCAAGGTCGATGGTTCTTGTATCTGTTTATTATTTTATCGTAATACAGCTCGCCACCTCCTCTCCAGGCCGATTACAGAAATCGATGGAGACAGTCAACAAACTATTTCAAAGGATGAGGATAGCAGTAATCTGCTTATTGCGACCAAATTTTATCATTTTCATACTTAGATAAGTAGAAGAGCTGATGATCTATCTGGTGTTAAGTGGTTACCGGAGCTCATAGACCTCAGCAACGTGTATGCCGCCCCTCGCCTTATGGCATAAGTTCAACGTCTCGGCTGTACATTACATTTACGTATCCAATCCAGACGACGGAGAAAGACAAAGCCTTTTTCCGTCTCCATGTCTACCCCGGAGGATCCTCTGTTCCACTGTCAGTGCTTTTAGGCTCTTCAAACGCTGGTCACGTCGGAATCGAAGAGTTCGACGAGTGAACTAACTCATAGACACAACCTATTGAGTTTCTCATCGAAACTTCTGAGTTCTGAGGGATTGCGCTTCGGATCTGGCCCAGGTTGAGCTCGTGTGTTCACCTGCCCGTCCGCGCGTAGCATAGCTCCTTAAGGTATCAACGAATAGGTAAAAAACAAACAGCGGCTGCCCCACCCTTCAAACCGAAGCAACTGCTGAAATAAACGGGACCATAGTACCTACTCATGCGGGTCCTGGCTGAGCCTTTGCTCGCCCACCTGTTCTGGTGAAACTGGAGAGGCCTCAGGGAGAACAGTAATCCTTCAATCATAAAAAAAAAACTCGTGCGGGCTCACAAGACCGGGAATATTTCCGGTTAACCAATACAATGCCAGGTTAAAAAGACGCCTTTATTTACCTCGTCTTTATTCTTCATGATTCACTGTAGACAACAATCAAAGTTTACACATTTGCAGATTGTAAATAAGCTGTTATATAAATTTAAAAAATACATACATTGATTTTAGGACTATTTATTTCACGGGCGTACTTTAAAGTTTATTTTTTAAATATTTTAAAATAATGCTGTAAGACATAGCCCTGTAGAAATTCTAAATTTCGTTTGACGTAACTTTTCACAGTCTCGTAACCTTTTCTTGTTCAAATGACATAACCAGATACAATTCCCACGTTACAATTACCATGTTATGTCAAATGTAAAATCAAGGCGAAATTGAGTTGAATTAAAGCAAAGCTTATATTAATTAAAAACATTAGAACAATTGTATCTGGTGTCGGTCGTAAATCTAAATACCGGACCGAGATAAAATATGAATTTTAATGGGTAGTTTCGTAATGAGCATTGTATGTATGTTGGTTGGATTCGAAAGGATTGGCCAATGTTTTCGACACGTTGCTTGCTTTGTGGCCGACATATTCGTGATCTCATTGTTGGAGGTGACGTCCTTTGGATCATGAATTGTTTGGAAGCGTATTTTTTTTTATTGCTTAGATGGGTGGACGAGCTCACAGCCCACCTGGTTGTTAAGTGGTTACCGGAGCCCACAGACATCTACGACGTAAATGCCCCACCCACCTTGAGATATCAGTTCTAAAGTCTCAGTATAGTTACAACGACTTCCCCGCCCTTCAAACCGAAACGCATTACTGCTTCACGGCAGAAATAGGCAGGGCGGTAGTACCTACATGCGCGGGCTCACAAGAGGTCCTACCACCAGTAATTAGGCAAATTGTAATTTTGCGGGATTGATTTTTATGACACTATGTTATACCTTCAGCGTGGAAGTCAATGGTGAACATTTGTTAAATACGTATTTCATTAGAAAAATTGGTATCCGCCTGCGGGATTCGAACACCGGTGCATCGCTCTATACGAATGCACCGGACGTCTTTATCCTTTAGGCCACGACGACTTCAAACTGTTTTGTAATTTGTAACTGTTTTGATGCTATAACGGTTAAATATTACGGCTACGGTTACTATCATCAGCAGGCTATATCAGTCCACTGCTGGGCATAGGCCACTCCAATTACACCCCACTTAGCAAAATCCTCGGCTTCACTCATCCAGCTTTTGCTAGACACCCTGGATAGATCGTCACTCCAACAAGCCTGAGGCTTGCTAGATAAGGTTATTATAATTACGGTTTAATCTCGCCTTTTTATTGTCATCGTATTACGCGCATTACGTAGTCGTCTTGGACCATAAAACTATAAAGTATCGGAAATAATATAATAAAAGAATAAACGTTACATTAAACCTTCAAAGCAGTTTTAATTATGTCTACTACTCGCGTATACCCAAGAAAATATTGTTTTGATGCTGCGTCGAGTCACTGTTTGATTTCTGTCTATATTGTCTGTATTGACTGTGTATATTCTGGATTGATGTTTCAGAATGTTATAAACGAAATTGTTTATCATTGAAAATTTTACATTTGCATTTATTGAAATATGAATTACTGTGAATGGTTTTGATTCACTTGACAGACCTTTGATACCTGACTTGATACAACGTCCCGTAATAATACGCAGCAATGGAGTCTAACAATGTTACTTTCACATCCTCATGCAGTCTTGGCGCTGTTAAAGAAATATGCAATTCTCAATTATATTGTTCCATAGACAAATTCTGGAAAAGGCCTTAGGAAGGATTCACTTTACACAATCAACAAAACATCTTTACTATATTTTAAATAAGACTAAGGCTGTTTGCTTATACTTGCATAATCGTATTCTGTTCAAAATATTAAATTTTCAATAAAGACAAAGAATAGGTGTAATACTATTATCTGTATATTATTACGTGAAGCAAAAACTTTGTACCCTTTTTTACGAATATTGCGCGGACGGAGGAGGAAATTTTCCACACCTATAGACAATATAGAGAATAGGATGCAATTTTTTTTTTATTATGCATAAAAATGCATTAAATCGATAAAAAAAAATTACACACACTACCATGTATTTGACACACACACACACATAGTCGTACATGTATACTTTTTAGTTTATTGTTAAATTCTGTGGTCAAATTCAGAATAGATTATTATTGTAAGTGTATAGTTGTTAGTCTTGGCGAAATCTGTGATTAGAAGTATAATAAATAAAACCTTAATAATGCTCAAATTTATAATTTCAATTGATTATAGTCGAATTTCGACTACTGAGGGACCACTAGCATTAATTTAAGCCCACTGAGTTTCTCGCCGGATCTTCTCAGCGGGTCGCGTTTCCGATCCGGTGGTAGATTCTGCGAAGCACTGCTCTTGCTAGGGTCAGTGTTAGCATCACTCCGGTTTGAGTCCCGTGAGCTCACCTACTAGTTAAGGTTACGCTGAAATAGCCTCTCAAGGCTATCAGATTAGGCAGGAAAAAAAATGAATAATAATGATTTATTTGAAATTTTCGCAGGAGTCGCCGGAAGTTCGCATGGCGTTGCCGCTGCCGGCCCGGGCGCCTGATCCCTCTACCCTCGCCGCGTACTGGGCGGAGTACGAGGATCTGTACCGACACATCAGCACACCACACCACAACGAAGATGAAGAAAACCATTACGAAGGTAAATGATTTGAGTTCTCTTTATTTTGTCTATTTTATTGAATAAAATGAATTGGGGGTGCCCAGTTATATCACCGCGCTCATTTAAGACTAAGTTTTTTTTCAATTTTTCAGCTTATAACTATTATAAGCGTGTGATAATTGAAAAATTCCGACAATTTTTGAAGCGTTACAAATTTTATTAAACCGATATTATACCGCTATATATTTTAATTTAACAATTTCCCCATATTTAAAGCGATTACCGATTACCTTTAAATATAGTACTGGCTTAATGCGGGTCGCACCCTTCAAATTCGTACGCATGGTAGTCAAACCACAAGAACAGCCTAAGGAAACATGTAGCAGAATACACCAGGTTATGTTCATCTATGCATTCAAATGGCCCTACTTTTAATAGTTGATTACTAAGAATACAATAGATAATATATAATATAATAATAATATAATACAGTATAATACAATAATATACAACTTGTGAGGGCCCTATGTACCAGCGGGGTACCCTAGGACTACAAAAACAACTAAGAATACAAATTAACTGGTATTGTTATATATAGTATTTTTTAAAACCACTAGAACTGTAACATTTACAAATAAAATTTAATTCGGTGTTTAGCATACCTCAGTATTCGGGAATCATATGTAAATTAACAAACAAAGAACAAAAATATACTTTGTATTATCGGCCAGGTAATTTGAGCTAGATACGCTTAATGGGTGAACGTCAATTAACCCAATATAAGGGACTGCGTGCACTGATTAGTTTTAAAGTTTTTTTTAATTGCCTGAACTGAAGGAATAGTCCGACCGCTCACCTGGTGTCAGTTTTTTTTTTATTTTTTATTTTTTTTTTAATTTTTTTTTTAATTAAATAAATAAATATATACTAACAATCACGCCACGTTAACCGGCCCCGTGATAAGTTCGTAAAGAACTTGTGTTACAGGTACCAGATAACGGATATAAATGTAAGATATTTATTATACACATACATATATTTAATAGACATCCATAACCCTGGAAAATACATTTATATTTATCATACAAATATCTTATTTGGATTTGGTTCAAGAACTCTCAGTTTTCCGCACACTCGTCACAATCGACGACTTTCGACATAGGTCGGTACGCGGGTTGATTACTTGACGCCAGCGCAATGTGACTTGCCAACGTATTACGAAGCTAAATGCCGTCGATGAAATTCTGAGGATTTCAACGAATACTTAAGATTTCACAGCGTTTCAATACGTTGTTTCAATAATTGCTCTGTAGATCATAAAACACTAAATCGTGACCTAGTTTACCGGTTTGAAGCGTTAAAAAACAATGGTGTTTGCTTACCGGATAACAAATATCATAAACGTGAACATTAGGCAATCTATAATAATAATAATAACTGGGACAAATGACGTACCGTCATCTGGACTCGATTTAGGATCCTCTGTGTTATGGGTACTAAAGACTGATAGACATACTTAAATAATAAATATAAATGTACATAATATATAGATAATAAACACCCAGGCAAAGAGCAAACAAACCTATTCATCACACTATATTTGCGATGTGGGAATTGAATCCACGACCCCCGGCGCGACACTCAGGGCCGGCAACAACTGCACCACCAAATCAGTCTATCATTGTCCGTCTTACCGGTCACCGCCCTTGACGAACCCGTCGCTTTCTACGGAGGTCTAGGCGAGTCAATTAACCCACAGACAGCCCACTGAGTTTCTTGCCGGATCTTCTCAGTGGATCGCGTTTCCGATCCGTTGGTAGATTCTGCGAAGCACTGTTCTTGCTTGGGCCAGTGTTAGCAACCCCTCCGGTTTGAGCCCCGAGAACTTAGCTACACGTTAGGGTAACGCTAATATAGCCTCTCAAGACTATCAGCATAGTAAAAAAAGTCCGTCTTAATTTAATTATGACAATTCTTTCGAACACTAAACTCTTAAATAAAGCTCTATGGACGATTGGTCCACTGTTTAAATAGTGTTGAGTAAAAGTAAATAGACACATCTCGCAGCGCTGTCAAGTGTTAAGTGTTATTGGCAAATTTTTTTCCTACCTATTCGCTGGTAACCTAAGGGGCTATTTCAGCTACGCGCGGACAGGTAGGTGAACTCACGGGTTCAACCTGAGAGAATTTGCTAACACTAGCCCTAGCTAGAGCATTGCTTCGCAAAATTTTGGAAGTCGTCCTGGCCTAAGCGATAAGACGTCCGGTGTATTCGTGTTGAGCGATGCACCGGTGTTCGAATCTCAGGCGGGTACCAATTTTTCTAATGAAATACGTACTCAACAAATGTTCACGATTGAGTTCCACGGTGAAGGAATAACAACATAGTGTAATAAAAATCAAAACCCGCAAAATTATAATTTGCGTAATTACTGGTGGTAGGACTAATTGTGAGTCCGCGCGGGTGGGTACCACCACTCTGCCTATTTCTGCCGTGAAGCAGTAATGCGTTTCGGTTTGAAGGGTGGGGCAGCCGTTGTAACTTACTTGAGATCTTAGAACTTATATCTCAAGGTGGGTGGCGCATTTACGTTGTGGATGTCTATGGGCTCCAGTAACCACTTAACACCAGGTGGGCTGTGAGCTCGTCCACACATCTAAGCAATAAAAAAAAAGTTGTGACCATCTCCGTAAATACTTTTTTACCCATTACATATCTATATACTATATCCGTTATTATTAGATTAGAAATTCAACGGGGTTCATTGAAACAATCATGCCTACTGTACCACGCCACAGCTGCAAACAGAAGCTTGCTTCATTCAAAGTCGGTAAATAGAGTGATTTAAATTTCTATGTAAAAGCCTTAGGCCATATTTTTTAATAAAAACAATTAAGCACTAATTCAATTTCATAATGAGCTATCCCACGGTCATCTGGGTGGGGTCGTTTGCACAACGCTTGTTTTAAATAGAACGGAAGGTTGCTTATACGATATTATTGCATTAATCGCACTTATGTAAGTGCTAATTACGATTCGTATGTGCCGCGTTTTAAAATTTCAAAACGTATTCGGATGAAGAAAACCTTGGTTGGATGATCTTGTGCATAGAGTGCAGTCGCTGTTTACACATGGCGTGGTAATTGTACGTAGTATTGTGTTGTAATTTTTTTTTTCTTTTTCCTACCTATGCTGATAGCCTTGAGAGGCTATTTCAGCTTCGCCCTAACGTTTGTAGGTGAACCCACGGGGCTCAAACCGGAGAGTTGCTAACACTGACCCTAGCAAGAGCAGTGCTTCGCAGAATCTACCACCGGATCGGAAACGCGACCCACTGAGAAGATCCGGCGAGAAACTCAGTGGGCTGTGTCTATGGGTGTGTAAATGGCAGTGTGTTCGTCTTTTATGCCCTCACGAGCTGTTTAGAGAGAGAGAGAGAAAGAGAGAGAGAGAGAGTGAGAGAGAGAGAGAGACAGAGAGTATTCTTTATTGTACATCAACAAAAGAAACAATGAAAGAAAAAAAAAGTACAATTGGCGGTCTTATCGCTAAGAGCGATCTCTTCCAGACTGTTTATTCGATTATGATGACATTTTGTTTAGTAGTTGTTAGTACCTAACGTCAGGGAATATTTTTGATATTATACTATCAACGAAATTACTACTGCTACACACGAAAGCCGACGTAATGTCAATGAAATTTCAGGGAATTTACTGGTGTGGTATTACATTTGTACATGGGTTTTAAGTATGTATTTACTTGACGGTGAACGATGTTATTGTAACCTTGTTATGCTTTTTACCTGTTACTATGTATACTAACAATGAATAATTCACATAACAATATGAGAGAAAACGCAATGATTGTTACAATCAATAGTGAAACTAGCCACTTATAGGAAACTAAAAAATGTAACTATACAAAAATTAATAATATTGTTTAATAGGTGTGTTGATATTGCGAAATTGTCGAACAAGCAAAAAGGTTCAATATTTGACACCATAAAAAAGTAAACCAAATGAAATACGCAAACGTGGTATCGCAACGGAATCAATTTTGATGCGCAAAAAGTGTTTTTGCAATCGTATGCGTTTTTATGTCATTAAACTCTTATAAACTCATGTCATTAACTTCAAATTGTGTTTCGCGTTTTAAAATCTTCGAAGTCCACTGAAAAATATACTTTAAGTAGGTCAAATATTTTAAATACAGTTGCACGGCGATAGCTAGTAGAAGTAAGAGAGATATTTATCAGTCAATAGAAACAATGTTAAATACCAAAAGTTTCCTTAGCTATTTATTTTGCTACGCAATGTATCGCGTTTCCGAATGAAATGGCGCTATCCTAGATCAGTAGGGAACGCGGGGGCGCGTATCCGTCGGCTGTAAACGCCTTACATTGATTTCCCAATTGCACACAACCCTTGCATTAGACACCTTTAGCTCTAACACTAGGAGTAGGGACTCCGGTACTTGTCGAACTCGGCAAAAAGTTCGACGTGCAACCTAACCTAAACATCAGCCCGCTGAGTTTCGCACCGGATCTTCTCAGCGGGTCGCGATTACGATCCGGTAGTAGATTCATTCGCGAAGCAGCTATTCTTGAGTTGTTAAGTCTCCTTTGTAGGCGCTCGGGTAGCTGTTAGCAAATCCCACCCCTCCTGGCTGAGCCTTTGCTCGCCCACCTGTCCTGGTAAAACTGGAAAGGCCTCCGGGCCACCAGTAATCTCCTAAACATAAAAAAAAGATAATGTTTACCGTTTACGCTATGATAATAGATTACTATCGTTTTGGCTTCAGTGTGCTTAGTTGCGAGTTTTTTTACGTTCTCGATAGCGTAAAAGTTAACCCAATTTTGTATGCAGTGGGAACAGCTCCCCTAGAAGCGAACGTAGGCAAACGATCCCATTCCATACAAATATGAGTTAACTTTTACGCTATCGAGAACGTTAAAAAACTCGCAATAAGCACACGGGAGCGATTTCCTTAAATTTTTTTTGAAACAAGGAGCGGTCCACGAAACTGTTGTGTTTGTGAAATTGCGTTCGCCTCGGAACGTTTCGTAGAAATGTCCGGTTCTGGAACCGGTTGATGGCATGCGGGCCTCAAGGCTGACACACCAGTTCCGAATGCCGTTGGATTCTCGATGCTTATACGTAAGCTACTGTAATCGACGTCATTGGCTTTTAATTGTTATTATATATTCTAAGATCGATGTAAACAAAAGTGTTGAGCATCGAATGGTTTGATTGGTATATAGCTTTAATTATACAAAACAATTTTATCGTCAAGGTATTCCGCCAGAAAGATGAATAGAAGTTTTGGCTAGTGATGTGTAATACTTTGTAGATTTGGAAGCCTTTTTTTACAACAAAGTTGTAATGTCGTCAAAAAACACCGAAACTTAGTTCCGTTGTGTAAATCCTGTAAATTATTATTTAAAAGTTTTCGCGCCATAATTCTGTGTTCTGGATGTTTCTAATAATACGGGTTTAGTACGACTCAATTCATTTCCATTACCATTTACGCGTACGCATTTTACCTGATCTTCAACAAATACTTTAACTTTGAAAAGGTCCAAAAAAAACGATTTACATTACAATTTTTCCTCAACAAGAACGATTAATACTCCTTGAAATGATATACCGCGTTCCATGTCTGTTTTTAATAAATAACCACACCTTTCCAACGGAATGTTTTGAAACATAAAATCCTGATTACAAATTAATTTACTCACAAATGACAACTAAATTAAATTGATGAAAAATGAGCACGCATCAAAAATGATTCAGTATTACTTAGTGTTCGACAAGCGGTGATGAATGATGATATTTTCAAATACTTTTTTTCATCATCCACATGATGATGATGATGTCTACAGGAAGAGAGAACCATCGATAGCGCTTCATCACCTATCTCGCTCTCGACTATTTGTAGATTAGACATTTATAAAACACGTTTTTTTTTTTCGAATAATTCATCGTCTTTTGATAAAACGATGAAGTTTAGTTCGAGCCAATAAGGCGACAGCGCTCCGGATGGTCGCCCGTTATGTGAGAAGATTCTATGTAACGGGACTTATGACCACAGCTGATCTACGCTTCATTGAGGAATGGGTGCAATTGGTGAATTTCATTTATCTATATCTATACTAATATTATAAAGAGGAAAGATTTGTTTGTTTGTTTGTTTCGAATAGGCTCCGAAACTACTGGACCGATTTGAAAAATTCTTTTTCCATTAGAAGCAGACATTGTCCCTGATGAACATAGGCTACTTTTTTTTAAGTTTTTTTAATTTTATTTTTTTGGTTTCATGTGTGTTTTAATGTTTCCGAAGCGAAGCGAGGGCGGGTCGCTAGTATAATATATTTTAAAGAAAAACCTTTATTAATTAAAATTCTTTAGTTTTTCTTCAGTGTCATGGGGCGAAGTCTTCTGTCATTGAGTAAAAAGGGAGTTCAGTTTTTTAGAGTTTATTAATACTGTTTACAGTTTAATTTTTTATATTAAATAAATTTAAAAGAGATTAAGGGCTTTAAATATTGTGTTCTTATTATATCACAGAAAACACAAGTCTTTTATTGTTTATTCATTCTGAAATACTCCATATCATTACATATATATAATAAAAAAAAAAGTTTGTCTGCGATTTTGGAACACGATCATTTTACTGGTGGTAGGTCATCTTGTGAGGCAGTGCGGGTAGGTACCACCACTGCACTTGTTTCTGCCGTTAAGCAGTAATAATGTGTTTCAGTTTGAAGGCTGGAGCAGCCGTTGCACTTTTAAAACTGGGACCTTAGAACTCTTGTCTCTAGGTGGATGATGGAATTTACGTTGTATTTCTTAGATAATATTTTAGACTAGTTTTATACCGGATTGTTTACTAATTATCGCTTAAAAAGGTGAAAGATTACACTCTTTAAATTAAAACGATACATGTATAATGTCAGGCAGTGGATTTTTTACACACACAGTACTCATATTTATTTGACACTTCATTCGAAAATCTTTAATGGATTTTTTGGCGGGAACGCGAGGAGGGAAGTTGTGTGATTTGTTTTATTTTGTTTAATTAGTGTTTCTTCAGGTTTAAATGTGTAATATCGGTGGTTTATTAACTGTTTAATATCTGTGAAAGTGCACAAATGTGGGAAAATCAAACAAAACCGCTGGACGTAACTTCTCGAGATCCTCCAAAAAGTCCAATGGAAAAATCACAGTAAATGACCACCATTTTACTGAGATTATATTTCATCCCATATGATCTCATCTCATTTCATTTCATTTCATAAAAATAAGAATATAAATAAAAATAAGACATGACTTAAAGGTCTTAGTTACCAGGTCATAAAATACCTTTAAAAAAAACTTTAATCGTCTACAATCTACATGAAGCAGGAATATACTGCAATTTCCAAATATTTAATTAATGTGCACAAAAACTTAACTTTACACAACTAATCTACGATCCGTACTAAATGTGTGCAATCTAATCGTAATCCACACAGATATCATATTGAGTAATGCCTTAATCACTGCTTTAAAATTAGTGTATGAGTACAAAAAGCCTCTTTGGTGTAATTAAGAGCGAAAGCGGTTTCAAGACTATAATATGGTAAATACTTCCTCTTTGAAGAGAAGAGTATTGGTTTATTGATCAATGTTTAATGGCGCATCGGTAAGGAATACATATAAAACAGTTGGATACAAAACAGGTGGTCAAAGAGGTCCTGTAATCTAAATTACTACAAAAAAAAAACCTTCACAACATAACTCCACAGATATATGCATGCAACGAATATACAAGAAGGAAAGATCAGTTATGTAGCCAAAAGCTTATCTTAATTACTTTAAAGCCTATTGATGCGTAAGACTTATAATCCGTGATTATGTTAATCGATAAAGAAGATAGGTTTGATATTCATTACGCGATATTATCCCTACGTCTTTTGTTAGCTACTGGTTCCTAAGAATTTACCTACACCCTTTACGTCTAGATCCTTTAGGACTCGATACATTCAATGACTAATGCAACTTGATTTCCATCACTGCTCACAATTATTGTATTGAATAGCTCCATAATTTGGACTCCGCATTGTAAAACTCCGTACAATGATCACTTATACGTAACGTCTTACGGCATGGTTGGTGATTTTGACGGTCATTCGATACTTGCACGCCAGTCGGACGTATTCCATGTTGTTATAGCTATTGAATGCTATCGCTATGGCGTTCGAAGTTTACATTTTGTTCTGGCCAAATATACTTATTTTGAATGATACTGCCTACTTAAGAGATAAGTATGAAGCTTAAAATGCTTTTCAATTACGTTCGTCTATATATTATTGTTTTTTTTTAAACGATACTATTTCTTCATTATGGAAATAGTTAATGAGCTCTTGTTTCTGTGAAAAAAAAAATCAGGTATATTTCGATATGCCTAAGATTTGAAACCTATCGTAATGTCTAATGCATCAGGACTTTAAAGTTTCTGGTTGATTCTGAAATTGGTGTATTGCTGTTTTGATGAACGAAAAATCATCACGTGCCATAGAAATAATTTAGCTCCCTAATTTACTCGCCTCAAATTGCCACCCGTCCATATTTAAATGAAAGTGCATAGTTATTTTATGATAAAAAAAAACAATATTAATTGTTTGTTTCGGTTCATTTTTTGTCCGTGTATCAACTTAGTAACAGCTTTCGCTGAAACACAATAGCGAAACGATTGTCTTAGACAATTTCCAATAGAAATCGATCGCTATTAACGCACCCAATCGAACCTCACGTAGAGTATTAAATAGAAAGTTTTTATTAAGAAAACAGTAAAATCATTTTACAAGTGAAAGGAAAATTAGAGGTCTCATATGCTTGTTATAAATAGAATAAAAAAGTGTAGACATTAATGTGACTGAAATAAGGATTGTAATTGTAATTGTTTGAGATAGTAATAGTTGTTTCTAATTTGTAAGTTGATGATACTTCTATCTGTTGTTTGAATTTATATAACATAGTACTACATATAAATATGTACAAATATAAATAGGTCCTTTTTTTAATATGTATCAGAATATAAAATTATTGTGAATTAGATCTAATGCATTATTTAGAAGCTTAAAATTGGCTTTGTTAAATCTATAATAAAATAAAAGGACGAAATTAAAATTGATATTAAATAGATTTAATATCAGTAATATGAGTAATATCTTAAGGCAGGTGACGGATGATAATACAATGTTGTACGATTGTTATTAGGAGTCTGTATGTATTCACACATCATATTCTCCCTATTAAACGTGAATTCATTTTTTTATTGCAGTTATAACGGACATAGGGTGACCTCGGAGACAATTTTAATAGGTCTAATATAATTATTGTCAAAAACTAAATCGATATCGCTTCAAATGTTCTGTAATAAATTGTTGGAACTTGAATGTAATATTTTTATAATATACATTCATTTAGACACTTTGTAATCACCGAAACTTTTATAATTGAACTAGGCGTCCCGTGGTTCTATCCGCGTTATTTGTTTCTTGAAACACCTTTCGTTTTTATGTAAAATGTTATAGTTAAAATTTTGTAAACGGATTAAATTTTTTATTTCTTTCGATTTAGCTATGGTATGCGGCTCGGCTAAAATAACGGGCGATATATTTGTAATTTATATGTAGGAGTATCCTTATTTGTTGTGTTAAAATGAATCTTATATTTAGGATAGTCTAAATTCCTTAAATTATCTGAAATCTAATCTAATATGATCCTATAATTTTATAGTAAATGTTGTCATAACCTAAAGCGATTTTATGCTCGCATTTTTTTTATCTTCGATATTTCTTTATGCCAGCAATATTTTTCGGTTAGGTTAGCGAATCACAAAGTTTACATTATTTTTGTTTGTTTTTTTAGTTATTTGTTCTCAACCTAGTTATCAATGAGATCGATGAGATGTTTGTGAAAAAACATTGCTCAATAAACAAACAATGTAGGTCGATGAACTTTGTACATTGCTTGAGTGTTTTAATGTAGCATTTTTAATGTCTTATTCAGGCAAAGGGATTTTATTAAATATGGTTGGGTGTGTAAAGCGGTTTTTAGTGTATCAATAATTACATATTCTCTTTGCGATGCAAATTCAGAAGTCGTACCACTTATGTGTCCTTTATTTAAAGTACTATAAACATAATATTTTCAATAACTTTAGCTGTAAACAGAGTAAGGTTTATAGCGCATATGGCATTGACAATATGATTGCAATTTCCCTCCAATTAGATCATTGCCATTGTAATAAAAGTGCTTTTTTATAGTTTAGGTTAGCTATCTGACATTAAGTGTTCGCTAAACGCTAATCCTATACTACTGGGTACTATCAGACGTGCTTTAAGAGTTAACTTCGTGTCTTAAAACGTTTTTAAATTTAGTGTCAAAAATTTCCGGGTTTTTTAAATATTTTTGTTACTTAGATGGGTGGACGAGCTCACAGCCCACCTGGTGTTAAGTGGTTACTGGAGCCCATAGACATCTACAACGTAAATGCGCCACACACCTTGAGATATAATTTCTAAAGTCTCAGCATAGTTACAACGGCTGCCCCACCGTGCAAACCGAAACGCATTACTGCTTCACGACAGAAACAGGCAGGGCAGTGCGGACTCACAAGAGGTCCTACCACCAATAACTGGGTACTGGCAGGGTCTAACTGCCCCGTCCCTCTCTGTTCAAAATTTCTACAGTGATGCGTTTTGTTTTAAAGGGTCCCGTCATACTATACAATTGAGACCTCATTGCTCAAGGTATGTGACGACATTCATGTTGTGAGGTCTATGCAGTCCGAAAACAAGTTAACATCGGATTAGGTCGTCCAATGAATGATCTGTGTATAATTTAAAGAACTATTCTAAAGCACTAGGATACGATTTATCGTCAGGCATTGCAGAGTCTGGCATTAAGCCGTCGATGCGATCGTCTTATATTCACTAAAGTACCGTACGTCGACCTCCATCTTACAATTAGAATGATGTCATCAGCTGACTTCATATGACAATAGAACCGTATCGTGATGAGCCAAGGTCGCGGTATCTTTAACATGAAATTTAGTATTATTAATGATGTCTGTTTCATTGTGTTTTGCATGATTATAATTGGTCGAAATTCGAATATAATCATGAATCAAACGATGCTTGTAGAGATGTTAAACGGTAGGTAGCGGCTTGGCTCTGTCCATGGCATTGATGATGTCCATAGGCGGTAATCACTCACCATCAGGTGGGTCGTATGCTCGTCTGCCTACAAGGGCAATAAAAAAAATCAGATTGATTTATGTTTCACATTTTCACTTTTGTTTGTTATTATTGATTTTTTTTTGTGAAGGCGAAAAAAAAACAATTTGTAAAGGTGTTTTTTTAAATCGATAACAATAAAAATCGTCAATAGGTACTAAGCAAAAAATATCGATTTATCAACGGAATTTTTTTAACCCTAGTTTAACAACAGACAAGAAAATGGAGCAAAAATTGTCTTTGTTTATTTAGGTATATAGATTTATGTAGTTAGTTTAAATTTTGTGCATTGGTTATTGCTTAGCACCTTAGATAATGTTTCTAGTATAGTACATTAAATATAGGGCATGTGGCGTACGGGTAGTGTAAACAAATGGATGGATGTTTGATGTACGATAGCGTTTTCGGGTAACATTCCTTTTTGATAAAATCTACACATTCAATGGGTGCAAGGAATAACGTTGTAACTCAATTTTAGCTGAATATATTACAGATGCTCGCGTAGTTACTTATTTACCTACGTGTTATATGTATTATCCAAACCAGGTTGTGACAGTTCGGAGCCTTCCGCGTTATATAAATATTCATGAATGTAAATGTAGTTTTTTAGGCAGGTTTGAGCCCCGTGAGCTCACCTACTAGTTAAGGTTACGCTGATATGGTCTCCCTAGACCATCAGCTTAGATAGGAAAAAAAAAGTAGATTTTTTTTGATTAAGACAAAAACATAACTTAGAGTTTGTGTAACTTTTGTTCTGTTCTATCTACGAGTATATATTATGTATATCCGGAATGCCAATAATAATGTCAACGACGAAGCTTACGTATGGTGCTCGTTCAAACCACTGAGTTTCTCGCCGGATCTTCTCAGTGGGTCGCAATTCCGACCCGGTAGTAGATACAACGAAGCACTGCTCTTGCTAGGGCTAGTGCAGGTTGAGACCGTAAGCTCAACGGCAGGTTCTTGCGAAATTGGAATAGCTGTTAGGCTACCAACGATTAGGTAGAAAAAAAAACGCTTATTAGAAAAGACATCGTTTAAGTTTTTTATTTGCCATATAAGTTATCCTTTATTAATAGATAACAAATCAAAATAATTTAACGTAAATCAATTCACACAGTAAGTTAAAGTTAAATCATAATTCATAATTATAGGGGCGGGTTTACAATTATTTTTTTTTGCTTTGATAGGTGGACGGGCTCATAGCCCACCTGGTGTTAAGTGGTTACTGGAGCCCATGGACATCTACAACGTAAATGCGCCACCCACCTTGAGATATAAGTTCTAAGATCTCAGTATAGTTACAACGGCTGCCCCACCCTTCAAACCGAAACGCATTACTGCTTCACGGCAGAAATAGGCAGGGCGGTGGTACCTACCCGCGCGGACTCACAAGAGGTCCTACCACCAGTANTGCATCATGTCAAAACGGAAAATTAAAGTACTGTCATTAAGTGATAAACTTAAAATAGTGAATGCGTTTGAATCCGGAAAATCGCGAAATGAAATTCAGAGGGAGCATTAGCGAGAAACTCGGGTTAGTGAGAAACCTCTATAAGCGAGAATGAGATTGTGCTCCCTTGAACTCTCGCTTATCCAGGTTTGACTGTATTCCTTGAAATGATATACCGCGTTCCATGTCTGTTTTTAATAAATAACCACACCTTTTCAACGGAATGTTTTGAAATCCTGATTACAAATTATGACAACACAAATGACAACTAAATTAAATTGATGAAAAATGAGCACGCATCAAAAATGATTCAGTATAACTTAGTGTTCGACAAGCGGTGATGAATGATGATATTTTCAAATACTTTTTTCATCATTCACATGATGATGATGTTCACAGGAAGAGAGAACCATCGATAGCACTTCATCACCTATCTCGCTCTCGACTATTTGTAGATTAGACATTTATTAAACACGTTTTTTTTTTTCGAATAATTCTTCGTCTTTTGATAACACGATGAAGTTTAGTTTGAGCCAATAAGGCGACAGCGCTCCGGATGGTCGCCCGTTATGTGAGAAGATTCTATGTAACGGGACTTATGACCACAGCTGATCTACGCTTCATTGAGGAATGGGTGCAATCGGTGAATTTCATTTATATATATTTAAAAAAAAACCTTTACTATTTAAAACTATTTAGCTTTTAAAAAAGGATTCTTCTTCATTGTCATCCATTGTCATGGAGTGAACTCTGTCATTGAGTAAAAAGGGAGTTCAGTTTTTTAGAGTTTATTAATACTGTTTACTGCTTAATTTTTTATATTAAATAATTTTAAAAGAGATTAAGGGCTTTAAATGTTGTATTCTTATTATATCACAGAAAACACAAGTCTTTTATTGTTTATTCATTCTGAAATACGCCATATCTTTATATATTATATATATAATAAAAAAAAAGTTTGTCTGCGATTTTGGAATACGATCATTTTACTGGTGGTAGGACGTCTTGTGAGGCAGTGCGGGTAGGTACCACCAACGCACTTGTTTCTGCCGTTAAGCAGTAATAATGTGTTTCAGTTTGAAGGCTGGAGCAGCCGTTGCACTTTTAAAACTGGGACCTTAGAACTCTTGTCTCTAGGTGGATGATGGAATTTACGTTGTATTTCTTAGATAATATTTTAGACTAGTTTTATACCGGATTGTTTACTAATTATCGCTTAAAAAGGTGAAAGATTACACTCTTTAAATTAAAACGATACATGTATAATGTCAGGCAGTGGATTTTTTACACACACAGTACTCATATTTATTTGACACTTCATTCGAAAATCTTTAATGGATTTTTTGGCGGGAACGCGAGGAGGGAAGTTGTGTGATTTGTTTTATTTTGTTTATTTAGTGTTTCTTCAGGTTTAAATGTGTAATATCGGTGGTTTATTAACTGTTTAATATCTGTGAAAGTGCACAAATGTGGGAAAATCAAACAAAACCGCTGGACGTAACTTCTCGAGATCCTCCAAAAAGTCCAATGGAAAAATCTTAGTAAATGACCACCATTTTACTGAGATTATATTTCATCCCATATGATCTCATCTCATTTCATTTCATTTTATAAAAATAAGAATATAAATAAAAATAAGACATGACTTAAAGGTCTTAGTTACTAGGTCATAAAATCAATTAAAAAAAAAACTTTAATCGTCTACAATCTACATGAAGCAGGAATATACTGCAATTTCCAAATATTTAATTAATGTGCACAAAAACTTAACTTTACACAACTAATCTACGATCCGTACTAAATGTGTGCAATCTAATCGTAATCCACACAGATATCATATTGAGTAATGCCTTAATCACTGCTTTAAAATTAGTGTATGAGTACAAAAAGCCTCTTTGGTGTAATTAAGAGCGAAAGCGGTTTCAAGACTATAATATGGTAAATACTTCCTCTTTGAAGAGCAGAGCATTGGTTTATTGATCAATGTTTAATGGCGCATCTGTAAGGAATAAATATATAACAGTTGGATACAAAAACAAGTTTTTTTATTGCTTAAATGGGTGGACGAGCTCATAGCCCCCCTGGTGTTAAGTGGTTACTGGAGCCCATAGACATCTACAACGTAGACGCGCCACCCCCACCTTAAGATACAAGTTCTAAAGTCTCAGTATAGTTACAACGGCTGCCCCACCCTTCAAACCGAAACGCATTACTGCTTCACGGCAGAAATAGGCAGGGTGGAGGTACCTACCCGCGCGGACTCACAAGTGGTCCTACCACCAGTAAAAACCAGGCGGTCAAAGAGGTCCTGTAATCTGAATTACTACAAAAAAAACCTTCACATAATAACTCCACAGATATAGGTAAGCACAGAGTATACAAGAAGGAAAGATCAATGATGTAGCCAGAAGCTTATCTTAATTACTTTAAAGCCTATTGAGGCGTAACACCTGCTTATAATCCGTGATTATGTTAATCGATAAACAAGATAAGTTTGATATTCATTGCGCGACATTATCCCTACGTCTTTTGTTAGCTACTGGTTCCTAACAATTTACCTACACCCTTTACGTCTAGATCCTTTAGGACTCGATACATTCAATGACTAATGCAACTTGATTTCCATCACTGCTCACAATGATTGTATTGAATAGCTCCATAATTTGGACTCCGCATTGTAAAACTCCGTACAATGATCACTTATACGTAACGTGTTACGGCATGGTTGGTGATTTTGACGGTCATTCGATACTTGCACGTCAGTCGGACGTATTCCATGTTGTTATAGCTATTGAATGCTATCGCTATGGCGTTCGGAGTTTACATTTTGTTCTGGCCAAATATACTTATTTTGAATGATACTGCCTACTTAAGAGATAAGTATGAAGCTTAAAATGCTTTTCAATTACGTTTGTCTATATATTATTGTTTTTTTTTTAAACGATACTATTTCTTCATTATGGAAATCGTTAATGAGCTCTTGTTTCTGTGAAAAAAAATATCAGGTATATTTCGATATGCCTAAGATTTGAAACCTATCGTAATGTCTAATGCATCAGGACTTTAAAGTTTCTGGTTGATTCTGAAATTGGTGTATTGCCGTTTTGATGAACGAAAAATCATCACGTGCCATAGAAATAATTTAGCTCCCTAATTTACTCGCCTTAAATTGCCACCCGTCCATATTTAAATGAAAGTGCATAGTTATTTTATGATAAAAAAAAACGATATTAATTGTTTGTTTCGGTTCATTTTTTGTCCGTGTATCAACTTAGTAACAGCTTTCGCTAAAACACAATAGCGAAACGATTGTCTTAGACAATTTCCAATAGAAATCGATCGCTATTAACGCACCCAATCGAACCTCACGTAGAGTATTAAATAGAAAGTTTTTATTAAGAAAACAGTAAAATCATTTTACAAGTGAAAGGAAAATTAGAGGTCTCATATGCTTGTTATAAATAGAATAAAAAAGTGTAGACATTAATGTGACTAACATAAGGATTGTAATTGTTTGAGATAGTAATAGTTGTTTCTAATTTGTAAGTTGATGATAGTTCTATCGGCTGTTTGAGTTCATATAACATAGTACTATATAAATAAGTACAAATATAAATAGGTCCTTTTTTTAATATGTATCAGAATATAACATTATTGTGAATTAGATCTAATGCATTATTAAGAAGCTTAAAATTGGCTTTGTAAAAGCTATAATAAAATAAAAGGACGAAATTAAAATTGATATTAAATAGATTTAATATCAGTAATACGAGTAATATCTTAAGGCAGGTGACGGATGATAATACAATGTTGTACGATTGTTATTAGGAGTCTGTATTTATTCACACACCATATTCTCCCTATTAAACGTGAATTCATTTTTTTATTGCAGTTTTAACGGACATAGGGTGACCTAGGAGAGAATTTTAATAGGTCTAATATAATTATTGTCAAAAACTAAATCGATATCGCTTCAAATGTTCTGTAATAAATTGTTGGAAATTGAATGTAATCTTTTTATACACATTCATTGAGATACATGGAATCACCGAGACTTTTATAATTGAACTGGGTGTCCCGTGAATCTACCCGCGTTATTTATTCGACTAAAATTTTCTTAATAAAATTTAAAATTCTTTATTTTACATGTTATAGTTAAAATTTGGTTAACGAAATACATTTTTTATTTCTTTCCATTTAGCTATGGTATGCGGCTCGGTTAAAATAATGGGCGATATATTTGTAATTTATATGTAGGAGTATCCTTATTTGTTGTGTTAAAACGAATGCTATATTGAACATAGTCTAAATTCCTTAAATTATCTGAAATCTAATCTAATATGATCCTATAATTTCGATGCCTCCAATGAACACTACTCTAACTTAAAATTTTGAAATTTTCGTTTTTCACACAAATTGCTTCACTATGCTATAAGTATTACAATTAATCATTATTGATGGGGTTCGAAGCAAGAGTAAATCAGCTAGTTACACCAAAAAAAACCATAAATATATCTGCAATAATAAAGATTTTATCAACTTTTTTCGTTTAAACGCTCCTCCTGTAAATCTATGAATTTGGAGTTTAGTAGTGTTCATTGGAGGCATCGATTTTATAGTAAACGTTTTCATAACCTAAAACGATTTTATCCCCGTATTTTTTTTGTCTTTGATATTTCTTTATGCCAGCTATATTTTTCGGTTAGGTTAGCGAATCACAAAGTTTACATTTTTTTTTGTTATTTGTTCTCAACTTGTTTATTATTATTATTATTTTTATTGCTTAGATGGGCGGACGAGATCACAGCCCACCTGGTGTTAAGTGGTTACTGGAGCCCATAGACATCTACAACGTAAATACGCCAACCACCTTGAGATATAAAGTTATCAATAAGATCGATGAGATGTTTGTGAAAAAACATTGCTCAATAAACAAACAATGTAGGTCGATGAACTTTGTAGATTGCTTGAGTGTTTTAATGTAGCATTTTTAATGTCTTATTCAGGCAAAGGGATTTTATTAAATGTGGTTGGGTGTGTAAAGCGGTTTTTAGTGTATCAATAATATTATAATCTCTTTGCGATGCAAATTCAGAAGTCGTACCACTTATATGTCCTTTATTTAAAGTACTATAAACGAACATAATATTTTTAATAACTTTGTCTGTAAGCAGAGTAAGGTTTATAGCGCATGTGGCATTGACAATATGATTGCAATTTCCCTCCAATTAGATCATTGCCATTGTAATAAAAAGTGCTTTTTTATAGTTTTTAGGCTAGCTATCTGACATTAAGTGTTCGCTAAACGCTAATCCTATACTACTAGGTACTATCAGACGTGCTTTAAGACTTAGCTTCGTATCTTAAAACGTTTTTAAATTTAGTGTCAAAAATTTCCGGGTTTTTTAAATTTTTTATTGCTTAGATGGGTGGACGATCTCACAGCCCACCTGATGTTAAGTGCTTACTGGAGCCCATAGACATCTACAACGTAAATGCGCCACCCACCTTAAGATATAATTTCTAGTCTCAGCATAGTTACAACGGCTGCCCCACCGTGCAAACCGAAACGCATTACTGCTTCACGGCAGAAATAGGCAGGGCGGTGGTACCTGCCCGTGCGGACTCACAAGAGGTCCTACCACCAATAACTGGGTACTGGCAGGGTCCAACTGCCCCGTCCATCTCTGTTCAGAATTTCTACAGTGATGCGTTTCGTTTTAAAGGGTCCCGTCATACTATACAATTGAGACCTCATTGCTCAAGGTATGTGACGACATTCATGTTGTGAGGTCTATGCAGTCCGAAAACAAGTTAACATCGGATTAGGTCATCTAATGAATGATCTATGTATCATTTAAAGAACTATTCTAAAGCACTAGGATACGATTTATCGTCAGGCATTGCAGAGTCTGGCGTTAAGTCGTCGATGCGATCGTCTTATATTCACTAAAGTACCGTACGTCAACCTCCATCTTACAATTAGAATGATGTCATCAGCTGACTTCATATGACAATAGAACCGTATCGTGATGAGCCAAGGTCGCGGTATCTTTAACATGAAATTTAGTATTATTAATGATGTCTGTTTCATTGTGTTTTGCATGATTTTAATTGGTCGAAATTCGTATATAATCATGAATCAAACGAGGCTTGTGAAGAGTATTAAACGGTAGGTAGCGGCTTGGCTCTGTCCATGGCATTGATGATGTCCATAGGCGGTAATCACTCACCATCAGGTGGGTCGTATGCTCGTCTGCCTACAAGGGCAATAAAAAAAATCAGATTGATTTATGTTTCACATTTTCACTTTTGTTTGTTATTATTGATTTTTTTTTTTGTGAAGGCGAAAAAAAAAAACAATTTGTAAAGGTTTTTTTTTAAATCGATAACAATAAAAATCGCCAATAGGTACTAAGCAAAAAATATCGATTTATCAACGGAATTTTTTTAACCCTAGTTTAACAACAGACAAGAAAATGGAGCAAAAATTGTCTTTGTTTATTTAGGTATATAGATTTATGTAGTTAGTTTAAATTTTGTGCATTGGTTATTGATTGGCACCTTAGATAATGTTTCTAGTATAGTACATTAAATATAGGGCATGTGGCGTACGGGTAGTGTAAACAAATGGATGGATGTTTGATGTATGATAGCGTTTTCGGGTAACATTCCTTTTTGATAAAATCTACACATTCAATGGGTGCAAGGAATAACATTGTAACTCAATTTTAGCTGAATATATTACAGATGCTCGCGTAGTTACTTATTTACCTACGTGTTATATGTATTATCCAAACCAGGTTGTGACAGTTCGGAGCCTCCCGCGTTATATAAATATTCATGAATGTAAATGTAGTTTTTTAGGCAGGTTTGAGCCCCGTGAGCTCACCTACTAGTTAAGGTTACGCTGATATGGTCTCTCTAGACCATCAGCTTAGATAGGAAAAAAAAAGTAGATTTTTTTTGATTAAGACAAAAACATAACTTAGAGTTTGTGTAACTTTTGTTCTGTTCTATCTACGAGTATATATTATGTATATCCGGAATGCCAATAATAATGTCAACGACGAAGCTTACGTATGGTGCTCGTTCAAACCACTGAGTTTCTCGCCGCATCTTCTCAGTGGGTCGCAATTCCGACCCGGTAGTAGATACAACGAAGCACTGCTCTTGCTAGGGCTAGTGTTAGCAAATTTTCTCAGGTTGAGCCCGTAAGCTCACCTACAGGTTTGTGCGAAGTTGGAATAGCTATTATGTTATTAACGATTAGGTAGGAAACAACCGCTTATTAGCATAGACATCGTTTAAGTTAAATCATCACTACATAGTATAAAACAAAGTCGCTTTCTCTGTCCCTATATCCCTATGTATGCTTAAATCTTTAAAACTACGCAACGGATTTTGATGCGGTTTTTTTTTAAATTATTGAAGAGGAAAGTATATGTATAACAACATCGATTAAATAGTGGAGAAATCAATAATAAATTACAGTTTCCGAAGCGAAGCGAGGGCGGGTCGCTATTAATCCTTAATTTTAGGGGCGTGTTTACAAAAATCCTCAATCTGAAAGTTTTCATCGTGACCATTTTGTCACTGAGCCCACACCACCACGCGGCCACGACTCGCGCTAGTCACTTATTTTTTGTTTATTAAATCGACCCACTTTCCTACTTTGCCATAGAGTAAATCTAATTACAACAATTTACTATATTATTGAGGTTATGATATTGAGTACAGTGCTAATTTTTCGAATTGTTTTTAACTGGCAACAAACATTCATAGCCTTATATTTCATACAATTAAGTCTTTATTGATTTATGTGAATATCCAAGGCAGAAACAGACGTGTTTTAAGACTATTTTTTACATTGAGAAGTGAAAGGCTTTTTGATATAAGCGACATTTTTGCAAATTTACAGGAGAGACATTTAAAGTTTAAAATTTGGAAAAAATATAATAATAAAAAAAAAACCCTTAAACCAAATAGCCTTTCACCCCTTAATATAACTTTATTTTAGGACAAAAAAATACATGTACACGACGAGCTCGGCTCGGGCTAATACAGAACAGTATTGTTCTAAATATCTAAAAACTTATATCGGTACTCAAAATTGATTCCTCTCAATTGAGGCCGTCAGCGCAAAAGTGTCCTAAGCTTATCATAGTTAGTATGGAGATAATGAGGTTGGAATTTACTTTTACACTGCTTCGTAGGCAAAAACAAGCGCAAAAATAATGTTTACAAAGCCATCTGTTCTCTATGGGTGAGGGATAGGCCGGTTTTGCACCAAAATTTATTATTTTTTAAATAAATTGTAATATATAAGCGCGAATATAAAAAAATTCGGGTTAGGGCACTTTTGCACTGACGGTCTCAATTATGACTACGCTTTATTGTCAATAATTTTAAACGTGTGCATAGTTCAGTTTTAGTTTATCTTTCTAGTTTCGGTTTCGTAGTTTCAGTTTCTTAGTTCCGAGATCTGTCTCTATTAGTGTTTTATCTAATAATCTATGTGTGTATCGTGAAATGTCCTGATGAGAGATGGCAGTAGTGTTTGGTGGAAACGGTTTTTATTACTACTAGTAGCGTAATCATTTTATGGTACTTTATTTTTAGTAGTATCAGTATTTCGTGGAGCGTACAGCTGCGTATCCTTGCACATAGAAAAAGAAAAGAAAGAAAAAAATTTAGGAGACCCTAAATTTTTTTTTTCATTTTATTGCTTAGATTGGTGGACGAACTACAGCCCTCCTGGTGTTAAGTGGTTACTGGAGCCCATAGACATTTACGACGTAAATGCGACACCTACCTTGAGATATCAGTTCTAAGGTTTCAGTATAGTTACAACGGCTGCCCCGCCCTTCAAACCCAAACGCATTACTGCATCACGGCAGAAATAGGCAGGGTGGTGGTACCTACCCGCGCGGACTCATAAGAGGTCTTTCCACCAGTAAGTTTGTTTAAGTTAATTGTTTATAAAGGCTTATAAAAAAAAGCAAACAAGGCTATGAATTCTGCACTATTAAGACAAAACTGGATATTGTCGTCACCCACATGATTTAAGGATCTAGTCCTGCGTAGGACGTAGTTTTGGCAGTACTACAATTATTTTTGTAAATAGTACCTACGCTACTCTGAACGATATTGCATCTTATCTTGAAACCCTCAAAGCTTATTTTCGAATGTGTATTCATAGATCTAGTCTTACGTTTGATTTGGTCTTCATGGTAATTAACTGTGTCGAATTTTTTTGGCTTGTCTCTTTTTCTGAGACATCATGAATCACTGTCTTAATTCGTTATGGCTTGTTTAATTTTTTTATTTCACTTGTCTGGTTTAATCGTGAGAAATCAACAAAAAATATATAAATTTTTTTAGGCGAAAAGGGCGGAAGTTCTTTCGCAGTTGTTAAGCTCCTACAGACTAACGTGAGCGTAATTTAAGTAACAACTTATTTAAAAACGTGTGTAACGGTTGAAGTCCATGCGGACCGAGCTGTCGACAGGCCCTGTCAATAAAAGTGTTAATAAAAATTAATGCTCAGAATTTATTAAGGTTATTTTGATGTATTCGCAAACACTGATTAATTAATTCTTCGATAATTGAACGTAAACCACGCTTTTTGCTAATTATTTGTAATCGTTATGGCAATATAATAAATGTTATTTTTGAACAATTCAAAGGTGTACCGAAAATGGTCGTGTAGACAGACATCTTTAATTGAAGTTAGAATCAATAAATTTTTTGCATGTTAATTTAAAAGAATCCACATATCTTGAAATTTGATAATTCATGGTTTTTCCTTTATCCACTACCCACATAGTATAAAACAAAGTCGCTTTCTCTGTCCCTATGTATGCTTAAATCTTTAAAACTACGCAACGGATTTTGATGCGTTTTTTTTAATAGATAGAGTGATTGAAGAAGGAAGGAAGGATTATATGTATAATAACATCCATTAAATAGTGGAGAAATCAATAATAAATTACAGTTTCCGAAGCGAAGCGAGGGCGGGTCGCTAGTCTTAGAATAAGTAAATCGCGAAAATGTATTATTATTATTATTGTATTAGGTAAGTAATTTACTTAGAAATTTTGGTACACAACACCGTCGCTTCGCTCAATTCAAGTACACCCCCGGTAACCGTACTCGTCGAACTCGGCAAAGAGTTCGACGTGCAACCTAATCCATGCATCAGCCCGCTGAGTCTCTCGCCGGGTCTTCTCAGCGGGTCGCGATTCCGATCCAGTAGTAGATTCATTCGCGAAGCAACTGCTCTTGAGTTGTTAGGTTTTCTTCAGAGGCGCTCGGGCAGCGGTACCCCTCCTGGCTGAGCTTTTGCTTGCCCACCTGTACTGGTGAAACTGGAAAGGCCTCCGGGCCATCAGTAATACTGCAATCATACAAAGAAAACAAGGACACCGGTGATCTTGCGTGTTAGCTCACGAACGCGTCATCCTTTTGTTGTATATAATTTTGGATCATTATCTGTTCTCCACATCCCGTGAAGTGTTTACGCTAGCTTGTACCCTCGGAAGCGTTTGCATCCTGATAGGTTAAACTGACACTTCGTACAATTACTAGTTCCATGCCTCTGAAGGCTGTGAAGCTTATGTAAGTAGGTATTAATCATTTTTATGTCATGCATGAACCGGCCCGTCTTTAGGAATCAACACGAAGTCACCATTAATTTTAACCAGTCACCCAAGTTTTTCACCCATGAAAACGAAACGCGTGACTGTTTCGTAGTTCCATACGAAAGAAGGTTTATGTTATGTAGTAAGCATTATACTGTATGTTTTTATATGTACATAATTTTATTATGTAATTTCTTAAATCATGTATAGGTTGACTTTAAGAAATCGCATTCAGCGATAAGTCCGCCCGTTGTATTTTAGTTTTAATTTTCATTCATTTTTTCCGTATATTATCCTTATTTTGCAGAATCTAACAGCAACAAAGTGCTTTGCCGATATTCTCAGTGTGTCACGATTCCGATCCGGTGGTAGATTCTGCGAAGGATTGCTCTTTTTTTTCTAATTACCCTTGTAGGCAGACGAGCACAGACGAGCCCACCTGATGGTGATTGGTTACCGTCGCTCATGGACTTCAGCAATGCCAAGGGCAGAGCCAAGTCGCTGCCTACCGTTAAGTACTCTCCACAAACCTCGTTTGAAGAAGGACAAGTCATAGCCTTCGAGAAACACCACCAGGGAGCTCATTCCAAAGCCGGATGGTACGTGGCAAAAAAGATCTCTGGAAACGCACTGTGGATGAACGCAGTGGCTCCAGGTAGTATGTATGAACTCTACTCCGGTGGCGAGCGGTGCTTTTGCTAGGGCTGGTATCAAAATCGCCATTCAATTTCCCAGGCTGGGCCCGCGAGCTCAGCCACCCATCCGCGCGTAGCTGGAATAACCCCCTAGATACTAGCAAACGGGCAGAGAAAAAATGTATTTAACATTGTATTATTGAATTGCATTATATCCCCCTTGAAGGTGGTGATACGTATAAATCTGCATACAATAAGCCCCGTTAATATCTTGTGTTCTTGCTCCATATTTCGGGATAATTTAATGCAATAGAAATAAAGTTGTTTGCATAAATTATAATGTTGTTGTAGAATAGTGCGCTCTTGCATAATGCAGTTTGATAAAATTTAAAAGAGCGTTGAATTGAAAGTGATGTTATTATGTATTCATAATATGAACAAAAAAAAGATGTGTGGTTTCGTGGGACACCGGAAAGGAACGAAGATCCATATAAAAAAAAAAAGAATTACGAGAAAAAAATCGCGCGGTGAAATATCGCTGTGCGGAAAACAAGGCCTTATTCCACGGACTTTTTCATACGGTTTTTACTATCACATTTTTTCAGTTCGGTCGCGCAGCAAAATCCCTATCTCCTCCCAAGCCTGCCGTAAGGAACTTCGTTCCAAAAATACATCTCACAATTTCATTAACATCAATTCAGTGAGCAGTAACAAAAGAATGGGTGGTAGCGCCGACTGATTGTAAACACATAAGAGTAAACAGTAACGTGACTGACTGATTGTAAACACAATGGCTTCGACGAGAGTGAACTTTCTCGTGCGACTTCGTATGTGCATTATCGGCCATTGTTCTGTACTATGAAACTGAGAATTGTGTTGGGGAATAACGAAAATTCTTTATAAAATCATGATTGTTTTGCAAACATATCAACTTTTGATTCTCAAACAGGTACTCTAAAACCTTAGTAATACGGATGATGATAATTTAATGAAGGTCTCGGTGGTCGACTGCTTAGTACTACGGGATCCGAAATCAAGGTCGGGATATCTTTGTCAAATATTTTCGGATTAGCGTCTTCGTCTTTATATTGAGTTTGGGCATTTAGAACACTAGTAAAGATCTTAGTAGGGGCCATCGGATTATAAATAAACAAATGTGGAACACTTCTTTATTGGTTGACGTTTCGGCCATGTCATGTCACTCAGCTTAAGAGTTCGAAAGTCCGAGACTGACGTATTACCATTCTGTTTCCTTAAAACCGTGTATTCACTTATTGTGTAACGTGCAGGTTAAGTGGAAGTTTATTTATTTTGTCATTATCCACTGAAATGTACAAAAGCATTTGGGGATGAATGACAAACGGAGGATGATCTTTCTCCAAGCAGATGAAATTACTCGGTAAGCCGATAACTTAAGCTAATTTATCTATGTCATCGTCCCAAATGTGATGATTGTTCGGAAATTGTACATATATGTATATGCAAACAAATCTTGAAAATGTTGTTAGCGAGATTCAGGCATCTGTCAAATATCTTGCGTTCTATGATGGCTACCAACACAATAATATCTACAGAGTAATATAATAGGTATATTGCAAACTGGTTGACGGTTAATAGAGATTGTCGAAGTTATTACTATGGATTCGCCTTTTTTAATTGGTAAAAACTCTTCAAACTTACTAAGATATCTAAGATCAATGCCTACTGCAATAACGGGCGACTGTTAGTGAATTTCAATAAAAATAGTTTGCTTGCTCAAGAGTGACGTAAGGCTGTTATAAAAAAAAAGTGAAATCTTCAACACAAAGGTCTCTACGCTTCGTCGCCGCTACCGCACCCTTTTCAAAGCACCGTGAGAATAATAGACACGGACGACCTCTCTCCCAAGGAACACAGAGCAACCCGTGGGAAGTTTTAGCTAAACAAACATTACGCTTACAAAAATTCGTGTGTGCACAGCCAAGATAGGAGATATGTTTTTATTTATTGCTTAGATCGGTTGGACGAGCTCACTGGTGTTAAGTGGAGTCCATAAACATCTACAACGTAAATGCGCCACCCACCTTGAAATATAAGTTCTAAGATCTCAGTATAGTTACAACGGCTGCCACGACCTTCAAACCGAAACGCATTACTGCTTCACGGCAGAAATAGGCAGGACGATGGTACCCACCCGCGCGGACTCACAAGAGGTACTACCACCAGTAATATGTTAAAGTTGATTACGTCTAAAAGGAATGGAAGCTCTGTATGTAGTCAGTATTCATTGAATAGGACTTTAACCCATAGACACAGCCCACTGAGTTTCTCGCCGGATCTTCTCAGTGGGTCGCGTTTCCGATCCGGTGGTAGATTCTGCGAAGCACTGCCTGGCTAGGGCCAGTGTTAGCAACACTCTGGTTTGAGCCCCGTGAGCGCACCTACACGTCAAAGAGAAGCTGAAATAGCCTCTAAAGGCTATCAGCATAGGTAGGAAAAAAAGAATAGGATTATAACATTATGACTTTATTTCTCATTAAAATTTTTAACTAGGGACACGGACGGAAAAGGTTAACAGATGACGTTATCTATATAATAATATTATTACGTGAAGCAAAAACTTTGTCCCCCTTTTTATGAAAATTGCGCGGACGGAGGAGTATGAAATTTCCCACACTTATAGAGAATATAGAGAAGGAGTGCACAATGCTAATATATTTTTTAAATAATGCATAAAAGATACTTTAAATTAATAAAGAAAACATTACACACACTGCCATGTATTTGACACACACACACATATGTATATATGTTTATTGTCAAACTTTAGTTATTGCTTAAAGTCTATGATCAAATTGAAAATAGGTTAATATTGTTTATCTTTAATATTGTTTGTCTAAAGTGTAGTCTTGGCGAAATCTGTGATTATAGAAGTATAATAGTCTTGGCAATATAACCGTAATAATGTTCAAACTTATAATTTCAATTAATTATAGTCGAATTTTGACTACAGCGGGACCACTATATAGTTAATATAACTGTGGAGACAGACGACAGTGTAGCCGCTCCGCATTTTGTACTACGACCAATTATTCTGTATCTGATATGTTTCGAATACATAACGGTTTCCTTGGTTTAGTTCGAGCTAAACCGTAAAAGTTGTTCTAATTATATGATACTACGTTTTGCTAAGTGGGTTGTAAGTAGATTCTCAGTTAAAGCACGATGTTATTCCGCTACATGAGGACATATGTATATCGCTAGGTGCACCATTGTACATTTTCAAATAATAAACCGGGCCACCACACCAGAACAACGGCTTAGACTAGTGCTAGCACAGAATCGATTGAAGAGTGTTAAGGCACGGTTTATGCTACACTAGGATCAGAGGTCAAAATTATAATTTGCGTTATTACTGGTGGTAGGACCTCATGTGAGTCCGTACGGGTAGGTACCACCACCCGCCTATTTCTGCCGTGAAGCAGTAATGCGTTTCGGTTTGAAGGGTGGGGTAGCCGTTGTAACTATACTGAGACCTTAGAACTTATATCTCAAGGTGGGTGGCGCATTTACGTCGTAGATGTCTATGGGCTCCAGTAATCACTTAACACCAGGTGGGCTGTGAGCTCATCTACCCATCTAAGCAATAAAAAAAAAGGTGGTCTTATTAATTTTTAATGGGCTTTAATTATTTATACTCCAATACTTGGATTTTTCTTGACTCTATTATTAATAATACTGTTCCGCTACACCCCTTATGCTGAAATATCGCGCCATATTATTACATAGTGGATTCATGTCACGAATAAACTCCAAAATGAATTTGATAAAAAAATTAGAATTGCTATGTGTATAATAAGGGTTGTTCACGTAATGTAGTTGTTATTTTAGTGACTTTTAGAAAAGCTTGAGAAAGCTTTATTTACCAAAAAGAGAGGGAAATATTTTGATCGTCTTTCAAATTAATTTTGTGATTGGTGATCCTGAATAATAATTTTGAAAGTCGATAGTATTTTAATCAAACTAAGATCGCCATTTTTTGAAATATAGTCATAAATATGAATAATGTGGTTACTTTCAAAAACATCGATTACAAAATATTCATAATTTATGGACAGCATTAGGATAAAAAAATTAACAATTATTGTATACTTAAAAACTAATAATAAAATATATTTAATTATATGTATATACATTAGAATTAGTTAAAAAAAATTACTGGTACTTAAAACTTAGACAACGTGATCTTAAGATGACCTGAAGAAAGACAAAAGTGGATTCGATCTTTTAATTTTTAGGTCGAGAAATAAGGATGTACCGTTACTCTCTTAGTACCGAATACATTCGGCACCCGGTATCAAGCACAGTGTGTTAAGTGCTGGTAGTGTACCAACAAAGTGTACATGACGAGAATCGATATTCAACTCGCACTCTTTAACACGATTTGAAACTTTTTTTTTTAACGTTTGGCAGCAACGTCCGTGGAATTGCTGTCCACGAGCGACATTGACTGTTTATTATCCAATATGATGTTTGCTTACTTTTTTTTTTAAGAGATTTTATGAACTGGTAACTGAGACCTTTAAGTCATGTCTTATTTTAATTTATATTATTCATATTTTTATGAAAAATTATATTATTGAGTGAAATGAAATGAAGATGATTAATTTGAGACACTAATCAACTGGGATGAAATTAAATGAAATGAATTGAGATGATATGGGATGAAATATAATCTTAGTAAAATGATGGTCATTTACTAAGATTTTTTCAGTGGACTTTTTGGAGGATCCCGAGAAGTTACGTCCAGCGGCTTTGTTTCATTTTCCCACATTTGTGCACTTTCACAGATATTAATTAAACAGTTAATAAACCACCATTATTACACATTTAAACCCGAAGAAACATTAAATAGACAAAATAAAACAAATCACACAACTTCACTCCTCGCGTTCCCGCTAAAAAGTCCATGTTTGCTTACTTTGGCAAATATGGCAAAGACTGGGATTAGAGGCTTTCTAAATTAATTCACAAAAAAAACTGTATTTCATAACATCTTAAAGATTAGGTTGTATGGTAATAACACGTTTCAATACTAGCCACTAACTAACCGGAGAACTAATACTTAATTTCATCTCTTTTCTTTGGTCCTTGATGCGTGTGCAAATTTTCTAACTTTAAAATGGTGTTTAAAGATACCGTTACACATACACTCAAACATACACCTACTAAGCTAATAAAAACGTGTTAAACAACAAACATAAAGGCTTAAAATTTTTTTTTTTAGTACAATTACGTCATAATATGATGTATATAGTAAACTGATGATATGTGTATGTATATGCTGACTGTAAAATAAAATGATTACATATTCAGGAAGACTAAGAAACAAAGAAGCAAAAATTCTTGTCCGACTAATTACTGCAATTCGTCACAAACGAGGAAGTTGAGACTTTACATGGATACGCTATATATGTGACATAATGCACTGTCAGAGACAAAGATATTGATGTGTTAATGTGACAGGCCACACGTGTGGATATTCGCATATCGAGTCTCAAGAGCGTCAAAAGTATTGCTGTTCGGCAGTACGGATTAAAGATTATTACAAAATTGGTAATATGAATTATACAAATTGTATATTTTGAAAATAGGCTACAAGGTCTTGTTGCCGCTGACCGTGAAAAATTCAAGAGAAAAGGCGACCTTTACGAAAAACAAAGTGTCAGACTAATTTGCTATGATTGTCTTGTTCATAGACAATACGCTTAATTTCGTTGAATAAATCTATGGTTTGTACACTTAATTAAGTAGTTCAGCAGTTTTTAATTGTCTTAGTAATCGACGTTTCTCGACCGCTGTAACATGTCCTTCTTCAAACGGGGCTTTTGAAGATTACTCAGCTATAGGTACCGGTTGGTTCTGCCCCTGGGATTGCTGAAGTCCATGAGCGATGGTAACCACTCACCAACAAGGAGGCCGTATGCTCATCTGCCCACTGAGCATTAGAAGAAATCGAAAAGTCAATTAAAAAACTGCTGGTTAAAATAATAACGTATAAATTAGTATATCAACTGCTTAAAAATATTTTGTATTCACTGATTTATTACTGGTGGTAAGACCTCTTGTGAGTCCGCACGGGTAGGTACCACCACCCTGCCTGTTTCTGAAGGGTGAAGGGTGAAGGTGATTTGAAGGGCGGGGCAGCCGTTGTAACTATACTGAGACCTTAGAACTTTTATCTCAAGGTGGGTGGCACATTTAAGTTGTAGATGTCTACGGGCTCCAGTAACCACTTAACACCAGGTGGGCTGTGAGCTCGTTCACCCATCTAAGCAATTAAAAAAATTGAAAAAAATTAAGTAATTTGATGTCGCAGTTTTTAAATTTCAAGATTTGTTAACTATTTTGTTTACTACGAGGTCCTATTTTGTTTACTATTCACTTATTTATTTAAGCAGTTACCTAACGTACATCGGTACACGNATTAGATAATGTTTTGGAGATTTGTGACTTTATTACTCGGTGCCATAGTTGTTATTAGTTTGAAAGTATAAGTGTTTCAAAACTTTTTTCTCCGTTTGTTAGTAAACGAATGTAGCTATATAAGTATATATTCACGCGGACAGTTTTTGCTTTAATTTTGTACGTATCCCTTTATCTAGTTACTATTGTTGATCGAAGACATTACACACACGGTCTCGGTCCAAAACGTCGTTTCACGCGTAGGTTTCACGTAACAAATGCGTCTTTCGTATCGCCGCCATTTGTTTTCGGTATTGATCAACCGAGAAATAAATGGGTGAAACATGTGTGGAGAAAATAAAACGCTGAACTATATGACGCTAGGTCAGAAGATATCAAAAGACAGTATCTATATTCTGAACTGAGAAGAAAACCATAAATTCCTTGACCTATTAATCTCATAGTGTAGGCATTGGATAAAATAATGGCTAAAAGATTATGTGGCAGGGCTGTGAGCTCAACACTTTTGGCGGGAACGCGAGGCGTAAAATGTCATTCGGAACTAACGAAGCGGAGTTTTATTGTGCATTCCTTAAAACAGTTATAAGCATGCAGTAGATGTATTTCCTATATATCACTATGTATAATTTATTGTAGAAAACTGATAGGATATGTACTTTGAGACAATTTTTCAAAATACATATTATGTTAATATTTCTTATTTAATTTGAAACTAATGCGTTATTTACGGCTAATAGCCGAAAAGGTGTTAAGCTGCCGTTGTGAGCTTTCACGTCCAATACATTACTTATACAAATGATTACACCGGCCGACATCACTTTCCTTGTTTAAGTTCTGATTATTTTTTTCAACTAATTTGGTAGTGCTGATCACGAAATTATACCTCATTTTATCGTATCACATCAGGTTTTTAAAAAAGTTAAGACATTGCCTATTTTAAATTTTTTGATTAAAATAAATTAAATTTTAGATTTTGGCGCTCTTTTCTCGAATCGTGCGACCTCTCGTGAGGAAATATATTAGTTGCAACAACGACACACCCATTCGAAACAGGTTACATGCAAATAAACCTCTACAGTTACTTTACTTATAAACTTTTTACTGAAATTAGAGTGTTTATTTAAAAAAAATTCTTACGTTTTACTTATATATATTTTTTTATTTTTTATTTTGCTTAAATACAAAATTTCCATGCTTCTTGTGCGAGTGGGACAGTAGAGCACGAGACAAGCACTACGTTCAAAAACAATAGAATCCTCGTAAAAATCTCAAAGTAGGAACAAAAAACGTTATACGAAAAAATTTAATTAGTCCTGAAAAAATGTTACTACCTCCGCTTCATATCAAACTCGGTATGATGAAACAGTTCGTTAAATCATTGCATAAAAACATTGCTAGTTTTGAATACCTGTGTAAAAAAATTCCAAGATTATCTGATGCAAAAATTAAAGAAGGAATGTTCTATGGACCGCAAATCAGATCTTGATGGCTGATGAAAAATTTGATGCCACAATGAATAACACTGAATCAGATGCTTGGCTGGCGTTCAAAGATGTTGTCAACAATTTTCTAGGAAATAATAAACATCCCGACTATAAAAATAAGGTTGCAAACTTATTGAATAAAGATCAAAAATTGGGGTGTAATATGAGCATAAAACTCCACTTTCTAGATTCATATGTGGACTTTTTTCCTGATAATATTGGTGATTACAGTGAAGAGCAGGGAGAAAGGTTTCACCAGAACATAAAAACTATGGAGACAAGGTACCAAGGTCGATGGAATGTGAATATGATGGCTGGTCACTGAAACGTGATATTACTGAAGATACTCACAAAAAAACTACACCCAGACGTAATTTTGTCGCGAAACGTAAAAGATGTCACTCTAAAAAGTCCTGCAGCATTGTTTAGACTCAATGTTTTCTTTGTAAATGTTCAAATATATGTTTTTGTAATATGATTATTGATTTTTTCGTTAAATTTTGAAAAAAACCTTCTTTTAAAAAAATCTGATGTGATAGGGCAAATATGTAGGTGTTTTTGTGTTTAAAATAGTATAAATTGGTGATATTTGTGGCTCAAATACAAACAACTTTCAAAAAATTTTCATTTGTCGGCCGGTGTTATTTATTCACATTTCGTCCTCCTAAAGTTGGGCCGAATCTTCGAGTAACACCCAAAAATGAACTTAAAAGAGGGTAGTCGGATTTTCCTGCTCCTAACATTCTACCCGCAGTCAATCTACACGTGATGATAGCGCTTGGAACAGCGCCGAAATATTGGGAGCTCATGATACGACTACAGTCTCAATTTAGTTATCAATTACTTTAGAAAAGTTTACTTACTGGTGGTAGGACGTCTTGCGAGTCCGCACGAGTAGGTACTACCACCCTGCTTATTTCTGCCGTGAAGCATTAATGCGTTTTGATTTAAAAGGCGGGGCAGCCGTTGTGCTGTTAAAACTGAAACCTTACAACTCATGTTTCAAGGTGGATGACGGCATTTACGTTGTAGATGTCTACGGGCTCCGGTAACCACTTAACACCAGGTGGGCTGTGAGCTCGTCCACCCATATAAGCAATAAATCAAAATTAAATGGTTATTACATTCGCTCAAGAATATTGTCTAAGCCAAAGTTCGAAGGCGTTCTAGTACTAGAAAATAATTTGAATTCTCTATAGTACTCCTCGCAACTTCGACAAACTAATGCGGGACTGTTCGATTGTTTTCTAAGCCGTCTCCAAAGTAAATAAATGGCCACCGAATAAACACGCGTTCTCTGCTTCTCTTTTCACATTACCCCAATGCAATCAACACGAAGTCATGAAAAAATATTTACAAAACCAAATCGATTGGAATCTATGCAACGTGTCGGTTAATTTCATGGATTCCTTGATGTAACACAGCAACCTTAACTATTGCTATACCTATTGCTTTACCTATACTTGGTATCACTAAGGATTTCCATGTCTTACGGTAGGTACTTAATGAAATAATTTATTAAATCACATCTGGCGAGCCCAATTCGGTGTCAGTAGTTGGATTATGATTGTGATGTCATTAGAAATGATTTTTTTATTGGACGTCTTGTGAGTCCGCACAGGTAGGCTATTTCTGCCGTTAAGCAGTAATGGGTTTCGGTTTGAAGGGTGGGGCAACCGTTGAAACCGTATTGAGACCTTAGAACTTATACCTCAAGGTGGGTGGCGCATTTACGTTGTAGATGTCTATGGGCTCCGTAACCGCTCAACACCAGGTGGGCTGTGAGCTCGTCCACCCATCCAAGCAATAAAAAAAAAACTTCTCAGTGGGTCGCGTTTCCGATCCGATGGTAGATTATGCGAAGCACTGCTCTTGCTAGGGTTAGTATTAGCAACGTCCTTAGGATAGAGCCTCGTGAACTCACCTACTAGCTCGGTTACGCTAACATAGCATTTCAAGGCTACCAGCTTAAGTAAGAAAAAAAAATGGACGTTACAATTGGTCATGGCACTCGAGAGGAGTTGAAAAACCATTAAAAAATCCAACTACGGAAAGGTATACAATTAAATGAATGAATATAAATTTTTTGTTATGCATCATACCAATTTAAAATACAGGTAAATATTTGTGTTTTTTTAATAGTTCCAAGTATTTGCGAGTATTAATGTTCGCCCGTTCCTTGAAATTCGACCATATTTACCTCGATACTTAGTTTACTTTCATTTATTATAAATTTAATAAAAAAGTACATATTATTAGCTATCTCACCCTACTTAGCAAATCGTCAAATATGACAATGAGTTTTTTTTTTTTTTAAATCTTGTAATTATTATTTTTATCACACTTAATAACCGATATCCACAAAGAGCATGGACGAAAAATGATTATGTAAATATACTATGTTTTGAAGTTTAAATAAAACATAAACCGAGTATTTCTTAAATTAAATTAAACATAGTTTCGATTTTATACAACAAACATAATAATAAGCTTAAAAAAACATGTGTGGTGTCGTGGGACACCGAATAGGAACGAAATCCCTTATTATAAAAATATTAATTTTAAGTTCTATTCGAGGTATAAAGAGAATAAAACTGGAGGTTTCGCAACAACCCACGGTCATTCGGTAACGTGCGAACTTATTGTGGCACTGTTGCTTGCATAAGATTTAGTGTATTGCGCAAACGAACGCTCTGAGATCGTGTGGTCAGTGAATGATAAAAAAAATATGTTATTTGTTGTACGTTATTACAAAGTTACAAAAAGTTTTCTGAAAATACAAGTAATTTATACCGTCTGTCGCAGGCGTAAGCTTCTCTCGGCTGTCACCGACCGCGCCGTTCGCTTTCCTACCCTGCTCGTATCGAGAAACTCTGCGCACTATTCTGCCAGTTTCAATTCAATCGAACGGAAAATTAATATTCTGTCATAAAAATGTATATTTTTCCTAGTCGTTTGTTGCTTTTTATTCAATTGACGTCTTTAGACCGAAGGAAACGTTTTGTAGCAAGTTCCGTTTTTAATTGCAGAATTTCAAATGGACTTAATTAATGTTTGCTTGCTAACCTGACCCATGGTTTGATTGTCGGGCCAGTTTATTTTTTTATAACTAGACCAAAGATAAATTATACTTAGTACCTGACATGCATTTACATATTTGTTACGACTGTAAAAAGGTTGTAGAGACAACATGAGAGCAGTTAGTAATCAATTCTAATCGATATGAAATAGCGAATGGATCACCTTGAGCGAAGCGAATCGCGAATTGCGAATTGTACCATAAATGTTGTTAAATAGGGTTTTGATTTGTACTTCGGTGAAAGTATTATTTATCTCGAGCCCTAACGCGTAACAGTTTATAAAACATGGTCGCTGTAGACTCCGAAACGGCCGGAACGATGTGGATAAAGATTTAAGGAAATCTTTAGATTCGCCTAGCTGGTGCCCATGTGAGGTTCGGTAGAGATTGAATCACAGTTCAATCATATATCGGCTAACTGCAAAAGCGGTCCGTCTTTGCTTTTTACCTCAACCGTGTTGCCTTTTACCTCAACCGTGCTTATTTCTATCACATAACAAATAAGACCTTCTAGTTTAGACACTGAGGGCACCTACTTAATAAGGCTACAACATAATTGACACGTTTCATATGTCAAGGTGCGTCGCGGAATTCACACTGTGTGGTATCTGTAATATCCAGAAAACACTAAACAACAAAATTGAGTCGCAAGTTCTTCTGAAAAAACCTTCGATCAACTTTTGTAGCGGTGGTTAAAAATCGGTAATTTTGTTTAAAATTTAACACGTTCGCTGCATTACGAGATCTATCAGATCTCTTGCAGGACTTTTGTGTTGTGCGTTGAATATAATCGTGTTGTTTCACTCCTTGCGGGAGGATCTAACGTGTAAAGTTCTTTAAGTATGAGTACGACAAATATACATATTTGCTTCCTACTTAAAGCTGAATTCAAGGACATTAAAAAAGAAATTAGAGATGGATTAGGTCCCTAACGCACAGTACTGTAATTATATTCATTCCTTGCGTTAGGAGATATGTCGGTACTCGTGGAATCGTACGCCTCGTAGACGCAAGAGAGGGAGGGTGGGCGGCGCGGACGCTGCGTGACTCGTTTTAGTGTTGTCCTAGCATCGACGTGGGAGCTTGCGCGCACGTTTTGGAAATAACACTCGCGTATATACCTACGTGTTGATTATTTTTGATAAACAATGAGTTCTTTTAAAAGAAAAAAGTGTAAAAAATTCTATTTATTTTGGTGAGATTTCTAACAAAAAATCAAAGCCGGATTATACTGCTGCATCGTCCAGTAAAATAAAAATTTTGGAAAATGTTCAAATTTACAGGATTCCCCGAAGGAAGATGTACTGATCATATTTTCCAACGTGGCGACAAAAAAAGACGTTGTGTGGGTTGTTACGAAAAATTACGATGCACATTAAACAGCACTGACGCTTCTAAAAAAACTAAACGAATTCTTACCATATGCGCGCAATGCAAGCAATCAATGTGCTTACATGTTTTAATGAAAAACACTTTGCATAATTAATAAAACTATTTCAATCGACAACTGAGATATTATTTTATTCCCATCACTACTTACTACACATATTGAACTATCTTCGGTTGCGGTACGAGATACAATCGATATCAAATTTTTTTTTGGTATTTATAGTTTATTCAAATGTCATAACTGCGTGCGAACCTAGCAAAATATAAATCAATAGGCTATCTTTCATCCACAAAAACTTCAAAGTATATGTCATTGTTTTTTTGGAAGATATAAATTATTTTCAAAACTGTATCTTTAGGAGACTGATTAGGTCTCAAACGCACCAAAGGGTGGGTAAGTTTCGAGATCTTTTAGGTCTCCAAAGCACCAGCTGAAAGTTCTTTGATAATAATGGCGCAGTGAACGTGTTAATATTATTTATTAGCTTAAAGCTTAAAATATAACTTATACTTCATGTACTTAGCGCAAGTAAGATACTCCGGCCGTTAAATTGCTATTTCGGGCATTTTTTTGCAACTTTTGAATATACACTGCGGCATTGCGAGACGGGTTGACATTGACTGGGACTGAAGTGAACTAAACAAAATAAGAGCTCACATTTCAAGTGAGCTGTTATTTAACGAGATTTTTGCGCCGACCCGAAATCTAGTTACCTACTATTGTTGATCGAAGGAAAAAACTGAAAAATAAGACATGAAATAGTTTTTGTTCATTATTTTATGAAATTAAGTCTATAAATATATTCCCGCGTATTTGGAAGATTGAAAACAGCACTACAGATTGCGCAGCCACGAACGAAGCTTCGCTTATGATAAATAGAAAAGAATAAACGCGATGTTATTCCATAAATCTAGTTTTCATTACGTCCACCACTCACAATCCACGCAATCCGAACAAAATATCACATGGTGCTCAACTGTATATACAGACTTGTTGCAAAAACAAAAAAAAAACACTTTGGCAATAATTTAACCTTAAGCCGGGTAAAAACTGGACGGGCAATTAGTATCCGGCGTAACCGATGACCGCCGGGTGATATAGATATTTCGAATGGGTCCGGTTGAAAAACGACTGCCGGTTTGCCTGACAGTAAATAACGTTGCAGATATTATCGCAGCGATATTGGTAATACGAACCCTTTCGGGCTATTGAGGGCCACTTAGACCCTCCGGATATTGCTTCCGGACGACACGAGGAATTCCGATGACCGTTTGACTATTCGCAATATTTTATATTCTTCTTTCAACGGTCCACTAACTGAATTGAAATGTCCCATGTATTTCTTTTTTCTTTAAGAGGCTCATCTATCTATATATAAAAAAATGAATTGCTGTTCGTTAGTCTCGCTAAAACTCGAGAACTTCTGGACCGATTTAACTAATTTTGGTCTTGAATTATTTGTGAAAGTTCAGAGAAGATTTAAAAGGTAGATAAATATGAAAAGGCAGCGGCTTGGCTCTGGCCCTGGCATTGCTGAAAACCATGGGCGACGGTAACCACTCACCATCAGGTGGGCTGTATGCTCGTCTGCCTAAAAGGGCAATAAAAAAAATAAAAAAAATAATTTCGGAATTAAATAAAAATAACAATTTTGTTTTTCTTTTGATGGGGGCCACATCAAAAAAAAAAACAAAATTATTCGTCGGACGGATTCCTTTTGTTTGTTTTAAGTTTATTTTATACAAATTAGCTTAGGTCTTTTATTTATTGATTGAGGCACTGCGAAGTCTGCCGGGTCAGCTAGTATGTAATAAATGTTTAGTATCATAATCGTTGAAAAGAAGAAGTGGTGCGATTAAGCCATGTTTTCATCGAGAGGAATATGCCAATCCGAATTCAAGTCTTAAGATATCTGGTGGCATTGGCGCTATGGCCTCTATGACCTTCGGATAATCACTGAACACCAGGTCAACTAGAGCTCATTAACTTATCTAAAACAAAAAGCATTTGAGTATCTTATAGGTTAGCTCTGTAACTTAGTTATAATTATTAAAATTTGTTAGGTGATAACACGTTACTTCTTGACAGCAGAAATATATCCCATGTTGATAGATTTGCGTTCAGACACAGAATACAACTTACCAAAATATAACTCAGATATTTACTCTGTAATATCTAATTGTTTTTTTCATAATCCTCTTCCTTGCGTTGTTCTCCTCATTACTGAGGGTCGTGACTCCCTCGCTACATCAGTCTCTCTTGTTCTCCATCTGCTGCGATCCTTGGCCTCGTTGAGGGCATCGTGGAGCTTGATGTCCAGACAAGACCGAATTTGGTCCGACCATCTCGTGGGACTGCGTCCTCTGGGACGTTTGCCCTCTATCTTGTCCGTCACCATCAGCTGCTCAGGATTGTGACCCTCCTTTCGAGCAATATGTCCGAAGAACTCCAATACTCTAGGAATGCATATTGTGGAGAGTCTAATTGTAACATTAATTATTGTTACGCGCTAGGGATCGGGATAAATAAAATTTCACCAAAGTACAACTTAAAACTGTATTCAACACTTAAACACTTCACACTCTCTTTAAAACACTCAACAAACACTTTAAAACTCTCAATTCGCTTGTTCCGCTTCGCTTCAAGTGATCCGTTCGCTGTTTCGTTTCGAGTAGTTCCGATTACTGACTGACTGCATGCCATCTCTACAACGCCTTTATAGCCGATAACCTCATCCCTAGAATTATCGAGAATATTCTACACATCTCTAGTCGTAGTTTCCGTTATATTATATTCCGTCAATAGATGGCGTTGTAATTCTCGAGCATTCTGGATCCTTCGATATTCGTTCGACTATTTGGCGATAGATGGCGTTATTCTTACCGGCGTAACAGTATTGTAACGTCCGTCTGGTGTAGTGGTAAGTGACATGGTCACTACACTAGGGGGTCGCGGGTTCGAATCCCGCCAAGGGAAGATATTTATATGATAAATATAAATGTCTTTTCCAGGGTTATGGATGTATATTTTTTTTTTTTTTTTTATTTTTTTTATGATTGAAAGTTTACTGGTGGCCCGAAGGCCTTTCCAGTTTCACCAGGACAGGGGATGTATATTAAATATATGTATGTGTATAATAAAAATCTTACATTTATATCCGTTATCTGGTACCTGTAACACAAGTTCTTTACGAACTTATCACGGGACCAGTTAACGTGGCGTGATTGTTAGTAAAATATTTATTTATTTATTTATTGACATATTGGTGCGAAAGGCATTTTATCATAATAACTAACTACTACAAAAACCTATAAATACCGATAAAATGTAATTTAACAAACAGACATTATAACCATTGTTTCCATTATATGAAAGTGAATTTTAAAATACTTCGCCCATTACATTGTCACGAACGATTTTTCAACTAAAAAAAATAAAACTGACGAAAATTAATTAATCCTGCGTGATAAGAAAAAAGAACAATTCAACAAAAGCGTCGGTTGTTTTAGAATAACAAAAAAATATTTTTTTTCGGGCACCGATACAAAAAACACGTCAACCTTGAGACGGGTCTGATGATAATCCGACACCTCGTTAATTGGGGGTTCATGTGACGTTCACGTATACATATTCCCCAAGTCTGCTACCGACGCAAAAAGACAAGTTAGATTTTGAGACTGTTACATAATTAATTATCACGCTGTAGAAGTTTCAGCGCGTTTCTTCCAAGAGCTGAAGTAGGTCGTAGCATCGAGCTAAAATATCTCAAACACAGCATAATTCATAATTATAATTACTAGTGGTCCCACAGTAGTCAAAATTCGACTATAATTAATTGAAATTAAATGTTTGTACACTATTATGATTCTATTGTCAAAGACTTACTTCTATAATCATAGATTTCGCCAAAACTACACTTTAGACAAATATTAATAGAGACAAACAATATAATCTATTCTCAATTTGACCACAGACTATAAACAATAAGAAAAGTTTGACAATAAATAAATAGTATGCATGCGTGTGTGTGTCAAATACATGATAGTGTGTGTAATGTTTTTATTTATATATTTAATGTATTTCTCATGCATAATTTAAAACAGTATTAACATTCTGCACTCCTTCTCTATATTCTCTATAAGCGTGAAAAAATTCATACTTCTTCGTCAGCGCAATTTTCGTAAAAAGGGGCACAAAGTTTTCGCTTCACGTATTAATATATAGATAATACTTTTAGGATATAATCGCTAGACGTGCAGTCAGCCATACACGAAAAGTATAAACTAATCTAAACGCCTTTCATAATGTATATTAGTAGTAATTAATTACCGGTAATTAACAATTTAAAGAGCAGACGGTTAGCGTGGTATGGACATTTGATGCGGAGAGAGAAGATGCATGTGACTAAGAGATGTAGGGAAATTGTAATGCAAGGTAGAGTGGGAAGAGGTTGACCGAAGAAGACTAGGATAGAGTGTGTGAATGACGATATGAGAGAGAGAGAGAGAGAGGAGTGAGTGTTGAGTTTACGGCTGATAGAAGAGAATGGGAGAGAAACATTTGCTGTGCCGACCCCACCTAGTGGTATAAGGTGAAGAAAAAGAAGAGAATCCTAGGGTACCCCGCTGGTACATAGGACCCTCACGAGTTATCTCCACTTTACCCCGTCTTGCGCTTGCTCCTTAATATTACTCCAGGTCAGACTGGAGTTCTCTCTCTCTCTCCACGATACGTCGCCAAATGTGAACAGGGAGACCAGGTCTTCTCTTGCCAAGCGGTTACCACTCAGAAGCGATCGATGCTGCGTTAACTCCGTCGCGCCAGAGTATGTCCTATCCAGCTCCATTTCCAATGGGCTAATGTTGTAACATTTTATAATATAATAAACCGTAAAATTGGTTTTAATTATAGCTAGGAATTGCGAAAAATGCTGAAAATACTACAGCATAATTAATTTAAAATTGCGTTTCAGTGTTCATGGTAATTACGTCACGCCTTTTGAGCTTGTTCGAAATGATAACTGCAATATCACCACCCAATGTCACGATAGTAATTTCATTCGAGTTATACTCGTATTAATTATGATTTAATTACGAATTGAGGAGACAGCGCGTTTGTTTCCATTACGTCATATCTACTTAATTTTTAGTACAAATTGTCTACGAAACAGTGGCAAAAGTACTAACGTAAAGAAAAGTTTCGTTATACTATTATTCTTATTATAAATTTTATTAGATATTCAAATTGAGAGATTTTTTAAATTTGGATATTGATGAGATCTTTCAAAAGATGTCGTCCCTCCAGTTCCTATTTCTTCGCGATCTTCGATCCTAATAGTTTTATGATATTCACCGCTTATTCTCTTAGCTTCCTCTAGTAATCTTCTGAAATAATGAGTTCATTCCGTCCAGATACATCTGCACCATTACACTATTCTCTATTGGCTCTAGTAACTGCTGAAAATCAGGAATCAATTTAAAACAAAATTTTAAAATATTTTAAAAGAGCTATTTCAACATGATGAAGATATTTTTAAAGAACTTCAATGAATTTGGCAATTAATTTATGAGGGAAAATTTTCACAAACAAAGCCTTTTTCTCGTCGCGTGTACCGAGATATTTTAAGGTTTTGTTAATTAAATAATTTGGCGCAGGGTTGGGTCTTTATCCTCGCACCTACATAGATATAGAATCGCGTGCCTAACTTTATGCTCTATAAATATTCTATACGTATGTTCCACTTGAAAGGTCAAAAATTATAAAACTAATAAATTTTTTTATCGCTAAGACAGGTGACATCAATCTCTGTCTGGGTCACAAACATTCTATTTTATCAGCCCACAGATGTCCACTGCTGGACATAGACCTCCCCCAAGCCTCGCCACAACCTCAATAGGCCATCGGTCCATCTTGTGGAAGGCCTACCCACGCTACGTCTTCCGGTACACGGTGGCCAATCAAGAACTTTCCGGACCCAACGGCCAGCCGTGCCCACTGCCACTTCAACGTCATGATCACAAACATACCTGACCAATATTTGGCATATCTTCAGGTGCCGCTCCTATAGACTATTATTTTTAGATAATGAAAACTTAACGAAGAACAGATATTTCCTTTTAGGGATGGATAGAGTAGATTGTTATTGGCCCGAGAATCTTGACAGCTTCACAAGAATGGGTAGACGCAAAAACAAAGAAAACCGAACAGTTCCATACAAAATTAAGCGATTGCATAGATTTATTATTTATTCTAGAACTTATTAGTCTTCGAAATGCTTAATACCGAAAGTTGAGATATCGGACCTTTCCTTTACAACAAAAGTACCTATGTTCACCGAGCTCCATGCATATTTTTTTAATTACACGCGATTTTCCTCTTACCAGCACTGGTATCTGACGTTATCGTTTATTGCTTCCGGCCTGTCGAGACTTGGTCGGAACGTAATTAAGTGTACCCAAGCGTATTTTTGCACTGATTAATTATCGATGTACTTTACTACAAAAAAATCGGTATACGAAAACAGTTCACGAAGTAGCTGATCCATTGCTCGTTTAGTTTGGACCACGGATTTGCCCCGTTTAAGGGGAAAGTATACTAGTAAAAACAAATAAACGGAACGATGTTTTGTACTCAAATCTGTTACATTTGGTATACTTAGACATCATCTTCCGCCAATCGGTTTGGTCAGATCGGCGGAATAGACTCACGTCGCCTCGAATAGCTGATGGTTTTTGAAAAGCCTCATGGAAGAAGAGTAAAAGGCCCGATTAAATAGTCCAAAAGAATTCGCTGAACACCGAGCTACATGTTGCTCTCTATGACATCAAAGACAGATATAGATGGTTGAGCATCGTCTAATTAATCTTTTCGAGGAAATTACCACCCTCAGTAATGAAGAAGACGATGCCAGGAGCAGTTGAACTTACACACGTCATGTCGCCTGAATTGCCGTGGCCTATAAGATTGTTTGGGGTGTAAGTATCGAATGATGCAACTATGCTAGCATTCAAGTGCCACAGGCAGGTACTAATTATCCTAAATTACGCGCAGCTGACAAAACATCCTTGGTATACTTCTTTGTACGAACTTTTTCCCCTACCTATGCTGATAGCCTGAGGCTATTTCAGCGTTGCCCTAGCGTGTAGGTGAGCTCTCGTAGCTCAAACTGGAAGTGTTGCTAACACTAGCCTTAGCAAGAGCGGAGCTTCGCAGAATCTACCACCGGATCGGAAACGCGACCCACTGAGAAGATCCAGCGAGAAACTCAGTGGGCTGTGTCTATGGGTCATGTACGAACAAAACCCCACTGTTAGTGACTACAGTTAAAGAAAAAACAATAATATTTTAACCAAAAAGTAAAACATACAATGTAAATGATGTAAAAGAAACTTTTTTTACAACTCGTACCTTTTTCGATAACTCTTTACGAGTGCTAAGAAAGGCTTAAAACTAAACTTTGGTGCACAGAATGACTACTATCTCTACTGTAATAAATTTAACAACGAATTTCGAGAGATAACTTCGCAGATAGTTAAGTTTTGGTGTGATTATCACGAAATACTATAAAATACACCCTTTTGTTCAAAAGGTTTCTTTATCACTAATGGTTTATAGATAGTGAGCATTTGTAATACGTCAGAAACTTAAACAAATTTCAACAACTACTGTACAAACTTTGAACTCAGTCATCTAATTGTTGTGCACACCTACATACAAGACACTACATACAGACATATACTGAAATACATTAATTAAAACTCACGGTTTAAGCTCTCGTCGACAATTGAATATAGTGCTACTGTGATAATAATATTGAAATGTCGATATATCCATCACCCAGAAAACAGTAAGATATCCAAAATGTTGGAAATAATATAATGATAATAAAAAACTCTTACATTAAACGTAATGTAAATAACGCAACAAAATTATTACAAAAAAAATATTGACGAATGAATTCTCAAATTTCTGTACTATTTGTAATAAAAGACAATGTTTTGTATACACGGGTGCGTTAGACGTGAATAACTTTTGTGCGAACTCAGATCGTTCGCCTCGTCTCCATTTTCATAGGGGAGAATTCTTCAAGGAAACTTTTATTACGACTCCGAAGGAAATGTTGATGCCGTATAGAATTTCTTAAAACGATTTCTCAGTGAACTAGAGTTCGTTCAATAATCGAAATTCGACAACCGTATTTTAATCATTGACGCATTTTCCCTGTAACATTTTTAAAAACCAAAATTTTTTTAAGCTATTGCATAGCTTTTATCGCGGGCTTTGAGCGCGGCGACCGAATCAAGAAATTTGGTAACGAAAATAAAACCTAACACCCCCCACTCCGCCTACCATGTAGCTCGCGTTCAACACATTCACACGTTGCGCTTGTGTAGTGTTTAATAAGCGCGCGGCGTGACGTCGCACTGCATGCGCATCATGCGCAAAAGTCTGCCCATCTCTCTCTCGCGCGGTCTAACCTATGAGTGTGAAGGGGACAGTTAATGTTTTGCTTTTGTTAATGTTTATAAACCACCCATTTTTCATATTTTTTATTTTATTGATTTGAGGTAAATGAGTCAATATTGTTGGTAAGTTAACGTTAAACCATGCCGCTAATTCCTGGGTAGTTTGGCTCGGATCGGCTTCCACAATCTCTTTCAGTTCATTGTTATTCACATGTGTGGGTGGTCTTCCACGTGGTTCGTTCTTCAAATCAAAATTACCATCACGAAAGTGCTTAAACCAAAATCGCACAGTACGTTCATTAGCAGTCCCCTCTCCAAACGCAACATTGGTATTGCGAGCTGTTTCTGCAGCGTTAGTTCCGCGTCGGAGCTTGTATTCAAAAATCACTCGAATTTTCGAAGTATCCATATTTCTTGTCTAAGCTGAATAAAAAATACAACTGAAAGTTGATAATCCAATGTGGCACTTTTTTTATTGCTTAGATGGGTGGACGAGCTCACAGCCCACCTGCTGTTAAGTGGTTACTAGAGCCACAGAGTATGTAGAAGATCAGAAGATGTAGGCAGCGGCTTGGCTCTGCCCTTGGCATTGCTGTAGTCCATGGGCGACGGTAACCACTCACCATCAGGTGGGCCGTATGCTCGTCTGCCTACAAAGGCAATAAAAAAAATATTAAAAAAATGTCGAGCAAGTTGTAGGCTGCGCGATTACCGCTTTGAAACATTTAATTAATTACTAGCGGCCGACTTCGGCTTCGCTCGGGTCTTTAACAAAAATTTCAACGATAATAAAAGAACACTTATTGCGGCATAACTATAATAGTTAGAACTATGCTGTCGCGACACTTTTTGTAAATAATAATGTATTGTGTTCTACAAAGTCGTAATACATTATTTTATTCTATCATCAATAGTTTTCGCAGGGCACGCGATGTAAAGAATATTTTAGGTATTGTTTTTTTACACCTTGGGTTACATTATTGGAGTTTTAGTAAGGATCCCTAATTTTTTTCAAAAAACATTATAGGTTATGTCACTTGGGAATAGTGTACCTTCCAAACAGTGAAAGAATTTAAATCGGTTCAGTAGTTTCAATACAAACAAACAAACAAATCATTCCTCTTTATAATATTAGTATAGATAAATGATCGCTAAATAAATTACTACATTACGGACATTTAGAAACAAGCGAATAAAGCGCTTTTAGATTACAACAGTCACTCAAAAGTTATCACTCTCTTAACGCGACCGTAAATCTTTTAAAGTTCTATCTCAATCGATTCAAATATTTTAAATCAGGTTAGACGAACATCCGTTTTATAGTCTTTTATAATAGGTACTCTTTCTACGTGGAACATAAAATCACCTGCTTCAGCGACTCGCATTACGCATAGGTATTTCACTACTCAATAAAATGTTAGTGGATCTTTTTAATAGTAATAGTGCATATTTTTTCTATAGATTATTGTCGTAATAGTGCATTATTACTTTAATGAACACTATGCTGTATTAATAATAATCAGTTTTAGTGACATTATTGAGAAATATTATATAAGTTTTGATGTTTTCATTATAAATAGTAAATGGCTGCAGAACTATTGTATTTTACTACATCCTTCCTTAATGGTTAATTTCCCTTTGAAGTCGTCGTGGCCTAAAGGATAAGAGGTACGGTGCATTCGTGTTGAAGCGATGCACCGATGTTCGAATCCCAGGCGGGTACCAATTTTTGTAATGAAATACGTTCACGATTGACTTCCACGGTGAAGGAATAACATCGTGTAATAAAAATCAAACCCGCAAATTTTAGTTTGCGTAATTACTGGTGGTAGGACCTCTTGTGAGTCCGCGCGGGTAGGTACCAACACCCTGCCTATTTCTACCGTGAAGCAGTAATGCGTTTACCATTTAATACCACGTGGGCTGTGAGCTCGTCCACCCATCTAAGCAATAAAAAAAACCTATTCGCTGGTGGCCTAAGCAGCTATTCCAGCTACGCACATACGGGTAGGTGAGCTCACGGGCTCAATCTGAGAGAATTTACTAACACTAGCCCTACCAAGAGTATTACTTCGCAGAATCTACCACCGGTTCGGAATCGCGACCCACTGAGAAGACTAAGAGGATTGTGTCTACGGGTCAGTTAGCTTCTCGAACTTTTCGTCGAAATCCAAGAGGACAATGACCGGTGGAGACTAAAATCACCGAAAGTGGATTGGACGGACCCGACAAGATATGGTACGGACGACGGCGGCGTAGCCTGGATCGAATATGTAATTAACAGAAGCCACGTTAAGAGGGTTAACGTGTCGCGCCGCTTTGTCGAAGTAGTCATTAGTCGTACAGTCCACAGTAATCTTCTTATTCTTTCCCTTATCCAGTAGGATAGTGATGTGGGGTTGGCGCAGCATATCTATTCAATATGCTTAGTGCGAGTTTTTTAACGTTCTCGATAGCGTAAAAGTTAACTCAAATTTGTATGGAGTAGGAACGTTTGCCTACGTTTGCCGCTAGGGGCTCTGTTCCAACTGCATACAAATATGAGTTGACTTTTACGCTATCGAGAATGTTAAAAAACTCGTAGTAAGCATACAAGCCTATCACGATCTCTGCACTCAGAACCTTCTTTCGCATATCCTATTTCACACACCGCACCCCCTTCTCGCATTACCGTTTACTTTCATACCCAGGCTCTTTCTTCAGTCGACAATAATAATAACAAAGAATTACTTGATAATTGGTGCTTTAAATCCGTAAATTGAGGTACGATCCTGCTTACTTATGTCGTGAATAAGTTTAGTGGCTCGGACGCAGTCGTAATGTTATATCTCAAGATATCAGTGACGATTTGATGCCTGTGCACTCCAGACCTGCCTTCATTGAGTTTAAGACTAAACCACACTTAGACAAGAGAACACAGTACTATTTATTTTAAGGTGTGTCAGTATTTCAAAGCTAGGTATGCTGTATTTTTTAATACCCATCGATTACCCGAACATCCGGGCTAATATCGGAGATAACTAATCCTACGATGGACTAATAACGAAACGAACTAAGCCCCACGAGCGCATCGCCACTCCGACTTGACAGAAAATCGATGTAATATACGCAATGAAGAATATACGTCAAAATGAAGACATGTAATGAGTTTTTTTTTTTCTTTTTTTATTAAAGGCCTCATTATCTGAAAGGTTTTTATTAAGGGCATCCAGGGTTTTTTCTGAAAAGTCTACAGTAAATTTTAGCCGAATTCAAGGAGGAGGTCATCAATTCGATTGTATTTTTATGTGTCATCTCAAAACATTTCTAGGTGAACCGATTTTGATAATTCCTTTTTGATTTGTAATCTGCTTGTCATGTGTCATGACCCATTCTCAAATCTCACCAATACCTTTTGAATTATCCTTTATAATGTATATTCGATTGACTTGGGCTATATCTATTATGTTCTTGTTTTAATTTATTCAACTGACGATGGCTATTTCATGCCCTACATTTAATATATTTAGTATAACACGATGACTATTGGGACAGTTAAGAAGCTCAATTGGCTAGACAAAACATCATAATAACATAAACATCCGTGTTCAATATAATAACGCGTTTAGGGTGCTTGTGGTGCTGCCCCGCTTTTGTAGCGCATCAGGGATGTTTGTAGACGCGCACATAGATTGTTTTTACGCTACCATGCGTAAGAGGTGTGCATCTCTGGTAAGCAGAGTGAGGGCCAGCTCCAACAGTATCCTGAGCATGATCGCAAGCAGGCTGGATTGTGTATACATGGGTCGCTGTGATGCCATCTCTCATGGGATGTTACGACAGTAATTCATTGTGATGTAAATATAACTACTAACATAGGTCTAAGTCTTATTAACAATTTATATGAGTCATGGTTACATGCAATAAAAACATTATTATTATTATTATTATTATGTTGAAGTATCCATGACCTAACCAATATGGCCCGGTGTTCGATAAGGTATTGATATATTTCTTACAAAGCAAGATATTTAAGTTTACTTTTTTTGGAGTTGCCCGTTTCAAGGGTCGATAAATCGTTAAGAAATAGGATAGTGGCTCAAACCTTAGATCTCAATGTGGCTGCGATAACCACTGGAAGTCNATTATTATTATTATTATTATGTTGAAGTATCCATGACCTAACCAATATGGCCCGGTGTTCGATAAGGTATTGATATATTTCTTACAAAGCAAGATATTTAAGTTTACTTTTTTTGGAGTTGCCCGTTTCAAGGGTCGATAAATCGTTAAGAAATAGGATAGTGGCTCAAACCTTAGATCTCAATGTGGCTGCGATAACCACTGGAAGTCTAAGCTTGTAAGTACAAGATTTATTTAAAAAAATAAACAATATTTACTTAATACGAAATAGCCTTCGAGCGTCCTCTAACAGAAAAAAACCAATACAGCAGTAATTCGATTTAAATTGGTCTTGTGTTGACGTAAACAAACCGATTACGATAAAGATAAAACCGATAAAACGGTGGCTTATCATAAATCGAAAATAATGTTACACGAATTAATCATTCACGTTGGAAATCTAAACAAGATACCGGAAAGCTATTGTGCTCTTGTCGTGTCAACGACTACATTAATAAAATAAAAAAAGCATTTTTGAAGGACTTGCGATGCGTAGATAACGTGTAATCAATGTCATTGTAGTTCACAATGGTAGTGTTTTTTTTTTTTTATTATTGCTTTGATGGGTGGACGAGCTCACAGCCCACCTAGTGTTAAGTGGTTACTGGAGCCCATAGACATCCACAACGTAAATGCGCCACCCACCTTGAGATATAAGTTCTAAGGTCTCAGTATAGTGTTTTCCGCCTGTTGTACAAATTATACCTGTATGCTTTCTTACGTCAATAATCCTTAATACTGAGGTTCGTAGCCTCGACTAGTAACTTTTTTTAATATTATTTTATTGCTTAGATGGGTAGACGAGGTCACAGCCCACCCGGTGTTAAGTGGTTACTGAAGCACATAGACATCTACACCGTAAATGCGCCACCCACCTCGAGATATGAGTTATAAGGTCTCAGTATAGTTACAACGGCTGCCCCACCGTTCAAACCAAAACGCATTGCTGCTTCACGGCAGAAATAGACAGGGTGGTAGTACCTATCCTTGCGGACTCACACAACATCCCACCACCAGTTAGTACGCAAATTATAATTTTGCGGGTTTAATTTTTATTGCACGATGTTATTCATTGGTACCCTCCAGCGGGATTCGAACACCGGTGCGTCACTAAATACGGATGCACCGGAAGGGTTATCTCTTAGGCCACAACGACTTCAAACTTCTAACTTTCTCTCGGATTATCCTGCGCCTCTCCCGCCTATCCTCCTGTGTGGACTGAAGTGTTGAGCGTAAAGCGTATCTGGTACGACCAGCGCATTTGTACTTTGGACTCCTGTATGCTAACTGCTGAATATTTTGATGGGCAATTGACTGTTCACTGGTGGTAGGGCTTATTGTGAGCCCACACGGTATAGATGCAGCCGCACTGTCTATTTCTGCCGTGAAGCAGTAATGCGTTTCGGTTTGAAGGAAGCTGTTATACTAAAAAACTGAGGCACAGAACTCATTATCTCTCAAAGTGACGACATTTACGTTAATGATGTCTATGGACTTTGGTAAGCACTTAAAGCCAGTTAAGCTGCAAGATCGTTCACCTATTTAAGCAATAAAGCTAGTATTAGGGGCAATCCACAACATGAACAATTCGATCTACCACAAGAAGGTGGGTGGCGCATTTACGTTGTAGATGTCTATGGGCCAGTAACCACTTAACACCAGGTGGGGTGTGAGCTCGTCCACCCATCAAAGCAATAAAAACAAATAAGCAAATGAATTCTGCCAAAACCTGTTTTTTTTTTTCCTAAACAACATTACAAAGTTAAATCTATTAAATTCGTTGTAATCGGTTTTACGTGCAACGTATTGTTACGAGATTTCCTTTAGTCCGGCGACAGCAATAATACCGTCTGCATCTTATATTTGATACGAAAGGTCAGTCCACTTCCTTTGACCTTTGATCCTTTAGCTGTTCCTATTAGATAGCTACCTACGTAATTGTTTTTTAATGAGCATAAATTAAAAGAAAAGGTCACACTGTATTTGGAGTTAATCGCTTAGGTTAGGTAGGCAGTTATGTGTCTGTACACGTAGGTAAACTTTCCGTCTCTTCTCCGACCTAATGATTCAAGGGTGTGGAAACTCAGTTGTTGGCTTCGTTTCGCGATTTTCGCCTGAAAATTATTTTCCTAGTATTCGTGAACGGGAAAAGTTTTTCGTTTTAAAAATTTACAATAAATGTGAGGCTTTGAATGTCTGTTAAACAAATTTTAAAAGATGGGACAGTATTGGGACAGTATTGGGACAGTACTGGGACAGTACTAGGACAGTACTGGGACAGTACTGGGACAGTACTGGGACAGTACTGGGACAGTACTGGGACAGTATGGGACAGTATAGTAAATTATTTTTAGCTCGATTTTAAGATTACGCGCGACGAGAGGTGGCTTGAACTGGACTAAGCGCCACCTACGAGTGACAACCATCCAATGGATGCCTTAGTACCATGTTCGCTCGTACCAACACCTACGCACCTTATTATTTTCTAATAAGCTGGCCGGAACCATGAGGTAGGCAGCGGCTTGGCTCTCGGTAGGCATCGGCTTGGCTCTGCCCCTGGCATTGCTGAAGTCCATGGGTGACGGTAACCACTCACCATCAGGTGGGCCGTATGCTCGTCTGCCTACAAGGGCAATAAAAAAAAACGTACTGCGCGGAAATATTCGACAAAGATTTTCAAAACGTCATCCAAAAACTGTTTGATTTCGTCTACTAACAGATACCTAAACATGTCGCATTTTATCCGAGTAAATTCATCTTTAATAAAAACCTAATAAAATCATCGAAGCTTTGATTTAAAAACGAAATTACCATTAGAAGTGTTCACTTAGTTTTATGACGCTCAAACCTTTAACACTTTTCGTGTTGTTGACTCATCGATTAGGAATTCTAAAACCGTAGTAGGAAAATTCACTTAGAAATGTATCTGAATATTCGCAGGCAAAATATTTTTAACGACTTTGATTTCTTAGGAAGCCTTAACGAATGGAAACAAAGCAAAGAACAAGGAAATTAAACAAGAATAACGCTCAATCAGTCGGAGAGAAAGCCATTACGGAATCTTCGTTTGACAATTCGAATATAGGCCTCGATCTCATAGAAATAAGCTTCGGAATCGCTTGTAGCTTATTTACAGGGAAGACTCGAGTAACAGCATGAAAATCGAATCAATTTGCATTAACGCGAATCGCTCTAGTCTGGATTTGTAGATTTTTATATCGAGTTGACCTAAGAGATTTGTTTTGTTTAAATAAAACGTAATAACTGGTCTTTTTTTGCCTACCTATGCCGGAAAGCTCGAGGGGTCATGCCAGCTTCACCTAACGCGTACAAGAGCTCACGGTGCTCAAATTTTATATTCAACGGTCAACGCACTCGGAAATACTCTAAAGGTCGTAAACCAAAAACTAAATCATATAAGCATTCCGTCTCATAAAAATTAATGTTTTTCATTGAAATTTTAAAATGATTGCTAAATAAATGCATACTCTCGCGATAACAGTCGCAAAACATCACAGTACGCGAAACAATTCCGTTCACCTCCGAATGTCGATCTGCGATTGGACAGGTCAAATGACAATTTTCAGGCTGTATTGAATCAATTGACACACATGGAAAGGCAGACGCTACAGGAACCGTTAAACACATTTTTTTTAATTGAAAATTAAAGTACACGTACATACGTATGAGTCCGAGCACAATTTCGGATATTGTCTGAATTCGGAACGTCAAAGGTGTCAACGAGCGACGTCCGCTATGTCGCCTTACCCCTCTCCATTTCCAGCCGTCAAGGGCGACACATCTGTTTCTTATTTCTTATAGTCATTAATTTTAAATTCTATATTTTGTCACTTATTCTATTCTATTCTATCAGCCCATGGACGTCCACTGCTGGACATAGGCCTCCCCCAAGCCTCGCCACAAAGACCGGTCCTGCGCTGCCTGCATCCAGCGGATCCCCGCGAACCTCAATAGGTCGTCGGCCCACCTTGTCACTTATAGATAAATAAAAATATCAAACCAATAATACAGTCCACTGTTATTCACAACGGCTTGCCTCTGCCCCTGGCATTGCTGAAGTCCATGGGCGACGGTAACCACTCACCATTAGGTGGACCGTATGCTCGTCTGCCAACAAGGGCAATAAAAAAATAATAAAAAAAATAACAACGCAACAGTTATTGTATTCGGAGAAATACGACGAAATTAATTATACATCTGCTGTAATGCGTTCAGTCACCGTAAAGCGTGTATGGGAGTGAAAATAATTTTCGATGCAACAACACAATTTAATGTAATGTAATTTTTTACTGGTGGTAGGACCACTTGTGAGTCCGCGCGGGTAGGTACCACCGCCCTGCCTATTTCTGCCGTGAAGCAGTAATGCGTTTCGGTTTGAAGGGTGGGGCAGCCGTTGTAACTATACTGAGACCATAGAACTTGTATCTCAAGGTGGGTGGCGCGTCTACGTTGTAGATGTCTATGGGCTCCAGTAACCACTTAACACCAGGTGGGCTGTGAGCTCTTCCAGCCATCTAAGCAATAATAAAAATAAAAATATGTAAGCTACGGGTTGTGGGTAATATCAGGATTGAATGAATAAAAATTTGAAAAGGTTCATTGCAATTTCAAGTATACTTTTTTTAAATGCCTTTTTACAGTAGATACGTGCCACTAAAACTTTCATCGTAATTCGAAAAAGTAGTAATTAAAAAATACCTTTTTATTACATTTTCTCTTACCTTACACTTTTCAGGCAGTACCGTTATTAGATATTATAAAGTGAAAATATGACTAATAATATAATGTGAATGAACGTTTACTGGCTAAATGAGGTCATAACTGCCGCATTTTCGGAGATTTACCCGGACAGACAGACAAACAAACAAACAAACAAACAAACTAAGGCAGCATATTATTTTCTTCGGTTCGATTTCCACGAGTCGTGGACATCATTAAAACTACTTATAAAAACTATACGATTTCATCTTGCGTTTTTTATTGTCCTAAATTTTTTAAAGTTTCAAATACTTTACAATTTCGTGGTCATAGACGACTATTTGTCGTCAACATTTGAATATTGCGCTACCTACTGCGAAATAATTTCTAGACTTTTTTAGTTTCATTCACAGAACGAACTGATACAGAAATATTTGGAGGTCAGGCATCGCAATCTGTCAAGACAATCGTGAAGACTTCGGTTTCAGGAAATACACGTAAAAGTTTTGAAATTATTTCTATAGAGATGGTAGATGGTAGGTAGCACAATGTTCAGATCTCGACAAATAACATGCTAGTCATCCGTAAGCATAGATCAAGCACCCAACAAAAATGTTTACGGGCGTCGGCCACTAGATGGCTTCGCTTCGATTAGTCACTCATTGCTCCTGTAAATGACAGTAACATATTACCTATCCTATATTTTATTTTTAATGAAGGATTTTGTAAATTTTCAAAAACCACAAATTGATAAAATTTAATCAATTTGTCTATAAAAAATAAAGACTTGTATGATTTTTTTTATTTATTTTTTATTTTCTATGTTTTGTTGTACAATAATTAAATGCCTTCACTTTTACAATAGGCTTAGAGGGAGCCACTACAAGATGTCGATAGGTTCCATACAAAAAAAAATTGTCTTAAAGTATCTCAGTTTCTGGGTCCTGTTCGTAACCACGAAAACTGTACAATATTCGAAATGTTAGAAATAATAATAATAATATAACGTCAATAGAAAACACGATATTAAACAATAAAAGTAGTTTTAATTAAGTAAGTTTTTAAAACATGTTTAAAAATATCCACGTGAACTTAAAAAAGGATAACAGTATAGTAATCCGATATTTTTCTCTGCACTAATATATGAGTCGACTATTATCAAAGCCGGCAATGTGACTTTTGGACAATTATTGGTAAATCAGAAAAACGAATTATTGACTTTGTATTCCATTGGCAGTCACAAAACTCTTCTGAACGACATCTTAGATAAATAACAGGTTAAGTATTAACCTTTATTTAATGCAGGTTTTGAACCGTATTCTTTGAAGGAGACGATTATATTCAAATAAATCTGTATTGACATATCAATAACATTTTTTTGTCCAAATGCGCCACCTTTGATAATAGACGACTCATATATAAAATCACTGTTGTGAAAGTGATGAATTTTGCGAGCGACTGTACGTACATACATTTAGGAAAATTACTAGGAAGTAGACATTCGACAGCTGGACGGCTAGATAACGATCTTGAATGAAACTAGTTACTGGTAATAAAACGTATTTTTAGATAATATTTTTTCGCAGTTTTTAAGAGCTCAAAACAACATTCACTAGTTATGTGATGAGACAAGCGAAAATCAATCGTAGTTGAGCATTATTCCGCATAATGCGCTCTTGTGCTGTAATTGGAAAACTACCACTATGAGTTACGTTACGTAGGTAAAATCCTTTTTTTTTTTTTTTTTTTACGTAAAATCCTACGTCGACGTCATACGGATTGGCTCTTTCAAAAATATAAAGAGACTTGTGACATCGCCACGCTACTCTTATGTGAACGATTTGATAGAGAGAAAATAATAAATTTCGTAAACTTTCCTGTCGTTTATGCCTATGTAGATTGCACCTTGGATCTTACTAAAAAAATGCTTAATAAGTCAAGTTCAATCATAAATATAATAATTATGCATAAACATGTCGTCTTTTCGCATGAAAAGTGTACAATTCCAAAAATATTCGAAATTGAGTTAATAAGCGGAATAATTTGGTATAAAGGTATTTTCTCATAAATACTGTCAAAAGAGCGTAGTTTAGTTAGTTTTTTTTTATGTTTTTGTTTACCTATATTTTAACTACTATTAACAAAATTAACACATAATTTTATCTTACTTTTAACGACAGATAATGTAACTGGTAAAAAATAAAAAATAAATGTTGCAAACTTGATCGAAGGTTGCAAAGATGGTTAATATTAAATATATCACATGTTAAACCTATAAAATACTCTTCTGTAAAATTAGTAAGTTTTGAGATTATACAATTTTAATGCGAGAAGACGATGTGTCAAATGAATATAGTGCAACATGACTTGTCTTTTGTATCAAAAAATCTTTTTACTTTACAAATTTCTGGATCGGAACGCTTAATTCAACTCCTCTGTTCATAAACAAAAGAATAAATCAAATAATAACCTAATTAAAAGTACTTTTATGGCTTTCGGACGGGAACGCGAGTAGAAGTTATGTGAATTATGTTATTCTGTTAATTTAGTATTACTTCGGGCTTAAATATTTAATACTGGTGCTTTATTATCCATTTATCATCTGCGAAAGTACACAAATGTGAAAAAATGAAACAAAGTCGCTGAACATGGCTTCTCCAGTTCTTCCAAAAGTAAATAAAAAGAAATCTGATAGTTATATAATCTGTATCACAGTGTTGCATTAGTAGGTTTAAGGACTTTTTGGCGGGAACGCGAGGAGTGAAGTTGTGTGATTTGTTTTATTTTGTCTATTTAGTGTTTCTTCGGGTTTAAATGTGTAATAACGGTGGTTTATTAACTGTTTAATGTCTGTAAAAGTGCACAAATGTGGGAAAATGAAACAAAGCCGCTGGACGTAACTTCTCGGGATCCTCCAAAAAGTCCACTGAAAAAATCTTAGTAAATGACCACCATTTTACTGTGATTATATTTCATCCCATTTCATTTCATTTAATTTCATCCCAGTTGATTAATGTCTCAAATTAATCATCTTCATTTCATTTCACTCCATAATATCATTTTTCATAAAAATATGAATATAAATTAAAATAAGACATGACCTAAAGGTCTTAGTTACCAGGTCATAAAATCCATTAAAAAAAAAATTAGTAGGTTTAATTGAAAATACTAAAAGAAGAGTTTATTTTTAAAAAAGCTAGCCTTTCTTAAGTAATAAAAGGTACTTTAAAAATAAAGTGAACAATCAAGTGACGAATCACGCAAATTGAAATAATCCCCTAATGATAGCTCTGCAGGACACATTACGTCCACGTCCGGAACAGACAAAAGTTAATGCTGAATCGCTTTAGCAAAACGATGTGATCATTTACATTTCCGCTTGCACCATTGAATGCTCAAAACTTAAGCACTTTATCAAGCTAAACTCCAAACGACTTAATAATGAGTAAGTAGGTTTTATATGACTTACAACAGATTTTCATAAGTGAAATGAATCTAAGTATGGTTCATAAATGTTACTGGTGGTAGGACCTCTTGTGAGTCCGCGCGGGTAGGTACCACCACCCTGCCTATTTCTGCCGTGAAGCAGTAATGCGTTTCGGTTTGAAGGGTGAGGCAGCCGTTGTAACTATACTTGAGACTTTAGAACTTATATCTCAAGGTGGATGGCGCATTTACGTTGTAGATGTCTATGGGCTCCAGTAACCACTTAGCACCAGGTGGACTGTGAGCTCGTCCACTCATCTAAGCAATAAAAAAATTATAAAAAAATACTTTTAAATAAAATGTGTCAATTTACAACAACTCATTTTTTTAATTTAATGTATATCTTGAAATCCCACGGACAACTTTTGTTGTGATTTGTTTCCGAATATAATTTTTTTTTTCAAATTCACTTAGCCTGCTCTTTATTTGTCTGATGTAGTGATTATTTATTCTTGTAAAATTCGAATCATCTAGAGAAATAGAACATTAAAGTATAAAAACTGAGATGCAAAACGTAATCTATATTTTGGGGAACTCATAGCGGGCAGAACAAGTCATAAACATTCACGAGACGCCGACCGAAGTATTGGCGCGTAAATCCAACGACATGATTTTTTTCTCTCTATTTATCTGCGTCATAAAGTCAACGGGATATGCGCGCTTTGAGCCCTATGTAACTAGAGATGAAAATTCTGCTGAAAACGGAAAGAGAAATTCTGTTTGCTTGAATAGTTTATTTAATAAGATGTAACCAGATTTCTTGTGTTCTTCAAAAAGGTAATATTACATTAGTAGTGGCTTAAGAAATCTATTGATATTTTTTTTTTTTTTTCTTGAAATTTCCACAGTCAGAGAGAAAAAAAACTTATGCAGTTAGATTCGATCTATTTCGTTTAATATAGTAATTTCCATGTCTCAAATACCAAAAGATTTGATCGTAAAAAGTATTCAATCATTTCATAGAATTATTCCTACAAAAAATACTATTGAGAAAATATGCCAATATTTGTAGTGGTGTTCAGGCGTCGACTTTATACCAAAAAAATAGTTTACAGACCACCAATGATTTCTACTTTGAAATCAATAAAACGAGCTTTATGAAATCAATAAAAATCACGAGCTTTTTACTGTCGTTACATTATTTCCGACGTTTCGAATTATTTACAGTTTTTGTGGTCAGCTAAGACTGATTAAACCCTTTTTTTTTAACGCTGGGTAATCCATGTACGGATACCCGGTCCGGGGGGGTAACGAACCGGGTTATGTCGGACTCCGGCGCCTCCTGAGAGGAAGAGGGGGACGAAGAGGGCCAAGGTCCTCCACCTCCCCGAATTCCTCACAGGAGACTACGCCTTGAAAAAGGCGCGCGAAGCACTTGCCCCGCAGAACGACTACCGACTTAACCCCATCGAGCTCCACCACACCGGCTACACCAGACCTACGCTACCGCAGTGCGCGCCGGAAGACTGATTAAACCCTAAAAATATTTTTAGTTAGGTATGTCTACAGTTCGCGGTATCTGAAGCAAATACTATATCTATACCTATATACTTATTCACGATCGTCTGTAGATAGAACACCAATGAAAGGGTCAGTTGTAAAAGAATCCGTTCGCGAAAAGGCTTATTGACCCGTAGAATCGTGTACAATAGACGAACCAAAAACGGACCAAATGCCTCATTGTCAGAAATAACTGTGTTACTCACCCTATCCCGGGTCTAATTACTGGGGTACATCAGAATGCTTTGAATAAAACATCTATTGTTCGACCTCAAATCTTTATATAAAGGTAGTGGCTGTCGCTAATAGTATACTAACCGAGTCATCGTGCACCGTTACGGGATTTCGGAACGGGATTAGGGCGATAATACCAAACGTACTTTTATTTTTATTTTTTACTAGATGACCCGGCAGGCTTCGTAGTGCCTCAATCGATAAGTAAAAGACCTAAACTTTATTTAATTCCGAGGATTGTTATATTTAAATACCTTTTAAACCTTCTCTGGACTTCGACAAATAATTCAAGACCGAAATCAGCTAAATCGGTCCAGCCATTCTCGAGTTTTAGCGAGACTAACGAACAGCAATTCGTTTTTATATATATAGATTATTGCTTAGAAGGGTGGAGGAGCTCACAGCCCACCTTATGTTAAGTGGTTACTGGAGCTCATCATCTACAACGTAAATGCGCCACCCACCTTAAGATAATAAGTTCTAAGGTCTCAGTATAGTTACAACGGCTGCCCCACCCTTCAAAACGAAACGCATTACTGCTGCACGGCAGAAATAGGCGAGGTGGTGGTACCTACCCGTGCGGACTCACAAGACGTCCTACTACCAGTAAAAGCCTTCTTTTCATTTCATTTCTCGAACCCACTCCCAAGCTATTATCGTAAGTCAATGGTAATAAGACAAAAATCTTCACTTCTTTACCAAATTTCATAACAATCGGATGAATGATTTAAGAAGGCATAGAAAACAAACGTGTATTTCCATTCATGCAAAGCTATAATTTACCCAGCGATTATTCCTGGGGGAAATTCCATTAATTTAATTTTAGATATTTAGCCTCAAGACCAACATACGCCGATCAGTCAAGAGGCCATAAAACTGCATATGTCCTTTGATCTTTGATCTGATAGTAGCAAAAAACTTCGGTACGGTGCAGATCATCCCTGGACTTTCTTCTTCCTCTTCTTCCAGTGAACTTCCAATAAGATTCTTCTTGCAGTGTCGATTTTAAAAACCTTCGATTGTTAAATATAATATACATATTCTAATAAAAGAACAATGACATGGAGCGAAATGAGATGAAGTTAATTTATTTGAGACTGTAATCAACTGTGATGAAATAAAGTCTTAGTAAAATGGTGGATATTTATTGACAGTTCGGTAGACTTTATGAAAGGACTACCTCCAGTGGCTTTCTGTCATTTTTCCACATTGTGCCCTTTCAAAGATGCCAAACAGTTAATAAACCACTGTTATTAAATGTTTGAACCGGAAGTAATACTAAATTAACCAAAGAAATAATTCACACAACTTCGCATCTCGCGTTCCCGCCAATAATCCTGAACCTACTTCCAATGCGATTAACATCACATTTTATTGTACGCAAGACAAGACTGTTTACTTGGCAAAATATTGAACCTTAAGACGTAATGAGAACTTTACATGCAGTAATAAGTCTTTTGTGTGACTTTAAAGTGGATACAAATGCAACTTGCCTTTTGGATATGTAACTTGCATATTGGCAGAAGCTAACTAACTTGCTATAAAACCACCCCCACCAATCGTTGAATGGGACTGTCAAGCGCGTTAAGTCGTTTAGACGGAGTCCTGGAACACCCAGTCAAAAGCCTCACTCAGTACTTTCACTAACACGTACCACTAACACGGACGCTTACTGGTGGTAAGACCTCTTGTGAGTCCGCACGGGTGGGTACCATCAGCCCGCCTATTTCTGCCGTGAAACTGTAACGCGTTTCGGTTTGAAGGGTGGGGCAGCCGTTGTAACTATACTGAGACCGTAGAACTTATATTTCAAGGTAGATGGCGCATTAACGGTTGTAGATGTCTATGGGCTCCAGTAACCACTTAACACCAGGTGGGCTGTGAGCTCGTCCACCCGTCTAAGCAATAAATAAAAAAAACGCAAACGAATTCTAAGACAATTAATATCACCAGTAATATGTAGATTAGACTAAATTAATTTCAACTGTGTACACTATATGGCAGACTTAAAGCCTTTATACTACGAAGTGCTACGCCTTTCTACGTAGTTACGTAGCACTGTTGAATTTCGTAGAACCGAGAATCGCAGAATATTATTTACGAGTAAGTTGACCCATAGACACAGTGGGTCGCGTTTCCGATCCGTTGGTAGATTCTGCGAAGCACTGCTCTTGCTAGGGCCAGTGTTAGCAACGTCGTCAGGTTTGAAAAAGTTGCCTAAGTTACTCCTTATATCATCAGCTCTCTATCAGTGAAAGTCCTGTCAAAATCGGTCCAGCCGTTCCAGAGATTAGCCGGAACAAACAGACAGACAAAAATTGTAAAAAATGTTATTTTGGTGTATGTACCGTATATATATTTATATGCATATAGTGAAAAGCGGCTATTTCAATATTACAAACAGACACTCCAATTTTATTTATATGTATAGATTATACGTCCAAGCGTCCAGGGATATAATAATTTGCTTCATAATTAAAACGGGTGGAATACGATTTTTGTAATTAGCCTGAAGGCAAAACGCGTAATTTGTTAAAACGAACCTTATTATTTAGGATTCGTTAGAAAAATTCATTTCAATCCCCCTAAAGGTCTTTGCCGTGCCTAAAGAGTCTTATGTTAATGTAATAATGGTTATGTAAATTAATACATCTGTTTATTTTAAGGACCGGCGCGGGTAAGATGAAGGGGATTGATTCTTAAGTAGGCACCAGTTTCATTAGAATTTTTGACGGTGTGTAAGTAGCAAGTAGCTGCTGAAATGACACAGCACTTCTCCTAATAGATTACTCGGTTACGATTTACGGAACTTACAGTTGCTAGTGGCCCATAGGCAACACATCTTAAATTCTACTTGGTAATGGGGTTGTGGGACACGACAAATAGAACGGTATGGTATGGACGGTAACCACTCATTGTCAGGTGATATGGTCGGCGGCCTATAAGGCAATAAAATAAATAAAAAAAACCTTACCGCGTGAGTGAAATTTGTCGGTAGATTGACAATCCTAGTGTTATTGTTCATAGTTTGAACATATGCAAACTTACCTTGACAATGTCGTGAACGAGATTGAGGCATCTATCAAATCATGTGTTTTAAGATACCTATCCCCACATAGACTGGATTGTATCATGTCTGTAATGACCTTCACCACATATTTCGCAGCAGGAATAGCAGGACCGCTTGGATTGTACCACGGGCTAATGCCTGTGTATAGAGCATTGTCTTATTAGATCAACGCAGAGCTCATTCGAATTCATAAGAACGGATAGGAACCAAAGTAAGCATTGAAAGCTGAATAAAAAGAGCAAATAACAGAGATTTTCTTTTTCTGTGCCGTAAGAAAATATAGATCTGACGAAATTGTGATTGTGGTATTGGTTTGTGGTATTGATTGGTTCTTTTTCTCATAGACGTAGGATGTTAAGTCTAACAGTGAAAATAAATTACTATCATCCAATATGCATTGTGAGCTGGAAGTTGATATAAATAGAAAAATAATGACAGGATCGAATACCTCTCTGATCAAAAAGAAACCCAGTTGAGCCCTAATTTTTTTCCTTTAGATGGGCATCCCAGATCAATAACGGCCTATCAGACGCTGAGGAGTAACCGCCTCATGAACACGGCTGTTCATCTCAAAACCTCAATGAAATCTCAACGGCATTGCATAATTCCTCACTCACCCTCCGACTAGAACAAATAGCTGCTTCCCGCAAAAATATACGCTGTACAAATAATCACGCAAGTAAAATAAAATATGAGTATATCGTTTGAAGTTCTTCGCTCGTGATCAAATGTTGGATAGAAATAAGTACCCGTCTGCGGAAATTGATGGCATAGTCATATCTCTACGCTACGAATGCACCGGCCACTTTATTTTCTAAGTTGTGGCTTATATGAATCTTGTCATAATAGGTTCACGTTCTTTTCCATGACATACATATGTACATTTATATACTATATGTGTGTTTATACACTACTAAACCACTTAACCTTTCGCTGTGGCTAATTGTGTGAAAAACATCGATTTCTTGAATCTATTATTATGATGATTCTATGAGAGAAGCCTTCCTTTTAGATGGAGCGCCAATCACAGCTGTACTTAGTCTCACAATCGGAACAACGGTTCAAGAACGCATAAACTGGTGGTAGGACCTCTTGTGAGTCCGCACGGGTAGGTACCGCCACCCGCCTATTTCTGCCGTGAAGCAGTAATGCGTTTCGGTTTGGAGGGTGGGATAGCCATTGTAACTATACTGAGAGACCTTAGAACTTATATCTCGAGGTAGGTGGCGCATTTACGGTGCAGATGTCTATGGGCTCGAGTAACCACTTAACACCAGGTGGGCTGTGAGCTCGTCCACCCATCTAAGCAATAAACCAAAAATTTAAACAAAAAAAGTTTCTCATCATTGTATAAACTAACATAAATGAAACTTGTAGGTTTTCAATACAGCCCCCATTTATTAGACACTAATAAAGCTCACAGATAACAATAGTAATACTATGTCACATTTTAAACAAATAATTCGTAAACTAAAATTTAATACATTGTGATTACAAATTGAGACAAAATCTATCCGATATCTTAAGTCAAAATAAAGCACCCATTATGAAAAAATAAACTTTTAAATCGAATAGGTACATAGTTACAAAGATCATCCCGGACAAACTCCGTTAGATGTACTAGACTAACATTACTTTCGTTGCCGAAATAAAACAGGAAATCCCGATAAGGATAATTCCGTAATCCAAAAAAATCTCATCTAATATAAGTTATTCTATACTATTCTAAAAGCATCAAACTTTATGAAGACCTTACGCATATTTCGCATACATTTTCGTGTAATATGTTTACGAGGGGACGCGCCCGGGCCACGCCACGGATCCTTTTTGGATAAAAGTATTCCATAGTTTATTCAACACTGAATACGCTATCGGGAATAATTTATCGGCGTTCCGAACAGCTCTTGAGAGATAGAATGTCATGTTTATTGTAATTTACTGTGCGTTTTTATTTACGCTCTTATATATCTCGAATTGAATGACAATTAATCTTCTTAGTCTGGCCATAAATACTGTTACAATTAAAAATAAACAAAATATTACATTTGAATTTGTAATCTGTCATTTCTATATGATTGTTCATTGAGTTTTCTCATTTTGGCGCCAATACATTGTACAATATTTTGCGATATTAAAATGGAGTGGGGTGATAAAGAGAACCGAATCGCTGTGATTGCATTACACAAAGTAGGTATGGAGCCAAATGCAATTTTTAAAACTCTCCATACGCTTGGTATTAGTAAAATGTTTGTGTACCGGGCTATTAATAGGTGCAATGAGACCTCCTCTGTTTGTGACAGAAAAAGATCTGCCCGTCCACGTAGTGTTCGTACGAAAAGGCGGTCAAAGCAGTAAGGGAAAGAATTCGAAGAAATTCTGTCCGAAAGCAAAAGATTTTATCTCGGGAGATGAAGATAGCACCTAGAACTATGTCGCGTATTTTAAAACTTGCAGCCTTGCAGCCTATAAGAGACGTACTGGTCATTTCTTAACTGATAATTTAAAAGAGAATAGGGTGCTAAAATCGAAACAACTACTGAAGCGGTACGTAAAGGGAGGTCATAGAAAAATTTTGTTTACGGAAGAGAATTATTTACAATTGAGCAACATTTTAACAAACAAAATTACCGTATTTATGTTCAAAACTCTAAGGAAGCTTCCCAGTTAGTCGACAGAGTGCAACGTGGACACTATCCTACTTTAGTGATGGTTTGGTGGGGTATTATTAGCTATGAAGGAGTGACTGAGTCATATTTTTGTGAAAAAGGTATCAAAACATCGGCACAAGTGTATCAAGATACCATTCTTAAGAAGGTAGTGAAGCCTCTTAACAACACCATGTTCAATAATCAAGAATGGTCCTTCCAGCAAGACTCGGCGCCAGGTCATCAAGCTCGGTCTACGCAGTCTTGGTTGGAAACGAACGTTTCGGACTTCATCAGAGCTGAAGACTGGCCGTCGTTTAGTCCCGATCTTAATCCGCTGGATTATGATATGGTCAGTTTTAGAGAGTACGGCTTGCTCTAAATGCCATGATAATTTGGAATCCCTAAAACAATCCGTACGATTGGCAGTGAAAATTTTTCCCATGGAAAGAGTGCGTGCTTCTATTGATAACTGGCCTCAACGTTTAAAGGACAGTATTGCAGCCAATGGAGACCACTTTAAATAAGCTTTTTATACTTTAAATTGTTTTATATTTATGTATTAAACTAACACACTGTAAAAGTAATAAATGTTGCAATAGCAATTTTTTTTCCTTTGTCTCAGTATTTATGGCAAGACTAGGTAATATAAAAATTGCTTTTATTATTACTTTAAATATTTAATGTGAAATATTATGTTCCCAGAGTAAGTGAAAACTCATCCAGACCTATATTGGGGTGTGACCTGCTACGAATTTATGTATACGAAAAATACATTAATGCCATCCAGTTTTTTTATTTTTATTTGATTGAATTGTTCACATGGTTTTAGAGCTTAAAGTATGCAATTCGTAAACAACTCATATGAAAGGCATTTCTTCCCAAACCAGATCTTCGGTAATTATCGGGAAGCGACCGGAAACCTTCGGTAATTACTCTCATCGAATGTCACCTGTAAATGAATCTCGGGTTGAGTATGATTGAAACGTTTCGCTCTCATTATCTGGTTACGGCTCGAAGGTTCAATTATTGAATTGTGATACAAATGCGGAATTCTTAATGGTATTAATTGCGGCTTCCTATTGTTCTCTCGTATTCCCATCAATGGAGACACGAGATAGGGTATCGAAGTTGACGTGGCGCAAACGATAAAACACCTTATGCATTCGGATTAAGGGATGTATTTCACGGGTTTTTATAGGAAACTAGCTTTTGCCCGCGACTTCGTCCGCGTGGAATAGCTACTTTGGCATAACGCTAAATTTTACCCGTGACTTCATTTACAGCACTCAGAATTGGAACTTCATTACTGAACCGGTAGATGGCGTTGAAGAAGCTAGATTTTGAGATTTTTTGACAAACAATATTTTAATATTTCACAAAAAAAAAAATTTTTCTTTATAAAAAGTATCCTATGTTACTTCTAATACTTCCAACATATGTGTACAAAGTTTCATGAGGATCGGTTGAGTATTTTTCGCGTGAAAACGTAACAAACAAACTTACATTCACATTTATATATTAGTAGGGATACGTATTTAGCACGTTTAAATGAATAACCTACATGAAGTATTCTGTCATATTGTGTAGTAATAATAATTAAAACTGCAGAAGTAAGCCTAGTGTGTAGTGTAGGTACCAACATTGTACCTGTATCTGCAGCGAAACAGCAAGATGCGGTATGTGTACGCAATTTAAAAAAATATTCGCAAACATGAACGAGTTTTGTTTATTTAATTCATATAATTTTAGAATATTAGAATAATTAGATACACTCAAAATTCTTATGGAATTAGTTAATTAACAATTGAAACTAAATGAAAAATAGTAGGGTGAGATTGACGTTAGAAAGATATAAAGACGTGAAGAGATGACTCAATGAAATGATATAGAGATTAATCTCTTTAGCTTATAGTTTAAGAGCATATCAGTGTTTCCACCCTAAACACATCCTAACGGGTCCTCACGATCCATTTTTTGTGCTTTTAGACACTCCAAACATCGGTGACCGTTCTCAACTTAACCCACCGAGTTTCGCCAGATCTTCGCGGCGGGCTGCGATTCTAACAAAGCCGTAGATTCAGCAAAGCACTGCTCTTGCTAGGGCTGGTGTTAACATTCTCTCAGGCTGAGTCTCTTGAGTTCAACTACCAAACCGTCGAATCTGGAATAACCCTTCTACTGGTGGTAGGACCTCTTGTGAGTCCACACGGGTAGGTACCACCGCCCTGCCTAATTCTACCGTGAAGCAGCGTTTCGGTTTGAAGGGTGGGGCAGCCGTTGTAACTATACTGAGACTTTAGAACTTATATCTCAAAGCGGGTGGCGCATTTGCGTTGTAGATGTAACCACTAAACACCAGCTGGGCTGTGAGCACGTCTACCTATCTAAGCAATAAAAAAAGAGACTACAAACGATTGAGTAGAGAATTTTTATTTATTAAATTGTTACTGGAGAGTTCGTATGTGAATTTGGCACCCACTTCGAGACTTCTTTTACGGTTCAATCCTCTTATCGTGAAGATGAAAGCCCGTGTTATACAAACCGTCAAGATTAGGCTTAATGCTCCCTTAAGTAATACTGTTAGTTGTTTCTTAAAAGTTAAAAGAAATATAACAGGATTGTTTATTAATTACCAGACTCCAGTTGACGCAGTGTATAATTTTAAGTCTTTAATAATTGCGAAAGGCAATCGAAACGTTCGAAATTGGAACATGAACACCGTAAGAGCGAGTTTAACCTGTAAAAGTAGTTTAAATTGGGTTTATATTCCCATATGCAAGCTATTTGTAACTTAAGATTGTTTTCCTTTGTATGTGTAGGTATTACTCTGGCTGTTTAAATGAGAATTCCAAATGCTGTATGCAACAGCACACTTCAAAAGTTTCGTATCTGTCAATTGAATTTTAAATTTAGAAATTCGATTGTTTTTTTTTATTTAACTTTTAAACGAAAAAAGAACTGGATTAAACAAGTACATAGTCTATAAGAAGTTTTAACGCGATAATTCACTACGATAAACTTGGAAATGAGTTTTCGTTAGGCCGTAGGTCCGTAGGTTCTATTTCGACATCGGGCATATAATTTGCTTTTTGTCTGGGTGATGCATCCTACCCGCATATAATAAAAATCTTTAAAAAAATCTGACAGTATCCCAGATTTTTATTGTGACAGTTTGCCATGAATTTCTTTCAACGACGAAATATAGTTTCAATGTTTGAAATAGAATTGAACAGAATGTTGAAATAAAATGGAACAGAATCGATTAATATCCAAAATAAATTATACAAAGCCCAATACCGTGTGCAGCAAAACAAATAAGTTAATGTTTGGTGAGCGACAAAACAATGGCGGCCGTGCTATAAACCGCTGTTATTGAAGAATCGTGGATGGCCGGATTAATGACTATTTAATTCATTAATAGCCTCAGTCACGGAAAGGAGATTTAACGCAAATCTCTGATGAATTCGAAGCCTTATTGATGACATAATCAAAATTACTTTCACGGATTTATCTCGTGTTTTTTATTGTCGTTATATTTATTATTTTCGTAGTCATCGCGACCGATTATAAACGCGAAAACCGATAAAAATACCGTTTGATGATTTATAAAATAACATTGATGAAATTAATTAAGTAGCTAGCTCGAAAATTTCTAGTAACGCTGTGAAAAACATTTTTATTTTTGTTTAGCGTTTTAAGTGATGGTATTATTGAAATATCATCTACGTCACATTATATCACAAATAATAGGTATAATTATGTCTTAATAGTACCTGTCTCTTTCTAATTAGCCTTTCCAGTATTGTTTTTTATTAGTTACTAGACTTCTAACGAAGCACTATGCACTTTCCCCGGTTAAAGAGTTGCTCGTGTCACTCCCGATTTCGTAAGCTATCATTTCTTTAGAAACTTATTTTTTTTATTGCTTAGATGGGTGGACGAGCTCACAGCCCACATGGTGTTAAGTGGTCACTGGAGCCCATAGACATCTACAACGTGAATGCGCCACCCACCTTGAGATATAAGTTCTAAGATCTCAGTATAGTTACAATGGCTGCCCTATCCTTCAGACCGAAACGCATTACTGCTTCACGGCAGAAATAAGCAGGGTGGTGGTACCTACCCGTGCGAACTCTCAAGAGCTCCTACCACCAGTGTACTGTTATTAAGGCAACTTTTTCTATGTGCACGCTACTGGATTTACATAAAACACGTTCTTTTTAAACGCCTCAATGACTAATAGGGTATCCAAACCGAAGTATAAGTCTTAGGTTCCGCATAGTTTCGGAGATCTTGTCAGGTTGGTATATCACTTCCAGTTATATGTTACAGATTACATACGGAAATGAGATTGTAGGCGTTATTTCTTTCGTTATAAAAACTAAAATTCTACTGGCATTTATGATCGTTAAGTTTACGTATGAGTCGGTCACATATACTTACGTTAGGAGTCTGCGAATTCAGCTAACACACAAACACTCATGGGAAGCGTGATCGTAGCGTTTACTACAGAATCCACAACCAACCATGACAGCTCTGAGCATCAAGTCTCCCATCATTATCTACCTTTGAAACTCAAACGTAGATTTAAAAATAATTAAATATCTCTCCTCCTCCTTGCGTCGGTTTCCTCATTACTGAGGGTCGTGGTCATGGCCTTGAAACAGTTTGTTATTTTTATAATGCACCGCCATCTGTTCCTATCTGCAGCTGAGTGCAGAGCATCGTGCACTGTGGTTCAAGGGCTGCACGAATCTGGTCCGTCCAACGGGTCGAGTTCCTGCCTCTTGGTCGCTTGCCCTCGACCTTTCCATCGACCACCAATTTCTCCAAGTCGTCACTGTATTTCCTTGCAATATCTCTATGAACACCAAGAGCAACCTAGTCCGCACACTAGTGTTTTCAATATTCATATACGGAGCAGAGACATGGACTATAAAGAAAGCTGACCGCAATCGAATTGATGCCTTCGAAATGTGGTGCTGGAGGAGGATGTTGGGTATTCCCTGGACCGCACGCCGCACCAATGTATCCATCCTAGCTCAGCTGAAAATCCGTACTAGACTCTGCACCATTTGCCTGTGAAGGATTCTTGAATACTTTGGCCACAATTAAATATCAATCAATATTAAAAACAATCGCCTACCACAATTAAATCAAACTTGTCAAATCACGATAAATCAATGAACAATAATTATCAGATTGTTCCAAACTCATGACAAATGTTTTCCGGGTAGCATCAAGGAGTTCAATTCGAATTGATTCGAAGCAAAATCTTCTCGATATTTCGATAGTACGTATAACATGATCGATTTGAGAACGCTTTTTGTCTGTGGACGCTTGTTACAAGTTCGGGCCGTCCGTAATCCGACGGACTGCACCTGAAATCCGCAGTAAGGCAACGGTTTCCTGATAGCGTTTTTTTACGAAACATTAAAAATCTACTTTATAAATTTTCGGTCTTAATCGATGACTTTTTAATAGGCTTATACTCGACGATTGTTAACAATTTGGTGAATACCAATGAAAACGTATTCATCCACCTTGAAGAAAATCATATAAAAAAAAGTGTGTGTGTCCGCTCCGACGCACGACTGGAGTTTACTGGATATAAAAAATTAAACGAAACAATACGAGAAATAGTTCTATATTACGACAACACGATACACTACAGATTATTAACAAATTAACGAGACACAAAACAAACAACTAACAAATATATGAAAATACAATAATGAGAGAAACGCGCGATCAGTACGAGGCTTTGTGGCGGACTGCCGGCGCAGCAGCCCGGCGTCACCTGCGATAACGCGGCCGCGCGTTGGCTCCTGATTGGCGCGCGCACGCATCACGCAATCAGGAGCCAATCAGGCGCATAACGCATTTCGTGTGACATGCTAGTACGATTTTGGTCCCCATAATTTTCATACCCCGGGCCTATATATGTAAATCGATTCTAAAGGAGTAAACTCCAAAAAGGTCGACTATTGTAATGAAACATCAAGTTTTTACAAAAAACCTTAAGATTTTATTATTAAAATAATGAGTAGTCGTAAAGATCATTTTTATTTTTCCTAGTAAATCAGCTCACGCAACATTTAGTGTTACTAAATGACTGACAGTTACTGAATTACTAAGTGACTAACAGAGCAGTAATCACAACGTGAATGCTGCCACCAGACTTGAAACATGAAGTCCAAGTTGCAACAGCGTTGTTGAACGATTGCCCCGCCTTTAATAGCGTACCGTACGAGTTCTTCGAGGCAGATATAGACCGGATTGCGATACTTGTCTGTGCGAGCTTAGAATACGCTCTATCGTCAACGATATACTACTATAACATATAGTATATTGTATAATTAATTTTAATTAATTATTTTTTATTTATTTATTTATTTATTTATTTATGTACACACAGAAAACAAGACACAGTACAGAGTAATAGGAAAATTATGTACAAAGGCACTGCTTATTTCTTTGAGAAATCTCTTCCAGCAGACCTGCGAGAGGATAATGAGAATAATAATAAAAAGTGATAAGTGTGTGTAGAACACATAACTAAAATAACAAATACAACATGAGAANGATGCTCCATGCTGCAGAAACGCACTAGGACAGGTCTGACTTTGCCCTGAGAATTGCCGAGCCGATGACAATTGTTGATATGTTCTATGCAAATTTCAGGGAGTTTCATGTTTCTAGTGAAAACTTCAACAATAGATTTGTGCAATTTTTCATTTTTATTTTCAGGAATACCATGTAGAAGTAGAACTTTTCTTCTCATTCAATTAGATTGTTTAATTAACTTAAATTATTTAGATTGTTTAATTAATTTTAATTAATTAATTTTAATTAAACAATCAAAAATCAAGTCGACACCGAGAGTCAAAAACCTGCCAGCCCAGCCTCAAATGTTAATAAACAACGTGCCATAACTTAAAGTGAACACAAGCTCTTCATCGAATTCGCGGTGGTAGTACTCAATAAAATCAACATATATACATTTTACCCGCTGATTTTGTAAGCGCGTCCTTATCATCAATACAGATCCAAACCTCATACAGTTTGTTCACTAGCTTCGGAGTCCTATTTTCTATGCTATATCCATACATCTTGATGAACTACAATTTACGAAGATTGTTATAGCAAATTTCATGAGATTTCATTACTGTTTTGTTTTCGTTTGAAAAGAGTGAAATGAATCGTTACCGATATATACATGAGAATAAACATTTATATTGAACTCTTTTACGTGTTCCTTAATAGAATAGCATTCCGAATAAGTGTGCTTAATACAAATGAATTAAAGATTCGAAGACCCCCTTCGTAGGCCTTCGGGCAATTTGCAAACCAACCCGTGCCTACTTGTCCCATTGAAGCTAGAGAAGCCTGGAGGTCACCAAAACTCACCAAAAAAACCTTTCCGGATAGTTTGAAACCAGGCACTGTTACATCGCGCGATGCAATAATCTTACATAATCCTTACTTAATCCTACCTTATCATGTCTTTTGGGCAACACTGAATACTAAAAAACTAAAAAAATTTTACGAAATTTTATTACGGGAGTCATTTCAATAGTTTAATTCGGAATCAATCTATTGGCAACAAATTTAAAAACAAACACAAAACATTTTTTTTTTTCCTACCTATGCTGATAGCCTTCAGAGGCTATTTCAGCGTAACCTTAACTACATAGTAGGTGAGCTCACGGGGCTCAAACCTGACGCCGTTGCTAACACGAACCCTAGCAAGAGCCGTGCTTCGCAGAATCTACCACCGGATCGGAAATGCGACCCACTGAGAAGATCCGGCGAGAAACTCAGTGGGCTGTGTCTGTGGGTTAATTTACTCGTCGAGCCCTTCGTCACAAGCGACGGGTTCGACGAGAACTATGACCGGTGCTTGAGGTACCTAAAAGCATCGTTTGTGCTTGAGGTACCTAAAAGTGGATCGGGACGATCCGAAATAACGTGTTTTGGGTGACGTCGACTGCTTTCCATTCTGTCCGCAGGATCGGGAATGTAGTTACCGGCGGCCACGATGAGAGGGTTCTCGTGTCGTGCCACTTTATCGAAGTAGCGCATTGATGCCGACTGTAGATGCTTACTGATGGACTCTAGGTCCAGGTCATCATGCAGGTCGATGCTCCTGACGAACCACGGGGCTCCGACGGCTATCCTGTAAAAACGCGATGAATGACTTGGAGTGGTTTTAAGTTAATGCGGGCCGCGTGAGCGAACACTACACTTGCATAGGTCATGAATAAAACATTCAATTTCACGTAACATATCGTCACATTATAAACGTCTAAATGCAAAGTTACCAACATGAATAACCGCAAACTGTTTCAAACAACTAAATTATTCAATGAAAACTGCAGCGCGATCAATCTATGTCACTACGGAGTGTTGTCGCATAATATGGCGCATCGTCCTTACATTTATATATATGTAGATCGCAAAATGCTATTTTTTTATTACTTAGGTGGGATTTAACGTTTTGATGCCAATAGTAGCTTTCGAGAATTCAAATAAATTTTCCGCAAATAGGAGAATCGTGTTAAAGTATATCCGCCTCACCTAATATTGCAAGTCGTTGACGTCACGGACACGTATCGGATCCGGATTGATGTATTACACGATTGATCTACATACTTGCTTTGTTGGAAAATTGTGGCAAGCGGATTATTACATGCTATGTATGATTTATAACTTTTCGTTGTTGATTGAAAGAGATTATTATTAATTTGATGAAAAAAACTAATAAGGTGTTAAATTTCAATCATTATTTATTTATTTTCATTTTTATTAATTACTGCAAGTATTCATCATGCTTTTTATCTATACTCTATACTAATATTATAAAGAGGAAAGATTTGTTTGTTTGTTTGTTTCGAATAGGCTCCGAAACTACTGGACCGATTTGAAAAATTCTTTTTCCATTAGAAGCCTACATTGTCCCTGATGAACATAGGCTACTTTTTTTTTTTTTTTTTTTTTTTTTTTTTTTTTTTTTTTTTTTTTTTTTTTTTTTTTTTTTTTTTTTTTTTTTTTTTTTTTTTTTTTTTTTNTTTGTTTGTTTGTATTGAATAGGCTCCGAAAGTACTGAACCGATTTGAAAAAATCTTTCACTGTTTGGAAGCTACATTATTCATGAGTGACAACGAAAAATTTTTTTTTTTTTTAAGAGTCTTGTGGAGAGTGTTCCGCTGTAGCCAGCGGTTTGGCTCTGCCCCTGGCATTGCTGAAGTCCATGGGCAACGATAACCACTCACCATCAGGTGGGCCGTAGGCTTGTCTGTCTGCAAGGGCAATAAAAAAAAGGGAGGCGCCGCGAATCTGGTTGTAGTCTTGACCACGGGAACTCCCCTACTCTGACCGGGTTCTGATTCTGACTCTAAGATCTGACGTCGGGTGAGAAAATGCAAAAGGGTCGTTTGGGGGGCCCAAAAAATATCCTAGGGCCCACGGTCTGCTCCCCACATCTGCAGACCATGAAGTCCCCTATACCCCGCATGCCCCCTAGACCTCATAGGAGGTTCCGCCACCTGCTCGAAAAAAAGAAAAAAGCGGGGACCAATAAGCATTGTTTCAGCATAGTAATTTGTACAAAATGATTATTTCTATAACCTGGACTATGACTGTGGACGCATAAGACATGCTTTATTTCAGTCTGAACTAATCCGGGCCTACGATAAATACCCACTGTAAGAGCACGGTACTATAATAAAAAACCTACGATATCCTATTTCTAATGTGAATCTATCATATCATTGTTTGAAGGGTGGGAAAAAGGACCTATTCCTTATAAATTACATAGTTTGTATAATGCATTCCCGATACGTATAGAACGCGCTAAAATATTAAATGCTTTCAAACGACTGATTAGGAAACATAGCTTAACCGTTAACCGTTCTATATATTATTATATAATGATATGGAATACTTCAGAATGAATAAACAATAAAATATTTAATTGCGTTTTCTGTTGTATAATAAGAAAAAAATATTTAAAGCCCTTATTCTCTTTTAAAATTAATATTAAACATTAAACAGTAAACAGTATTAATAAATTATACTAAACTGAGTTCTCTTTTTACTAAATGACAGACTTCACTCCATGACACTGAATGACGCTGAAGAAAAATTATTTTTAAAAAACTAAATAGTTTTAAGTAATAAAGGTTTTTCTTTACATTCTTTTATTTTTTATTTAAATTAATGTTAGGTTAAAATGTCTTTTCAGTGTAGCTTTTGTAAGTTTCATTAATCACAGGTATATTATTTATGTAAAATGTCATATTTACGTATTAATCTATTTATATATATTTATAGGCAAAATAATAATATTAGTGAGACCACACATTGTACTTTTTTTTATTAATGCTTTCCATTTATTTTCATTTACATCGGCGTCCAATAAAACATACTCTACAATCTATATATATAAAAATGAATTGCTGTTCGTTAGTCTCGCTAAAACTCGGACGGCTGGACCGATTTGGCTAATTTTGGTCTTGAATTATTTGTGGAAGTCCAGAGAAGGTTTAAAAGGTAGATAAATATAAAAATGCTCGGAATGAAATAAAAATGTCAATTTTGTTTTTCCTTTTCTTGTTTATGTTTGTTTTATACAAAAGCTTAGGTCTTTTATTTATCGATTGAAGCATTACGAAGTCTGCCGGGTCAGCTAGTAACAAATAAAACCAACTTAACACAAAAGCTATTACAAATCATTCCATAACAATTTTCACTGCAACTTAGCTTATCGTAAAAGGCGAGACAGACTTCCAACAAAATACTGTTCAAAAAACGGGGTCGCATGCGGACATAGTGACGTGAAAATTGGGTCACCGGTGAAGTAAACGGTATATCATGCCATAGAACGAAGTTCCCTTTGTCTACATGTAATTTTTTTATTGGTTAAACGAAAGAACGTGCGGCCACTTTAAGTAGTTACCGGAGATTATAGACATTAAAAATGATAATAAGAAATCTCAACTCAATAGTACAACTTCTGCCCTACACTTGAAATTGAAACGCATTACTTTCGGTAGGTAGTGACTTGGATTGCTGAGGTCCATGGGCGACGGTAACCACTCACCATCAGGTGGGCCGTGTGCTCGTCTGCCTACATGGGCAACAAAAAAAAAGTGCTTCGCGACATCAATAGGCAGGGTAGTCGTATCTATCAGTGCGGGCTCACAAAACGTCTCAAAACCTGCAACTACTGTAAGTCTGTTTTATATTACACGATGTTGCTTCTTCATCGTGAAACGTGAGCATGTCTTATGTAAGAATTTAATTAGAAAATCGGTTCGAAATGCGGAATTCGAACAATATCACAGTAATGGTTGTAGGACGTCTAGTGAGTCCGTGCGGGTAGGTACCATCACCATCACAGAATGCGTTTCGGCTTGGGTGGGTTTGCAGTCGTTGTAATGTAAAAACTGAGACCTTAGAACCCATGTCTCGAGGGGGGTGATGACATTTGCGTTTTAAATATCTATGGTTCCGGTAACCACTTTACACTAGGCGGAACGTGAGCTTATCCACTAATGTGAGTAATAACAAAAAAAATGTATCGCTCGATACGAATGCACCAGGCATCGTATCCTTTAGGCCACGACGACTTCAATATATTACACGATCTTATTCGTTTATCGGAAAGTTTTCAGTTCAACTAGAGTTCAGTATAGAAGCCCGTAGTAAGGACGTATTTTCCTAGCAAATAAATTTTATTTGCCTGCAGAATTTGAACTGTGGCATTCATTAATAGTGGTATCGTTCGATAATTGTACATCGTTTTTAATCCTTTAGGCCGCGAATAGTTCAATAACCTACAAATGGATATATGGGGTATTGAATATCACCGCTTGAGAATTGTAATCGAATTCACAATTGTAAAAACAGATACTAAGGACAGCTTCGCTTCACGCGTAGTGAGAAAAATGGTGCCGCTGTTTACAAGATAGCCATTCTTCTTCTTCCTGTTCTTTTCATTCCACAATATGCAGGTCGTCGGAGCCTCTCATTATGGTGCATAGGAATTTGGAGTGAATCTACGACCGGTCGCCTGCCTGACGTCAACTTTCTTAGGGAATGCTGTCATGATTTTTTTTATTTTTATTTCCTAGATGTGTGGACGAGCTCACAGCCCACCTGGTGTTAAGTGGTTACTGGAACCCATAGACATCTACAACGTAAATGCGCCACACACATTGAGATATAAGTTCTAAGGTCTCAGTATAGTTACAACGGCTGCCCCACCCTTCAAACCGAAACGTATTACTGCTTCATGACAGAAATAGGCGAGGTGGTGGTACCTACCCGTGCGGACTCACTAGAAGTCCTACCACCAGTAAAAATATAAAATGGTAGCTAGAAGATTACAAGATATCCCAACCATCAGTAAAAACTAATAAAGTATCTTCCGAGGATGCCATTCGGCGGTGTTATCACTCGTTTAATTAATTATTCCTGTATCTATCTATCTACTCGTAGTAAATGATTCCCGGCCCTAAAATAATAAATTATCTACGATGTATGTTGTATCGATTTTTCTATTTATGACCGAATTCTCTATTTATGACCGCCTAATAAGATTACCGAAAATAAACATGGCACACGCATTTATTCTCTGAATACAATATTTTGATCGTTCACAATCAAACTCTCGGTCGTAAAGAGTTCAGTGCTGAGTTCAAAACTGACGTGAGCAGTTGTTTTCTGAATCCACAAACGTTTACGTTCTGATGAAACGAACTTTATATATTATAAGGGCAAATAATAATGAAGCGCGAGATATTAAAAAATAATAATAAACATAATAACAATTGCAGCTGCCTTTGTTTCTTGAGCTAATGTAGACATGGATACCCACCTAATGTTTAATGGGTACCAAGCCTAAAGTGTCAAATTGTTTTTTTTTTATTGCTTAGATGGATGGACGTGCTCACAGCCCACCTAGTGTTAATTGATTACTGGAGCCCATAGACATCTATAACGTAAATGCGCCACCCACCTTGAGATATCTAAGGTCTCAAGTATAGTTACAACGGCTGCCCCACCCTTCAAGCCGAAACGCATTACTGCCTCACGGCAGAAATAGGCAGGGTGGTGGTACCTACCCGTGCGGACTCACAAGAGGTCCTACCACCAGTAATTACGCAAATTATAATTTTGTGGGTTTGATTTTTATTACAAGATGCTATTCCTTCACCGTGGAAGTCAATCGTGAGCATTTGTATGTTCTATGTAGTCCACCATAAGCCTACACAGAGTACTGGAGTTCTTTGAACATATTGCTCGAAAAAAATGGTCGCAGTGTTGAACAGCTGATGGTGACAGGTAAGATGGATGGCAAATGTCCCTGAGAATGCAATGCCACGAGATGGTCGAACCAAATTCGATCTTGTCTGGACATCAAGCTCCACGAAGCCAAGGATCGCTGCAGATGGAAGATAATTGTGCATGAATGATGCAGCGGGACAGTCACGACCCTTAGTAATCAGGAAAACGACTCAAAGGAGGATGTAGTTCACCGCATGGTAAGCGGTGACAGTCGTTCACGAACGTTCGTGTATTATGCCGTTGTAACTATACTGAGACCTTAGAACTTATATCTCAAGATGGGTGGCGCATTTGCGTTGTAGATGTCTATGCTCCAGTCACCACTTAACACCAGGTGGGCTGTGAGCTCGTCCACCCATCTAAGCAATAAGTAAATAATAAAAAATAATAAAAATATGGTTGACCCTACTCGTACGGGCTCACAATACGCCCTACCTTAAGTCTTTACACTCAAATACGATAGTATTCCTTCTTCATGGATGTAATTGCTCATCTCTTCTAAAGTACTTACTGAATATCTTTGTACCAGAAGATTTTAGGTCCGATATGAGCTCATCACACGATGCCAGTACACCGTACACCCTACAAGATCAAGGATCATGGCTAATTCTGAACCTCGAACCTGATATCTCTTCATCGCGATACGAATGATAGCGCAAAATTGAAATAAATAAAATACTTCGATTTATATCATTATTTCAGTGTAACATGTTCATTGTTAACTTTAAGAGTACCTACAAAAAAATCAAGGCTAGATTCCTTATCTAAAGCGGTATTATTAGAAAGATAAATATTAGATTAATCTATTCTAATTTTTGATAGGATTCATAAATAACATGTTTATGAGTCGAGAAACAGAGTTGCAACTATTTACTTGCAAATGATTACTTCATCAAATTTTATCAACCGCGTACCTACCTAATTTACAAACGTAGGTAAATCACTCATTGCGATTTTCTGTAACGATCGCGTCATGTAAACCTTTTGAATATACCATAAAGACACGTTTAATTAATAATAAATAAAGCTCAGTTTTAAATATGATTTTATATGAGAAAAGTGAAAATGTTATATTACAATGGATTGTTGTAACGATGTTTTTCATATAAACTCTGTCTTTCCTAGAAATATTTTCAAAAAATAAACCTAATGTTCATAGAATGCCCTAGTAATACTTTAAACAATTACATTATCCTAAAATAAATATTAATAAGAATTCATTTGCAAAGAAACGATCCACCAATATGAAACTGCCTTTACGTTTGGGCATAATGCCAACGTTCGGTGTTATTTACTTAAAAGGGTATTATAGCCAAAACCCTGTTTTATTTCGATTATAGGGATGGTATCATGCGGGCATCCGCAAAGATTTATAGCTTTCAAAATAACTTCTGCTCAGATGTTCGGGCCTAAATTATATTAGTTTGGCGAGAACTTACGATCTTTGGCTTTTTCAGGTATATACCAGACTATTTTTGAACTTTTTCTCATTGCGTATTTTTATCATTACCATAGCGTAAAAGTTTTTTTTTAAATATGTATTCATCTATTTACGTATGCATTCATATTTCTTTGGCTCTCAGACCCAAAGCTGGTTGAATTTTATCTATTTCACTCATAAAACTTATTAAAAATCATCGATCATCCATCCATCATGACGCTTCGCTTCATTCATCTTAATTGTATGAAGGATATGTTATGCCAATATGGCGTCTATAAATATGGATTTGAAAAGAAACTGCTAAATAATCTATTGCGTTTCTTCTCTATTAGCAATCAAGATAGCTACAAGTATTCTTCCATATCGAGGTAAAATTAAGTTTATGTTTAAGAGAAAATAACACTATTGTTTATTATTGTAAGTTACTTTAGTGTAGTTTAGTGTTAAGTATTGTCTATGAGAAAATAGCACTGGTTACATTAATCCATCCGCTTAAACGACATTATACTGACAATTTATCGGCAAACATAATAAATCCCCATACAAAGCTGCAGCGGGCGACACCTGCGCCCTTTCCCGGCCACCCCACCTTTGATTACTCACGCACATTCCCTTTGTTCCTCTTTGTTCCAGATTGTTACCCTTTATACCAGTTAAACATACCGGGGAAACTGATTTATCTGTGCACACAGGGCCGTTGCCGCGTTTCTCATTGTTTATCAGTTTTAAGACAATTTATATGTCGGTCAATTTGACGTTTTAGCACTCGACTTAAGGAGAGTTACTCGTATTTTAGATTTATTTGAATATGAACTGAAAATAGTTTAAAGAAGTGAAGTTAAAACTCTTTGATATGCCGAACATTATTAAGTTAAGATGAAGTGATAATCTTAAGCCGTACAAAGGGTATATGCGTGTTTCCATTTGCATAGATAGGCAGTTTAGTTCATGTTTAGATTCCAAAAATCATTACAGAATTAAAAAGGGTAATATTTTTTTTATGAGTCGGTTTTCAAGGGCGAACTCCGCATTGCGGCCCTGGCACGCCAATCCAAAGAAAAACTCGCACAGGGTCCGCACACGTTCTTAGAATGACAACAAAACCTTCCAAGAACTTCATTCGTCTTATTTTACGAGAAGCTCCTTTTCCTTTCACATCTTTTATAGCTTAATCTGAAAATATGTAATTTTATTGTCACAATAAAATCGGAATATGTTTTGTTGTTATTAAAATGGATGGGTTGTTTTTATTTTATATACCTATGAAGGCGAATGAAGATTACCTTGTATTCTAGTTTTTAAAAATATCTATTGTTTGTAGCGTGATTCTGTTATGCAACATAAATACCTTTAAAATATACCTACAAAAACAAACAAAATTTAAGAAATTATATTCCGAAGAAAGAAAAGAAAAAAGAAACGAATAAAACATTTATAAAAAGCACCAAAAGTTTCTTGAGTTTCCGATGTGAATCTTCATTTGCGTAACAGAGAGAGCCACTCCAAATTAAGTTTGCCCTGACAATCCTCGCTGTTTGGACAAGAGAACTTACTCTGAGTGATGTTGAAGTATAAAACTGGTTGGAACTTTTTATTACGCATACAAATTGCCTTTCTTAACTGTACTGTATCAAGAATTTTCGATTTCTAAAAACAGAGACTGTCGGCGCGCGCAGACCTGTGATAAACATTTCAATGACGGACCTTGGAGACTCGTGGAGCCCGGTGACGGGCGCATATCTTATATTATAAGATACTAGCTGTAAATTAACATTATTATTTCTCACACCCCCCTAAACATTCTCATCATTAACGCCCCCGCAACTGGTGTAGGGAGTCCAACACTCATATAAATATTAGCCTATCCATTAAGTACATGTAATTTCTAGATGGATACCAAGTTTCAAGTCAATTGGATGCATGGTTCAGTAGTTATAACAGAACATCCGTGAAAACCACTGTAGATTTATATATTAGTATAGATTATCCAGGTTCTCGCTTAAAATATGCAAGTGCGGTATATTTAGAGGGTTTTTTTTTCCTTTGTGGGCAATTTGTCGGTAGATGCGAGCATCATGAGAAGCATCGCACCGTCTCCACGACCGCAATACCACCGAGTTGTTCCTCGCGTCCCTTTCCTCATTACTGAAGGTTATAACTCCCTCAATACACCATTTTCTCTCGTACGATTTCCCTACATCTTCTCCAATCCTTGGCTTCGTAGCAGATGGATGAAATAGCAAATTTAATAGAAAACTAAAGGCAATCAAAATGCAACTATAAACACATTTAATTAAAACTTCTTTTACGGTTTATTCACATGTTTATTCATTATTGTTTTCATTCTTTTCGGACAATTCGAATAGTTTCCATTTACTGTAAGCATTTTATATAGATTTTCTTCTGTAGGGAGCTGTGGCTCATTTTTTGTCGCATTAGTTGAACACGCAGACAGTTCACTTAGTGTGATGTATTTTCCGGAGCCAATAGAAACTACGAACGTGAATGCCGCCACATACCTTGAGACATAGGTCTAAGCCTCAACACGAATATTTTAACGTTTGCGTATTCACAGATATTATTGTATAACAATGATGAGGGCCTAATTAATTATAATCGGAAACATTTGCATCCGCATTCCGTTGATCAGCTTCGAACACAATGGAATAAGCATAATATATTATCAATACACTTTCAACATTTAAATGGAAATGAGATAAGAGTATTAATTCAGAGTTAATCATAATTTATTATTGTAAATTTGATTGAAGCCTGTAATTGCGTATTGCAACTTTATATACTTATGTAAATATGCTATAACAATGTATAATATTTAATGATTAAATAAATAGAAAAATCCCGGGATAACTGTTTCCACCTCTTTTTCCCCTACCTATTCGCTGGTAACCTAAGGGACTATTGCGGCTATGCCCAGACCAGGCATGTTTTTTTAAATTTTTTTTTATTGCTCTGATGGGTGGACGAGCTCACAGCCCACCTGGTGTTAAGTGGTTACTGGAGCCCATAGACATCTACAACTTAAATGCGCCACCCACCTTGAGATACAAGTTCTAAGGTCTCAAGTATAGTTACAACGGCTGCCCCACCCTTCAAACCGAAACGCATTACTGCTTCACGGCAGAAATAGGCAGGGTGGTGGTACCCACCCGCGCGGACTCACAAGAGGTCCTACCGCCAGTAATTACGCAAATTATAATTTTGCGGGTTTCATTTTTATTACACGATGTTATTCCTTCACCGTGGAAGTCAATCGTGAACATTTGTTGAGTACGTATTTCATTAGAAAAAATGGTACCCGCCTGCGGGATTCGAACACCAGTGCAACGCTTCAACACGAATGCACCGGACGATGTTTTATCCGTTAGGCTACGACAACTTCAAGACAAAACGTACCTGAATGAACCCAGCGTTGTTGAGCTCACTGACTCAACCTGAAAGAATTTGCTAAGACTAGCCTCCTAGCAAGAACAGTACTTCGCAGAACCTACCGCCAGATCGGAATCGCGACCCACTAAGAAGATCCGTCGAGAAACTCAGTATGCTAAATTAATCGCTAATAAAAGCAGTCCCGGATAAATTTCTCGAAAACATAACCTCCTTCAAAGCCTTTCACGGGCAAAAAAGTCCTGCATAAAAGTTAAATACAATTAGGCCGACTCAACGAATTTGTTGTACCAAAAAAAATTCTCATCTAATACCCGACGTATTCATTAATGTAATGGTATTTTGGTTAGATTGTTCCGGCATTTCTAAGGATACGGCAGAGATGTTGGGAATTCCATTTAATACCCTACAGCAATCCGTATTTCCATCGCTATTCAACGGTTATTAATTTCTTTACGAATAAGAAAGGCATAAGGAACGACTTTTTTTTTTTACATTTCTGTTCTGAGGTTCAATAAATATATGTCGGTGAAGCCACAATTATTAACACCATCGTCAGACATCGTAGAGGCGAATAAGGTGATCGAGCTAAGAGAAATATTGAGTACACCAATCACGTTTGTTGTCTTAGAACAATTTAGAAATCTTTTCTTGACGTTAGCAAACGAAAACGAATGACAGTTCTTAGGACGGAGACACCGCTCTTCAAAAAGGCTGGTTGGTAAGTGTGATGACGTCTATGTGCCTCCATCGGCTAGGCTCTGTCGTAGCACGAAGTTAGCCGAGTTCCGACGATACCGCAATCGTGCTGCCATCTCTCGGGAATCGTGCTGCGTTTCGTTTAGCTACCAAACTAATGACATTCTCCGACATATAATACTTTGGTTTGAATTGAACATTTCGTTTTTGCTTGCATTGAAATCTCGTTTACTTTTCGGAAGATCAGGTCTTCTTCGAGTTATCATGGCATACTCAGGGTGCAAGCGCCCTTCCAGTTTCTGCCGCAAAGCCGATTAGAAAGATGCGATAGACATTAAATAATACCAATGAAAAACCTAAAATGGGTTGCATTCACCTTGAAATGTTTATGGACACTGTCAGCTATTCAACACCAAGTGGATCGAGAGCTGGTTTCCCATTATTCATCATCATGATGCAGGATGAGATGAAGTCGTCGTGGTCAAAACGATAAGAAGCCCAGTGCATTCATATCGAACGATGCGAATGTGCCTGCGTTCGAATCCCGCAGGCGGGTACCAATTATCCTAATGAAATACGTGCTTAATGGATGTACACGAATGACTTCCACGGTGAAGGAATAATATCGTATAATAAAAATCAATTTAATTTGATTTCGATTTGAATGGTAGGGCAGACGTTGTACAATAAAAACTAAGACCTTAGAACTCATGTCTCAAGGTGGTTGGCGAGTTTTACATTGTTGATGTGTAAGGGCACCGGTAACCTCTTAATACTAGATGAGCTCTTCCACCCTCCCACCTAAACAAAAAAATTAAACAAACTCGCATCTTTTGATATTTTGCCAAACATATGAAAATACATAGAGAGAGAGAGAGAGAGAGAGAGAATACACTTTATTGCACACCAAAACACAATTTACATTAAAAAAAACAATAAAAAAAACAGATACATTTGTACAATAGGCGGTCTTATCGCTAAAAGCGATCTCTTCCAGACAACCGTTTAATTTATAGAAATTCTGGAAAATATAAAAAAAAAAAAAAAATATAGCAGGTATGTTGCGGTGTACTGCAATTAATACATTATAGAAATAGATAATACATTATAGAAAAGTAGATAATACATTAAAGAAAATATATACATACAATAAACAAAATATATACCGTTTACATATAATATGAAATATATACCTATATTTATATACCAATTATATACCAATATACATACTTATATACAATACATACTAATATACTTACATACACATAATACATCAACAGTATGGAAATAATAAATGATGATGCAAACAAACAGCACTAAGAAGATAAGTAGTGTTCCTTCACGATGATGATGAAGATAATTATGTGGAATCATATTATTACGCGCTGGGGTGCGGGATAAATAAAATTCTACCGAAGTATAAATTAAAAATAGTATTCAACACTTAGAACACATAAAACACTTTAAAATTCTCAATTCGCTTCTTCAGCTTCGCTTCAGGTGATCCGTTCGCTGTTTCGCTTCGAGTAGTTCCGATTAATGACTAACTGCGTGCCATCTCTGCAAAGGTTTTGTACCCGATATTACATCCCTAGAATTATCGAGAATATTCCACACATTTCGAGTATTATGTTTTCGCTATCTGACAATAGATGGCGTTGTACTTCTTGAGCGTTCTAGATGCTGCTAGATCTTTCGATATTTGTTCGACTATTCGGCGATAGATGGTGTTAATCTTACCGGCGTAACATTATTACGGTAACTCTGCTAAAACATAGTTCAAGGGTTGGCAGAATAATAGTTTGTTCGATTACGATTTATGTTCACGTAGGTACTCTTTAAGCCGAAACTATTTACTTAGGAACTTCTTATATTCGTTAAATAGATTACTCTACTAGAGCACTATCTGCAGTTTTCGGCTTGATATTATCTTTTTTTTATACACCCTGTATAAATAATTTCATTACTAAAACTATAAAATGTTAGAAACCGTCAAATCATTAAAACAAACAAGTCATAAACGATAAAAATGTTTTAAGTACGTCTGTAACTCATGAAAATCTCAGTGTGCATATCGGTGGAAGAAAGTAGAAACGTCGTAACCTGCATTTTGGGCTAAGCGATTTCGTACCTTATCATATAATACATCTACAGTACAAAGTTGGTCTCTTCAAGCTAAGACAATTCCGCTTTCTTCCTTCGATATGTATAGTGATGCGTTTATTGGCAGCGGCCTGACGTCCACTCATCATGCAGGCCGAATGCTCATCTACGTACAGAGACAATAAAAAAAACCTTTTTTTGCTTAAGTGGGTGGACGATATCATGGCCCACCTGATGTTAGGTGGTTATCGTACTTCATAGACATCTACTACGTAAATGCCGCCACTAAACCTTGAGATATGAGTTCTAAGGTCTCAGTTTTTACAGTAGTACAACGGCTGCCCCAGCCTTCAAGTCAAAACGCATTACTGCTTCACGGCAAAAATAGGCATGGTGGTTGTACCTACCCGTGGGGACTGACAAGACGTCTTACCACCAGTAAAACCTCATCAAATGCTGCGTGTTTGCAAATCTAGTAACACTCAGATATTCTGATAAAACTTTTCGACTTTTTGGCGGGAAGTTGTGTGATATATATGATTTTATTTTGTCTACTTAGTGTTTCTTGAGGTTTAAATGTGCAATAAAATAACGGTGGTTTATTAACTGTTTAATGTCTGTGAAAGTGTGCAAATGTGGGAAAATGAAACAAAGCCGCTGGACGTCACTTCTCGGAATCCTCCAAAAAGTCCAGTGAAAAAATCTCAGTAAATGACCATCATTTTACTGCGATTATATTTCATCCCATATCATCTCATCTCGTTTCATTAAAATTCATCCCAGTTGATGAATGTCTCAAATTAATCATATTCATTTCATTTCACTCCATATTTATCATTTTTCATAAAAATAAGAATATAAATTGAAATGAGACGTGACCTAAAAAAAAGGTCTTAGTTACCAGGGTCATAAAATCCCTTAAAAAAAAATATTTTCATTTCGTTTCATTACGCAGCTGTCCGCTGACATGTACACTGTAAATAGTACCGGTTCCTGTACATAATGCCGCATAGAAGCTGTCACGTACAGAAATTACGTTACGGGGGTAAAGTACAACCGCATTAAACGCGGGACGACCACTGCAGGTCCGCACTCAGGAATGTTGACAACACGTTTTCAACGGTATTTACCGAAAAACGATAAGACGGAACGCAGCTATCCCCCATAGTACGAATAATTCCAATAGAAACTCACACGTTATATGTTTATTAAAGACTCTACCTTAAATTTGTCTTAAACAAAAAAAACGCACCTCTCACCTATGAAATTTTTGTACAGGGACACTAATACAAAATACAACTTCGAAGGTGACCTGTCTCTAATTATAGTGAGTCTCCAGTTTCTAACAGAGCGTAAAACAAAGACGAATGGCAACTTTTTACCTAAATGTTTTAAAAGGCGTCTTAGATTAAGACATACACAAAACATAATTATTTTATTTAATCGTTTTATATACGATATTAGATTTACGTGGCAAAACCACAAAAAAATGTTAATATGATAAGCTTTTAATTCGATTTTTCGTGAGAGATAACCGCCAATGTCTTTAGTGTAGTCCTATGTACTTATACTGTCAGAGTTGGTTTTCGAAAAAGGTACAAAAAGTCATAAGAAATTATTTTTATTGGCTAAAAAACATACTCGATCCGCCTCTGCATTCAATGACACTTCGTTCTCATTTCACTACCTTCTATCTCCGGGTATTCAATTAATGCAAATTATGAATCCAAAGGAAATTGTTTGAATGTTAAACATTTGCTAGATCCGACGCTTAATGGCAACGTAACCTTTATCAGTGATGTTCGTTAAGTTTTTTTGTTTTAGTTTTAAATATATTTTTCCTACCTAATCGCTGATAGCCTAAGCCCTAAGGGACTATTTCAGCTACTCATTTACCGGTAAGTGAGTTCTCGTGCTCAACCTGAGAGAATTTGCTAAAATACGAGGGCGGGATGAAAAGTAACTAGACACTGCTAGTTAATAATTAAAATTTTTAAAAAATATATGCCTACATATATGTAATTTTTAAATTCGTATTTCTGGTCACCTGTGTTCTAAATTTGAATTTGGTGGCGCGAAAATTTTATTGATTTTTTGTCATATGAAAATAAATTTTAATATATTTCGTCAACTGTTTTCAAAATGGATAAAATTGAACAAAGAGCGGTGATAAAGTTTCTTCATATGAAGGGCATGAAGGGGAAAGATATCTATGACGAGTTAAAGAATGTTTTGGGTGAATGTGCCCCTTCTTATGGCACAGTAAAAAACTGGGTGGCTGAGTATAAGCGCGGTCGTACATGTGTCCAAGATTAAACCCACCCCGGACGTCCAAAAAGCGTCACGACTCCGGAAATGGTCGTGAAAGTAAATGATATAGTTTTAGCAGATTGACGATTGAAGTTATCTAAAATAGCTAACACTACAGGTATCTCAAAAGAATGGGTACATCATATCCTAAGTGAGGAATTAAATATGAAAAAGTTATTGGCCCGTTGGGTGCCGCGATTGCTTGCACGCGATCAACGCATACGCGATACGCACGATCAACAAAGGATTTGGGTGCAAAACTCAAAAGAATGTCTGAACCGTTTTCAGAGTAATAAGGCCGATTTTTTACGTCGATTTGTAACAGCAGATGAAACAAGGGTTCAGAATAAAAAAATCAATCAAAACAATGGACTCAAGCGGGATGCCCGGCTCCAAAAAGCCATGGCTGTAAAGTCAACTGGAAAAGTGATGGCTTCCGTCTTTTGGAATGCAGATGGGATCTTGATTACCTTCCTAAAGGTAAAAAAAAACATGTGTGCAATTCACACGTGGTAGAAGTGAAACCTTCCAAAATTAAAATACAATTATCCTAAACGTCTTAAGTATATGTAAAATTTTGTCATTTGTAAATAATTGCAAGGTAGCGCCCTCTGTGAATTGATATTTTAATTTCACGTATAATCCTAAATTAAAATTCACTACAAGAGCTTTCATACACACGTTAGTATTAAAAAATCTCACAGATGGGGCTGTATTAAATAGTATGTATATTTCTGTCTCATTCTTTTCTGGCTTCATCCTACACATTTTTGTATTTGTGTCTCTTACCTGTCGTTTTTTCCGTTGCATCCGGTTTGAAATCAGAAAGATTCTAAAGAAGTTTTCACTTCAACAATTAATGGAGAATACTACGCTAATCTTCTAGATAATCTTCATCAATGTATTCAGCAAAAACGACTAGGCTTGGTGAAAAAAAATCATCTTCCACCAAGACTACGCCAAGGTTCACACATGTGTTAAAGCTATGGCAAAAATCAATGAATTGAAGTATGATTTGCTACCCCACCCACCTTATTCGCCTGATCTAGCGCCATCAGACTTCCACTTATTCCCTAAGCTCAAAACTTTTTTGGGCAGACAGAAATTTTGCCAGGTTCACGGAGACTATGTCGAAAAATGAACTTAATTTTATCACGGAAAGTTAAGTGTTTTATTATTAACCTAGTTACTTATCATCCCGCCGTTGTAGTAGTGCTTCACTGAATGTACCACCGGATCGGAATCGCGACCCACTGAAAATATCCGGCGAGAAATTCAGTGGGTTGCGTTTAAGGGCTAGTTCGATCGAAATATTCATCGTAATCGACAGGTTCAACGAAGACGGTGATCGCTGCTTGGAGAGCCTGAAAGCACCAAGAATGGTTCCGAGGGATCTGACAAGACATACATTATCCACCTGGCTTATAAATATCAGACACAATAGCTTAGTGATCTGGTAGGCTTAGATGTGCGCCACCCACCTTGAGATATAAGTTCTAAGGTCTCAAGTATAGTTACAGTGGCTGCCCCACCCTTCAAACCGAAACGCATTACTGCTTCACGGCAAAAATAGGCAGGGTGGTGGTACCTACCCGCGCGGACTCACAAGAGGTCCTATCACCAGTAATCAATCGATCTTCATCATTGTGTAAGTAATGTCTTAAAATTAATTAACCATTAACCAATCATCGTCAATGATATTGAACATATACAAGCTGGATCATATCATACTTTCAAAATATACTATTGCTGCCAATATAGTTACTAGCGAATAAAAAATCAGAACCCGAACGCATATTTGTTCAATTGATTATTCCTTCTTACGTGTACAAAAACCGTTGTCGGTAACTAAAGCCGATGGCATATTCCCGATAGAATAGAAGTAAAAACTTGCGATCACGAAATCATATTTTAGTAACGTTATTTTCTTTTCAATGTAGCACAATCAAAAATCAAGAGGCACGTGGATTCCGAAGTCTCGAGGGAAAAGGGGGAAGCGACCATAAACTGACTTCGCCTTCTATTACGGATTTATAAGATACAGCCATATCCAAAACGATAGTTATTAAATAACAAAACAATAATAGTATTAAACTAACGCAATGTGAACGCCAAACTGGATTTACTTGTGGTAATTTGTAATTCCAGGACCTCAGGGGTCGATTCTACTGTTCGGCCTCTTTCTGCTGCAAATCAATCAAACTTTCCAGACTGGACTATGACTGTGATACAATACAATTCATGACGACGCTTGTAGCTGAAGGTAAGTATTGTACTTTTTAACGAAGCATGTTGCTGATAACTTTATTTCTGTAATCTGACGAAGCATGTTGCGGATAATAACATGTACTTTTAGGTTAGGAATATTGTGTTCTTATAGTACTAAAAATGTGTTTGTTTGAATTATATTAAATTAAAAGACTTAGTTATGTCAAATTCAGAGTTCGGTCACATGTCTTACAAATAAATAGATTTTATACATACCCTCAAAAAAACAGCAATTAAATACATGTTTAAAAGACTCATCGTATATTGAACTCTTCGTAATCCTCACCCTTTACAATATTAAGGTCGCGTCACATGTCTTGAACATCGTATCTCGTTAATAGAGACGCAACATCTGCGAGAAATAAAAGTCGAGCAATTGAAAAAATAAACTTTTCCCATTTTGCACAATCAAGTATCAAGCACAAACGGCAACCCAACAATTTTATTACTCTGGCTTGATATCTTGTACATGATGACCAGTGAAATAAGATTATCACTTTAATTTTTGTTCAACGAAATATTCAAGGGTATTCTTTTTTCTTTTAAAGTAATAAATTTACTTATTCTTATTGCTAACTTATTCCCATCAAAATATAAAAGATAATGGCGGCTAGAATTTCGCGCGACAATTAAATTTGGAATATTGTAATAGCCATTTGGGACACTCCTCGGTACATAAATCTAAATACTAATTCTAATGGCCTATTACTTTGTCTATGTAATCGTTAATTTTTTTTATCATTTCAAAATACGATGTACTTAATTAATACCTTTGCAATAAAATATAATTTAATTAATCTCTTTTAATGTGATCTGTTAATGCATTTAATCATTGTTACAGCCTAATTTATTGAGATGAACCCAGACATACACGTATAATTACAGCAAAATGTATCATTTGCATTTTTATAACATATTTTATTTCAAAATCGATCTATATGAACTAAGTCCCCTTGCATAGCTAAAATACAAAACAATCATCATGCAGAACCCATTTTTAACACCGGAGAAATACTCGTAATGATTTCCTTTTTATTCAAAATTAATACTACTTGTAGATAAAAACTGTATATATTATTTTATTTTTTGGTAAAACATATCCCATGCATTTTCTAGATGAAGACCCTTTTTTTGCCTATAAAGGTATATTTGTATATGACTATAACGTTTTTTCTGTTTGGAAGATACAAATATACTATTTTCAGATGTTACCCTATGCTTGTGCTATATAAGACCTTGTCTATTTCCATATTTCTAAACGAAAAAATAAGACTATATCTTTTAATGGCTTTGACTGACAAGAATGGGATATTTACGACTTCCTTCCGCCGTAGACCTTATAGCGTACGATTTAGGTACTAATTTTAACTTGTTATCCATTTTTAAATAAAGATTTTTTAAGCAATATTGACTTTATTATCACAACTAAGCGATCTTGTAAGTTTTTCTTTGTTTTCCTTTTGAGAGTCGGGACCGTAAAAATGACAATCACAGCCAAATTATTATTAAGCGTTGTGTTATATTTTTCCATTACCTATTCGCTGTAGCCTTGGGGGCTGGCTATTCCAGCTACGCTCTGACGGGGGTGTTATTAATTGGTTTACAACGTACTGTCTTTTTTTCAGTTTATGGCAGAAGCTATCATAAAAACTATGAATATTTCACAGATGCTTGAATCTCACTTACGAATTTTCATATTCATGTTCAATGGTATGTATACAAGTGTATGTATATGTTGTTATTACAATGTGTATTGTATCAATAAGTGCATTGCTTAGATTGTACTCTACTACCCACCTATGTAAAGCTCACCATCTTTAAGAATGGTTAGCTGGTACATAATTCAATTGTTGAGTTTAGCTCACCATTTTATAACTTTTCGCAATCATTATAATGTATTAACTGTGTGTACAATAAAGAATAAGAATACATAATATATATACAAGTTCCGAAAAATAGCGTTTGGATTTTTCCAATAGTAGATTCATTCGCAAACCAGCTGCCCTTGAACTGTTAGGTATCCTCCGGAGGCGCTCGGGTAGTTGTTAGCAAATCCTATCCCTCCTGGCTGAGCCCATTCTCGCCCGGATTTGGACCCTCCGCGTCGTTCTATCTACATATGTATCGAGTATATTCCACCGGTTCGGTGGAAGATCTTCTCTGTGTGGCTAACATTCCAAAGGTCATAAACGACGCCAAAGGATGGTGCAATATACAAAGCACTGTAAAAAAAGAATACCCTGCCTATTTCTGCCGTGAAGCAGTAATGCATTTCGGTTTGCAGGTTGCGGCAGCCGTTGTAACTATACTGAAACCTTAGAACTTATATTTCAAGGTAGGTGGCCGTATTTACGCTGTAGATGTCAATGGGCTCCGGTAACCAGGTGGGCCGTGAGCTCGTCCATCCAATTAAGCAAAAAAAAATAAAAAAATCTAAGGTGCGTAATAAATCCCTCAATTCTACGCAGCGTAACCAATTCTTGCATGTTTTTTTATCTCTTCCACTCAACTTTGAAGCTAACATCACATTCAAAAACGAAAACTATTACTATGTTTGCACCACGAAAGTGAATGAGGCTGCTAAAGTTTTAGTTGGATTTACACCGCCGTCACTTGGACTATTATTGTAGACCCGATTTCATAGAATTAGGTAAAATTTATCATCCCTTTGTCTCATGTAGATAAATAAATATATTTCGATTGAAGGATGTGAATTTATTAATCAAGTAGTAAGACTTCGAAATTAAACTTCGGTTCGCTCACATTGCTAGTATCTACGTTGCTAAATAAAGATTACACCGAAGAGCGCCATTAATGCTAATTTACACTATAAATTACTATTCAATCTCTCGCTATTTCGTCGCACTGTGTCTGCACTGCGGAGTCAATTAATAATCCGTTTTTCTTATCTGCTACTGTGAAGCTGTGAGGCTGTTTTATTCCAGAGTTTTCCCTCGAAAAAATCACAAGAAGTCTTTATTTATTATAACATACGCGTCAAAAACATATAACTCTATTTTCTTGGACTCACACTTAACGTGAGATGTCTCAAAATTCTATGATTCCTGACGCACCAATAAATAATATGTTATTAAAAAAAAAAGGTAATTCATCGATTGAATATGATAATTTTATAAATGTTCTAGAACGATCTACACGATGACTGATATAGAACAAAATTCACGAAACATTGTTTCTTATTTGACCTTCTGTGGTACAACCTTCGCATGTCTCCAGCGTATAATTTCCCGACATTTCGTCATGAAAGTCAAATATGGTACGAGGTTTTTCAAATTGAATCGCAAATTCTCATATGATATGCGTGTAACGTCAAACGTGTCCATAGATGTCATTTAAAGACGACGAAATCAATTCGATAAATGAAATTATATTATGATTCCTGAATAACAATTCGGGTTTTTTCCCGACAACCTTTTTATACTCGTATATGCGAATACTCTTGAGTGTTTGTTTCCTTATAACAGAACAACTGTTTTATATAAAGAATTGTCTTCATCTTTCGTGGCTATCTACATTTTGACCAATAAGTGGTCCTGCAGTAGTCGAAATTCGACTAAAATTAATTGAAATTATAAGTTTGAACATAATTAAGGTATTCTGGCAATCTGTTGTCAAAGATTATTATACTTCTTTATTCACAGATCTCGCCGAGACCACACTATAAACAAATAATATTAAAGATAAAGAATATTAACTAATTAATAATTCAGTAATTATTCATATTATATTCATTTAAAATATAAATTTTTTTTATTTATTGCTTAGATGGGTGGACGAGCTCACAGCCCACCTGATATTAAGTGGTTCTGGAGCCCATAAACATCTACAACGTAAATGCGCCACCCACCTTGAGATATAAGTTCTAAGGTCTCAGTATAGTTACAACGGCTGCTCCACCCTTCAAACCGAAACGCATTACTGCTTCACGGCAGAAATCTTCATTATTATCACGAAGAAATCTATTTCTTCGTCTTCAATCATATAAATAATTATTATTTTCTGTTAATTTCTTACAAGTCAACGTAAGAAGAACGAAAAACTGCACTTATCATAAATGTTTTATTGCTTACAATACATCTTATCGTAACAAGAGCAAGAGCTGAACAAACACACAAAGCTTCATAAAAAGTTCCGTAATTAGTCGGAACGTCGGTCAACACCGCGATAAGAAGCTCTAAAGCTCTCGTGAAACTTTCACAATCTCTCACAAACTAACAGGGCCGACATAAAAAGGGTTTTAGTAACTGATCAACTTCACAAAGCTCTGGTTTAATTAATTGTAAGTTTTCTGACGCTCTATAACAGACTAGACATGTCCTGTGGAGGCTGGCATCTGAATCTCGGAAACGGCTCCAACGATTTTCATAAAATTTTGTGTACAGGGGATTTCGGGGGCGATAAATCGATCTAGCTGCGATTTATTTTCAGAAAATGTTGTTTTTTTCGTGGTTTCAATAATCAACTTTATCGATAATCAACTTTATGACTCTTCCCGACATCTATTGGTGAATAATAATACTATTTTTCTTAATTGAGAGAAACTAACTCACAACAAGATGGCGTTATAAAAAAATTTACCGAGTAAAGCTCGGTCATCATCTAGTATTAAATTGTACAAGACCCCTCCTTAAATTCGTTTTTAGGACTTAGTCGTGAAACATTTTTGTTTAATTGATATTTTATTAAGATATCAGTTATTTTTTATCTAATCTCAGGGACATATTATAGTTACATTATATAGTTACACAAAACATTAATAAATCTAAGCATTCCATCAGTCTATCACGTACGTTGTTTACGGTTGTCAAAATTGTTCTAAGCACCAATGAATCGTCCACCAGTAGAAAAATAAGGATTTTAATTCTTGTCACCGAATAAACAATCACCTATTTCTTACACGTGCGCTATGAAACTTTCAACGTTATGATAATATTCCGAACAAACGCTCAGCTCATGTTTATTTATCGTATTTCGACATTTGTAGTCTACTTTTTATTGTGTTTATCGTTGGACAAGCCGGCTCATAACGCGAAGTCGGACCACACTTGGATACAATCTTATTTACATTGTGACGAAGATACACTACCGTATTGCATTTTCGGCCATAGACGTCAGCAATGCCAGAAGCACAGCCAAGCCGCTGCGTACTACTGAGCACTTTGTGCAAGCCTCGGAAGTTTTTTTTGTTTATGATTGAAAGATTACTGGAGGTCTTTCCAGTTTCACCAGGACAGGTGGGCGAGCAAAGGCTCAGCTAGGAGAGGTGGGATTTGCTAACAACTGCCCGAGCGCCTCCAAAGGAGACCTAACAACTCAAGAGCAATTGCTTCGCGAATGAATGTACTACCGGATCAGAATCGCGACCTGCTGAGAAAATCCGGTCACCAAGTCAGACCACGACAGTGCGCTAAAACTGCCACTCAAACCCGTCGAATAGAAACCACAGTGCATACATACGTAACTGAAATACTTACTGATACAATAATGAAACAAATAAACGAAACTATTTATGTTTTAATATATCGAAATTGCAGAACTTCTACCCTTTAAGTTTTTAGAACGAAGTTCCTTGTGGGACGATGCGGAGGGGTATCCTAACCGGGAAGAACCGTCCGTAACGTAAGATTTTTATTAGTAATGCACACAGTGTACGACTTAACTTTGTAATAACGTCCAAAAAAGAACATAATTTTATTATATATATTTTTTATAACTCATTGTGAATAAAATAAAGTTGATAACTTTGTAAAGTAGTTTTATTTTATTTTTATCAATAAAAAATCATAATAAAAATGTATACCCGAATAATTATTTTCTTTATACCTCGAATAGAACTTAAAATTAATATTTTTATAATAGGGAACTTCGTTCCTATCCGGTGTCCCAAACATCTTTTTTATTTGTTATTTTTTCTGTATTGTATTTTTATTTGTTATTTAACTTGTAGGCTGACGAATATATGGCCCACCTGCTGGTGAGTTCTTTTTTTTTCTCGCTCTAATACGAGAGACAATTCATTACGATTCATACGTTAGATGAATTTTAATAAAGGGTTTCTTGTGATTAAAACTGAATGACTTTTAAGACTAGAATGGATCGGAGTTAGCAGATTTATTGGCATTTCTGATATATGACCCAAATAAATATAATTATATGCAGCTTTAACTTTGTTTACGTCTTTGCGATTTCGTAACAACTTTTAAACCTTTCAAACAACATATTAATGGAAAAGAAATGAACAAAACCTTATATTAATTCATATAGTTTCGAAGTAGCTGTATATACATAGATTTGCTCCTAACAATTATATAGTTAAGGGCTTTTTTTCCTAGCTAATCTGATGGTCTTGAGAGACCATATCAGCGTAACCGGGCGAGGGGCTTTATTAAAATACTCAATATTGAGATCGTTGAAAGATTTTATCACCGAATTAAATAAAAGTTTTGACTTGTAACTATGAGATAAAGGAAAATTAAATTGAAGCTAAAATTAATTCTGTTAAGCTAAGCTTAATACAGGGCGTAAGGAAACTATATATCACTAAAGGTGCCGCCCGAACCTGCTATGTGGCAGCTCGGTAGCCCTACGTTCCTTCGAAATTAGGAATCCTGCGGGCACCAGATTTCAATACGCATTTATTAGCTTCAGACGTATGTATGTTTGTAACGGAATCTTTGAACATGATTTTGACCCCCTTCAAAACGTCGGATTAACTCAAAATTTAGTATACTTATTAAGGACCGATTACAATACAATATTTAAAAAAAATGAGGAAAAGATATTGAAAAATTCAACTAAAAATGAAAAATAAATAATAGTTTAAAAAAAGTAACAAAAATTTTTATAGAAAATCCAACTAAAAAATAGAAAATAAATTTTAATATATTTGAATTAAAAATAGTGTAAGAAATAATGATTTTATTGTAAAATAGCGTGGGGTGTTTTTCAGGATATTATCAAAATAACCCTTCTACTCATATCTGTTCATAAAATATTTATAACTACTGATACCATGCACACCACGCTTTTTTTTACAATAAAATAATTCTTTCTTATACTATTATTTTTAATCAAATTTATTAAAATTTATTTTCTATTTTAGTTGGATTTTCTATATATAAAAACGTATTTTGTTAGTTTTTTTTAAACTATTATTTATTTATGAATACAATGCGCAAATTTTCAATTTAATCCGACGTCTTGAAATTATTGAAAAATACCTTTAAAAATTTACATAGATAGATACCAGAAAAACTGATAAAGCGGTGTTAAAACTTCACCAAACGTCTTCGTTTATGGGTATATAGGTATGGATTGTAATACGCCCTGTATAAGTGAATAATATGTTCGTAGGTATAATAAGAGCACGTTGTATTTCGATGTCTCCAATGAACACTACTCTAACTCCAAATTCGTAGGTTTACAGGAGGAGAGTTTAAACGAAAAAAGTTGATAAAATCTTTAGTATTGCAGATATATTTACGGTTTTTTCTTGTGTAACTAGCTGATTTACTCTTTCTTCGAACCCCATCAATAATGAATTTGTAATACTTTTAAAATAGTGAAGCGATTTGCGTGAAAAACGAAAATTTCAAAATGTTGAGTTAGAGTAGTGTTCATTGGAGGCATCGATTTGGCATAATCGATCATGAGAGGCGCTATGAATCTACACGTATTCAAGGAGTAACAGCGCGACTATTTCTACCATAGTTTAATGCAATTAAGATTTCGTGTACCCAGGGTGGTGGTACCTACCCGTGCGGACTCACAAGAGGTCCTACCACCAGTAGTAACGCAAATTATAATTTTGTGGGTTTGATTTTTATTACACGATACTATCCCTCCACTGTGGAAGTCAATCGTCAACATTTGTTAAGTACGTATTAGAAAAATTAGTACCCGCCTGCGGGATTCGAACACCGGTGCATCGTAACGTACGAATCCACCGGTCATCTAACCCTTAGGCCAGGACCCCTTCTTCTAACTATTGAGCACCATATGTGACGTAATCTCGTCCAGCGGTCAACACAAAGACAAAGATGTCCGGTGCATTCGTGTTGAGCGATGCACCGGTGTTCGAATCTCAGGCGGGTACCAATTTTTCTAATGAAATACGTACTTAACAAATGTTTACGATTGTCTTCCACGGTGAAGGAATAACATCGTGTAATAAAAAACAAACCCGCAAAATTATAATTTGCATAATTAATGGTGGTAGGACCTCTTGTGAGTCCGCGCGGGTGGGTACCGCCATCCTGCCTATTTCTGCCGTGAAGTAGTATTAGTAGTATTAGTAGAATGCATTTCGGTTTGAAGGGTGGGGCAGCCGTTGTAACTATACTTGAGACCTTAGAACTTATATCTCAAGGTGGGTGGCGCATTTACGTTGTAGATGTCTATGGGCTCCATTAACCACTTAACACCAGGTGGGCTATGAGCTCGTCCACACATCTAAGCAATAAAAAAAAGAGACTACAAGCATATCGCCTCACAGCTACCACTTAAATTTCGAAGACTAGAAATTTCATTACGCTCCTAATGGAAGGACACTCATAATAGGACAAATCGTTAAAATCTTACTCAGACTAGAGACGAATTTTGAAACATTCTCTTGTTTTTAATTATTACAGTAATTTCACGGGCTTCATTAACAGAAACGAGGGTAATTAGCCGAGTGTCCTTGACTGAGGGGATTAGTCTTAATTTAGACAATTTAATACTTAACGGGACAAATAAAACAGTTTTAATGTGAACTGTATTTTCATTTAAGGTCACTTATGGACATACCAACTCTCGGCCCATCCAAGTGTTTAGCAGAATCAATACAACGCGAATATCATCGCTCACGATGAGAGAAATGATATTAAAATTTTAATAAAAAATTAAGAACCAATTTTTACCAAATTAAATGAAAACATCATTAATGTTGTCGAAATTAATTAATTATTAAAGTTAAATCAAAAAGTACGGGTCAGACTATAACAAAAGTTCAATAAGACCATGAAAAGCAATGTTATATAGACTTTTGATATTATGATAATGATAGAAGATAGATAGATACTCAAAGAAACCAAATGGAATCATTCTCATCATTATTACTTAGTATTAGTGATCATTCTTTTATCTATAATTCGCTTCGGTACCTCGACCTATACTATCAATTTCATTCCAACATATACAGAGTATGCAGACAATTGCGGTTATCTGTACAATAGCAAATCTCAGTTCGGATTCAATTGGCATTCAATATTGAACTTAATATACAAGATTCATGAGCATGGCAAAACTGCTTTATTGTTTTCAAAGCGGAGCTTGTGTCCGCACGGGTAGGTACAACCAAACTGCCGATTTCTGCCGCAATCATGCACCTCGGTTCCAAGTTTGGAGCAGCGATTGCACTGATACAATTGAAACTCGCGTCCCAAAATCGGGAGCCGCATTTACGTTGTGGTATGGCCAGCGGTGACAACGGAATCAAAATGTATTAGAAATACGTAATATTGACGGTCGTTATCTCAAGCACGATCTTAGCCCGGTTAACTTAAAATCGAGGTTCTAAAACTACGGAATACAATGTCGGATGCTTTACTTGAGGTAGATTAGGCGATAGGCAGTGACTTAGCTGTGCTCCTGGCATATCTGATTTCCGTGAACATTGGTGATAAATTACCGTCAGGTCAGTTTCCGTATTAACATTAAAAAAAGGGTTTTCATTCACACAAAAAAATATCGTACACCTGGGCACCGTGGTCCTAGCATTGGTGATGCCAAGAGTGTACACCTCGACAAGCTATCAAACGGGCTACTTGTTTAGTTATTAATTATTTAAAACCACAGATTATCTAGACAATACATATCACAAGTAATTAGAATTGTTTGTTGGTACAACGTGTTTAGTTCATAAGAAATCGTAAGTGTTTAATTCGTGAATCGTCATTTGGACAGCACCTACTGTGAACATTGCATTGTATAAATAATTCAAATAAAAATTAGAGGTAAATAAAATTGTCTTAGAAATCACATTCAGGTGTCTACTGCTGATATGCAAAAGCATTCTTAAAAAAACTGTTTAAATCGAATGAATAATCGGTAACAAGAACACTCCTATTCCTACCCTAAAATCATATCAGTGTCACGTCCCTAATTCGCTATTGATTGTGCCGAATTATCTCATTTTTCCATTTTCCATGTTTTTTTGTAATTACATATTCACTTTTAGTGCTACGCCGCTCAAATTCGATCCTCGGACTTGACTCCGTAACAACCCTCAACACTGAATTGAAATATAATCGGCTAGAAAGTAGTCGGTTGATTTTGAACATCACGAATGCATGTGCATAGCACTGATTAAAATATGCGTTTTTTTAATTAATAATTAAAAGTGATATGGGGAAACCATTTTTTAAATGAGTAAATTGATAACTGATAACGTAAGATCATGAACTTATTTAGTAGCAAGTCAAAACTCTTTTGTCCTTAAAGATCGTGGCCTGACGTTGTGATACTTACAGAAATTTATTAAGACTTTTATACCTAGTCCGAAAAAAAACCCATTTCAAACGGAAATTAATATTTAAGAACGTACCAAATTATATCTTTTTCATAATTTAACGATCGCTTTCACAAAATACTTTGAAATTTATATTTAAATAACATTTTCCTAAAATAACTTTTTAATCTTCCCACGTGTAAGGCAAAAATAAATTCTTAAGCGGACGCGACACGCTCCGTAAGTGACGGACAGACTAATGGTTTCTTTTAATTAAACATTTCCTACATGTAAACACGACTAGTATTATTTTAATACGTATAAAAAATATTTTATCCAACAACCATACGTTTTCAATCTAAAAACAAGAAAAATAATTGTTTATGTTAAAACTAAACTAATAGTACTCACCTTATTAATTAAACAAAAAAATAAAAAATAAAACACTAATAATATTTTAGAAAAATTACAAAGGTTCACTTAATAGTCAAAACTTTTATCGAATTTTCACGATTCACATAAGACGCCGGCCGCAGATTTCGAAATTCAAATTAGTTCGTAATTTGAAAAGGAGCGCGAAAACTCCCGTGCGTACGGGACACAGTTTCAGGCGAACTGAAGACGCCAGCCAGTACAGAACAGAATGAAAGCGCTACGCTCATGCGCTCTATCATTATATACCGCGGGTTTTTCACGCCATTAGAAAATGTATACCCAGACAACAAGGTAGACAGCGTTTAAACAATCAAATTGACAGCCAAATATAATTTAGAAAAAACAAAAATTAGCTAACAATTGAATTATATACTCCCAATGGGTAAAAACCTAAAAATCAAAAGCCTTCTATGTTAATAGTTTATTTATTAACTTATACAAAGGTGCCTTTCTAAATTGGGGATCATTTAAAAAAAGTTGGTCATGTAGGTTATAATTTTTCATCTGATTTTAATGAATATTTTCGTAGCAAGCTTGTGCGATAGAATCCGCCTCCGATCTCTGCCAATATAGTTTAATATGATGTTTATAAATATATTTCTAGTAATTATACTTCCAATATAGTTTAATAATATTATATTATTATAATATTCTCTCATAGCTCTCGTATATTATGAATACAAAATTACGACAAATTAGTACTCACTAGATATGTAGTAACCGCCCGCGAATTGTGGGGTGTAAGCGTATAAATTTTCCCACAATAATGCCAAATAGAGCGAAAGTAACTGGCATCACAAATCATAAGAAGGCCATAAGCTGTACGAGAGGATTTTTTTAGTATTAACTTTTATTAAGTGGTTACTGGAGCCCATAGACATCTAAAACGTAAATGCGCCACCCACCTTGAGATATAAGTTCTAAGATCTCAGTATAGCTACAACGGCTGCCCCACCCTTCAAACCGAAACGCATTACTGCTTCACGGCAGAAATAGGCGGGTCGGTGTTACTTAACCGAGCGGCCTCACAAGAGGTCCTACCACCAGTAAATACCAGAATAAAAATGTATGTCGAGGAGTAAAAGGCTATTTGGTTTGAGCGACATTTTGCTTAATATGCGACATTTCACTTTGTAACTAAAGGTGCATTTTATTTGATATTAGCATCAAACAGTTAGATGTTTTTAATTGAACTTCAATTAAGTTTACTCCATTAAAATAGGTGAAAAAGTTTTTTTGTTATGACAATTTTTCAAAATTTTAAACTTTAATTGGCTCTGCTGTAAATTAGAAAAATGTCGCATCAACCAAATAAATAATAGGCTTTCACCCCTCGGTACGATGCCACTCCACATAGGATTTTTAAGATTAATATCCCTATAAAATTGTGGCAATTAACAATCTTCAACAACAAACTTCAATGACTTTTTCATAAAACCAGAAAAGACATGTCCAACGATTTTGTTTAATTTTCCTACACTGATGCACTTTCATAGATGCTAAACATTTAATAAATCACAATCATACTACATATAAGCCGGAAAAATCACTAAATTATCAAAATAAAATAATTTACTTTTTGAATTCCCGCCAATTAATTCCGCGGGAAAATTTGACAGCAGCTTTACCAACTTTTCAAAAATATTACACATGAGTTTGAGTTTGACTTTAAAAAAATAATAGTCGCAGAGCAACTTCAATCACTAAATTCAAACCTGTGAAATAAGTAATCATTTCTCTTAATATATTTCTCGCGAACCATCAATCTTAGTCTATTGTCCTCGTACGGATAGATCACAACCATCCTGTCTTTTGAAACCAAATACAGCCGGTGTTCAACCCAACCATGAGTTCCTCTTTGGAAAGCTGTGGTTTAATTAATTGTAAGTTTTTTGACGCTCTATAACAGACTAGACATGTCCTGTGGAGGCATCTATATTAAATTATACAAGAGCCCTCCTTAAATTCGTTGTTAGGACTTAGTCGTGAAAAATGTTTGCTTAATTGATATTTTATTAAGATATCAGTTATTTTTTATCTAATCTCAGGGTCATATATATATACATCGTCAGCGCAACCACGACCACTCTGACAAGAATGTCTGACTAAGAAATTCAACCCAACCCTTATACATAAACTCTAGAGACTATAAGAGTCTCTAATTTCTCTAAGAACACTCCGCGGAGAAATAAGCGGTAGTCATACTCATGAGCAACATTACTTTGGCAATACTCTTCTACAAAGTAATCAGCCATAAGCTGTTAAGGCTGTCCACTCTAAAAATTACCTTCTCATGCAGTGTGGGATGTTCTCCAATTTGGAGCCGGTTAGTAAAGTAGGCAACGTTAGCAAAATGTTGAGATATTAACGTTCATAGCGAATGCTGTCGAACCAGATTCCTAAAGTTCATACCGCTAACAGATAGACAATGATATATATAGTATGTTAATATACCTATTAATAGGGATTAAAGTATGAAATTGCCGTTTTATTCTAGTAGGTATATACTTATACTTAATAAATACTTCGAATTGACATAGAACTTTTATGATTTGAGATTTTTGAGTGAAACTTTTTTCAAATGGTACTTATGAGGTTTTTCTTTTAAAATGTGCAACATTCGATTATCGACTTTCAGTTATTTTCTTTATTCAGCTTATAGAAAGATGGATACTTCGAAAATTCTAGTGATTTTTAATATGAGTTACGACGCGGAACTAACGCTGCAGAAATAGCTCGCAATGTCAATGTTGCGTTTGGAGAGGGGACTGCTAATAAACGCACCGTGCGATTTTGGTTTAAATGCTTTCATCACGGAAATTTTGATTTTCAAGAACGAACCATGTGGAAGACCGCCCACACATGTGAATAACAATGAATTGAATTGAACAATGGTGGAAGCCGATCCGAGCCAAACTACCCAGGAATTAGCGGCATGGTTTAACGTTACCTTGCCAACAATATTGACTCATTTGCGTCAAATCAATAAAATAAAAATATGAAATATGGGTGCCTCATGATTTGACTGATCTGCAGAAAGAAACGCGTGTTGAAACTTATGTTGCCTTGCTGAATCAATACAGAAATGAAGGAATATTGGATCGAATTGTAACATGTGGCTTCTTTACGATATCCGTAAGCGAAAAATGCAATGGCGGACCCCAGGTCAAACGCCACAACAGTGTCCTAAAGCAAAGCTTACCAATAAAAGGTTAATGGTAACTGTTTGGTGATCTCAGCATGGTGTTATTCACTATAGCTTTCTCCGATCTGGTCAAGCAATAACGGCAGATGTCTACTGTGTCGAACTCCGAACAATGATAGCAAAACTTGCAGTGAAACAGCCCCGACTCATGAATCGATCTGCACCATTATTGTTCCACGATAACGCGAGACCTCATACAGCACGAGAAACCGTTTTAACTCTATAGGAAATGCAATTAGAAACCATTCGTCACCCTCCGTATTCGCCAGACCTTGCTCCAACGAACTACCATTTCTTTTGTGATTTGTACAATTTTCTACGTGATAAAAAGTTTTCTTCCCAGAAGGCACTACAAAATGCTTTCACACAGTTTGTAGAATCTAGATCACCAGAATTATTGCAAAGGCATAAATGACTTTCCTATTCGATGGCAGCAATGTATAGATAATAATGGTAGATAATTTGATTAAATATCTAAAATGAAAAGAAAAAAAAACGAATTTCAATTTTACAGTATAAATCGGCAATTTCATACTTTAACCCCTAATATGATGTAGCTTCAGTATATTTAGTGCTTAATTAATCTTTGGTTTTCATTGAAAATATATAAAGAAACGGACATTAACAATGTCTGGGCACAGCCAAGCTGCTGCCTGCTCCAATGTTATCTATGAAAATGTGTATTTTTGACTACTTTTTGACATGAATGCTCCTTCAATACCCAAATAAAACTGGAATATATTTCCCTAAAGTATTGTTACCTACGGCACGCTAATAATGGGACTACTTTAAAAAAAAAAAAACAATTTACAAATTCATTGCACTTTGTGAACAAACCTACGAGAAAAATTGTCAAAACTAGAGCCCTCACTTTCCAGGTTTGAAGTCTGTTGACAAAGTAACAAATAATACCCTGAAGGGGGCGTCCATTAATTGCAGCGGCTTGGCTCTGCCCCTGGCATTGCTGAAGTCCATGGGCAACCGTAACCACTCACCATCAGGTGGGCCGGGCCGTATGCTCGTCTGCCTACAAGGGAAAAAAAAAATTGCTTGAGGTATTTTTGAGATTTTTTCGGCTCGAGTTGCCCAACGGGGTGGAGCTCTGTATTGTTATTGTTGTACACTTAAATTGTTTGCAAAAGTGACTGTAATTAAAATCACTGTGTAATTTAAGTGACTGTAATTAAAATTACTCACTATGGAAGGCAATAAAAATAACGAATAGAATCAGCGACGCTGACGTCATCATTTGAAAAACAAATCGATTAATCATAATTGAAGTACCAGCATCAGTCAATCTCTTTTTTTGTGTAATTCAAATATATTAAATCGATTTTATCATTTGGTCTTTTTGGTGTAGCTAGACCAGTTGTTACTGATTTATTACCTGCCTCCACTTTCACTATGAAACCGTATCATCTAGTAAATACCAAAGGCTAATTTTCCAAATTATTTTTTATTTTTTATTATGGAATTTGATAAAATACTCAGTAAACTAGTTTCTAAATATGAGAAACTTTATTTATTAACCCTACAATGTACGGAGGTTAAGCACTCAAATTCTTGATAATAATCCATCAAACATTTTATTTCACACCAGCATAGCGTATGTATAAAATAAATACAACATAAATTTACAACCATTATCAGAATATAAAAACAGGTATTAAAAGACCACATTCCATTTGTAACATTTGAATTTAATATGAATTCTAAAAACATTAACTATTTCGATAAACTGAGACATTACAATGAACATTATGGAATTATTTCGTGTGTGATGGTTGAAAACAGAAACAAATGCTGATGATCAGTTGACGAGTTTAAAATGTATGTTCAATTATTTAAAAAATCCGGTGTTGTCCGGTTCTCGGGGAGGTCGCAGCCTCTTGACTCCGACCTCAAACGTGCGTAGCGTATAGCGACTACTCGATGACGGTTTGTTCCTCTTTCACGAAAAATTCAATAACCTCTTCGACTGTATTCACCGCATCCGTGTCAAGACCGTCTGTGTCTACGTCTGGAAAAAAAAACGTTTATTAAAATTTATCTCCATCAAAACGAGCATGTGCGAAATTCCATAAGCGAAAACAGAAGCACATTTGTAGCACTTAGTTACGTATAAAAAGATTATACATATAAATTCATTTTATTGCAATATCTGGCATGTCACGGCGTAACCAGTAGTTTTCAAGAATTTACATTTTTTAATGGGTTTTATGACCTGGAAAATAAGATCTTTAGATCAAGTCTTATTTTAATTTTAATGAAAACTGCACCATCACCTTTTTATATATGAAAAATGATAATATGAAGTGAAATAAATGAAGTTGATTAATATGAAACATGGCATGGCATGGCATGAAATGAAATGAGATGATATAGGATGAAAAATAATCTCAGTGAAATGGTGGTTATTTACAGACTTTTTCAGATCTTCAGTGGACTTTTTGGAAGATCTCGAGAACTTACGTCCAGCGGCTTTGTTTTATTTTCCCACATTTGTGCACTTTCATAGATACTAAACAGTTAATAAACCACCGTTATTACACATGTAAGCCTGAAGAACCACCAAATAGTAGACGAAATAAAACAAATCACACAACTTCACGTTCCCGCCAAAAACTCCGATTTTCATATTGATGACATTCATTTGCTAAAAATAGTAATGAAATTTAATTTCAGCTATATGAATATCCAATGTCTATTTATAAACTTACAATCTCTAAGTTCGAGCCGGCGCGGCTTCTGCTCGTTCCATTCCTGGATCTTAGACTCACGGTACTCCGTGAACTTCTTCATCTGCTCAGTACGCTTAGCCACCAGTTCCTGATAAACAATGCCATGATAGATGAACAATGCAATGAACAATAAAAAATTTCGAAAACAAAATTAAGGCCTCTAACCTCTCAGCATGAGACATGAAGATTACTTTTTTACCAAAACGTTTACACCTCCAACTCATTTTGTATTTTTAATATAATCGAAGGTAGGCTTACTTCATACTGCAAACTGAACAAAGTCATAACAGTAGCTATCGAACATTAGGGATGCCAGAAATGCAGTCAAGAAGATTGTAGCATACCATATCAACACCAAGCGCTCCATAACACCCATCCATATTTAAAACTCAATCTCAGTACTTAACTTACTCAGACTTTAATTTGATAAATTAGTGTTTAATATGGTTGTTAATAAACAGTACTAAATTTACCTTGCTGGCTTTGCTACTGCGCATACGATCTTTAGACTCAAATTGCGAGTAGTATTTCTTAAGATTCTTCTTGATCTCTTTCTGTTGCTTCTCAGAGAGCAGCGTCGGTGGACGGGGCCTCCAGTGGAACTGCGCAAAACCTTCCTTCATCACTCTGAAATTATTGACAACAGTAAAATTACAGCATCAATTAATATAGAATTCATTTCAATCCAAATTTCTCCCTGTATATACACATGTGTCCATAGATGATGTAATATTATTCGTGAAAAACGATAATAAAATTCATCAGGCTAATTACGTTCAAAGAGAAAATTAGTTTGAATTTTGATTCAATTAATGTATTTGTTCAGAAAGCAGCCCCTTTGGATTTTGAGTAAAAATAATATTATTTTAACATTATTATTCAAACTGGAGGAACATTAAACGGCCGTCTGGTGTAGTGGTAAGTGACATGGTCACTACACAAGGGGGTCGCGGGTTCGAATCCCGCCAAGGGAAGATATTTGTATGATAAATATAAATGTCTTTCCAGGGTTATGGGTGTATATTTAATATATGTATGTGTGTAATAAAAATATTATATTTATTTCCGTTATCTGGTACTTGTAACACAAGTTCTTTACGAACTTAGCACGGGACCAGTTAACGTGGCGTGATTGTTAGTAAATATTTATATTATATTATATCTAATAATATTTTTTTTTGTTATGTAAACGACATATAGGCGAAAGAAAATAAATACTATCATTATAAACTGATAACTGTACGAATTTGTCTAAATCTCAACTCTCTGTGATGATCAAAGATAACTGACCTCCTGAGTATCTTGCCCTGGAATGACCAGATGTAATAGCCGCAATCCATTTTACATTTGAGCGAAGACACACCTGTCACTACATAGCGTCCTGTTGGATCCCATTCGATACCAGACATCTGCAAAAGGTAATGAATTGATTTAAGTAAAATACAGACTGCTTTTATGTGATTTGTTAATTACACAAATACGTCTAATCTAATTACTAAGGAAATGTAGTCTATAAAAATATATTTACCTGATAATGATCAGCCACATTCATAATGGTAAAGTCATTTGTGTCCAAGAACTCCAATGCACCACCAGTCAGTCCAAGGTTGGCCAGGACAATGAACTGCCCAGATGGTGACCAGAAAAGATGGTTGAATGGCTTCCTCTCGAACTTCTTGAGCAATGTAGGTGCTTGGCCAGTATTTACTTGATAGAAGCTGATACTGATGTTTGCTGGGTCACCGTGAATAATAGAGAACTTTGACCCAACTGGCTCCCAAGCAAAAGCCTAATGAAAAAAACCATAATACTTAAATAAATCTTTGTACACAGATATATGTGTATCAAAATATTATAAATAAGGGCAATATTAAAAATACCGGTGCATGTAGTCAAAGTACCTAACATTATTTGTCTCATAAGACACTTATTTTTAAATGCAAGCTACCAAGAACAATAGCTTTAAAATCCCTTCAAAAACATAAAATTTATGAGCATTCTAAATAAATGGCAAATAAGGAAGAACATTTGGTTAAATAATTGAAATTTTAAATTAATGTTTACACTATTAGATAATTATTTGTTAATAGTAATTAATCATAAACACTAAGCAACCCACAACTTTAGTGATTTATAGTTAAGTTTCAAAACCTTAGTTCTGTGGGTTTCATTTTAATATAACCTGCTTTGATAGGCATGAGCAACTACCCTGATGATGAAGGCACTAAAAAAACTGACGAGACGCTTTTTGAAAATAACTTGGGCATTGATTGGTCCTGCCTTTTATAAATACAACATTTATAGAACACGGTGATAAATATATAACACTAAAATTTGGTGAATTGAAATATCTAAATATTTTCTCTATTCCTTCTCTTTTAATTGTATCTTTGTAGGCAACCCACCTTATGGTAAATGTTCACCATCACTCAAGGATATGACGTCTTAGTCGGAGCCTATATTCAAATTCACTTCAAATGATTATAGGCTCTCAGTGTGAATTTTAAAGAACATTATTTTAAATTAGATGAATGTTAAAGCTATCAAATACAGAGAAGGGTGGAAACTGGAAACTCGAATTTTTTGCCTACCACTTGCAAAAGTCAAATAAAATAAAAAACTTGCTATGGTAAATGAACATAATAAAAAACTTAATTACCTGAATAGGTTCCTTGATCTCGACGGAATCTACAGGAATTTCCTTTTCCCTCATATGGAAAATCTCGAAATTATAATACATTCCAGAGTATTTAATATCAATCTTATCTTTCTTCACTTTAGAGTAACGATCTACTTTTACGCACAAGTAGTCTCCGCTCTTCTGCCAATGAATTTTACAGTCAGCCACCGAAAACAAGTTCTTGGAACGAACTTCAGTACGATTGGGGATTTCCAAGAGTGTTACTCTGGCAGGAACATCCTTGTCTTCAGCTACCCAGTAGGCTAGAGTATTATCTGATGGAGACCAGCTGAAGTCTCTGCAAGAGCATTTTTTAATTACTTTAAGAATAGTATTCAAATGATCTATAATAAAATTTTTGGCATATATACGATAGCAAGCTTACCTAATTCCAGGTATTTTAATTGATTTCTTATCAAGTAGCCCAAAACCTGGAGTCTCATATACAGAGAGAACATCAGCTCCAATTCTGGCGAAGAACCTGTCATCTTTACTCCAACGGAAAATAGGCCAGGTAACATACTCATCAGGAGGTGGGAAACTACGTTTCTCTTGACCAGTTCTGTAGGACAATGCTTAATTTAAGAATAGTAGAAGTAAGAAAGTATTTTTATGGATCATTTTAGGATCTTGTGAAAGATAAAGGATGGGTTTTTGAAAAAAAAAAAGGGTTTAATTAATTCAATTCTGAACTATAATGTATGAATGATGTGACTTTAGAAAAAGTGATACCAAACATTATGACCTCTTTACACAATGCTATTAAACATAGCCTCATTCATACCTATTTCGAGTGAATATGTTGAGTAAAAAAAGGAATTTTAAGATTGAATCACACATTTATTTTGATTTTTTTAAACTAATCAATACTGTCTTAGTTAATTATACTAGCTTAACTCAATTAATTTATTTGTGAATACTGCTACAACTACTATCTGAAGTGTGTGTGTTGACATTGAATTAGTTGTAAAATTTGGAAATTGTTTTTTTATTATTGTTGCATTACTGGTGGCCCTTTCCAGTTCCACTAGGGCAAGTGGGCGAATAAAGCAGCCAGGAGGGGTAGGATTTGTGTATTTATTTAGTATTTTGATATAATATATCATAATCAATACTGTTACTTAAAATCTTAGAAAATATTAAAGTATTCTAGAAATTACTTACCTAATATCCCAAATAATCAATTTCTTGTCATCTCCTCTGTCACCGCTAGGTGAAAACGTCACAATGTAGTTCTCACATGGGGAAAATGATATAAACCTAGCTTCAGGGTGGAAAAACTTCTGGAATTGTGAGAACTTTGGACCAGCCCATAGTGCTACACCTCGCCAGTGGAAAGTTGCTAAGTATGTTCCTAAAGGTGACCAGACGGCATAGGTTTCGGTCCAGTTCTGGGGGAAAGTAGAGGTGTTATTAAAGCAATTAATTTTATGAAGGAATTCAGACTAATTTTCATAAACTTGATGACGGAAACATGCTCAGAATTGTGCTGAACAGTAATTATCTTCTATTATTATATCAATAGCACTGGATAAAGTTATTGAGCAACATCATCCACATGAATCTAGGTGGTTACTAGAGCCCATAGACATAATGTGAATCCCACACCACCCCAGTTCTGGGGAAAAGTAGTGGTGTTATTAAAGTAATTAATTTGATGAAGGAATTCGGACTAATGTTCATAAACTTGATGACAGAAACATGCTCAGAATTGTGCTGAACAATAATTATCCTCTATAATAATATCAATAACACTGGATACAGTTATTGAGCAACATCATCCACATGAATATAGGTGGTTACTAGAGCCCATAGACATAAAAATGTGAATTCCACACAACCCACCAAGAGACACAAGACCAAAGTCTTAACTTTACAGTGAAAAAACCAGTGAGCAGAATAAACAGCAGTCACATCATTCAAACATGTCATGCAAACTGTGCATGCCGGCTGGGTCATGCAAACCGAAACGTGACTGTTTTGTGGAAAAAATATGATCATGATATCTGCCTATGCGACTGGTAAATTTGAAATACTTTATTTGGTTTACATTCCTTGTGAGAGATATAAAGCTCATGGTATTACTGTATTTACTAATACACTAATCATCAATCTACAAGCTTCTGTTTTCAGACAACTCCAATTAGCAGGAATAAAAAATTTAAAATGATTTCCATAATTCATCACTTACGAAACTCTCGTAATCATTGAATAATATTAACATTTGGAACTCATTATATGTAATAAAAGTAATGATCTGTCATAATTAATAATAATCATCAAGATAGAGTTTTGTAAGATCTTACTCAAAATTTAAGATTTTTAAGAGCATTCTTAAGAGAAAAAAATACTTACTGGTCTCTCCTGTAACAGTAGGGGTTCAGGTAATGCATTCTGCCACACCTGGAGAGCCACACCAGTCCCAATGCCAACAAGGAACTGGTCATATGCATCAGGATCCATTAAATACCATTGCAGATCTGACTGCACCTTGAATGGTTGAGGTGCCGGTGGCTCCCATTCTTTAGGAATATCTGAATACCTGATATAACAATTATTTTGAATTAATTAAATGGTACTTTTAAATATATTTTTTAAAAATATTTAGTTATTTCGTTTCATTTCAGTGTTCTTGATTTGATCAGTGTGAACGTACATACTTTTAAAATGTTTTAATAAAAATTTTCAATACATATATAACACCAAAATATTACATGAATCAACACTTTCTTAAACTTAGCTTCTTTAAAAGCAACACATGCTTTTAAAATCTTACAAGAGATGTTTATGGTTCAACAAATTTCATAAATATTATCCTAACAAAACTTTACCCACTTTTAGCATTGTGTGTATCAGTCTAGTATTACTTACTTGGTAAAAAACCAGTTTGAAAAAAGAACTTGTTCTATACTCACTTTTGAAAGTCCGTGAAAAGATTCACTAAAAATGTGTGTTGTTTATCTAATTTACAGTTGTTCGTCGCTTTCACGGCTTCGGCGGCATTCTGGGGGTTACTGTATTCCAGGAAAATGTACCCAGTCGTGAGTCCATTCTCGGTCGTGGGGTAGTATTCGTTGACTATTTTACCGAATTTACTAAATATTTTGTTTATAACGCTCTGTAGTTTCTCAAGACGCTCGGGGCCGACCTGCGGACACCCGTCTACGACTACAACGTTTTCATAACCGTCAGATTCCTTAGGCTTCTGTTCTAAGATATCCGCCAATAATTCTGCAACGTCAAAGTTAGGTTAAGTTACACGACCTCATGAATTTACATGAAACACTACTTAAATACGGAGCGGAACATTTTGTGTACTTAAGTTAATACACTTAGGTGCTTCAAACTGTAGAAATACTCAAAACATCTTTTGCAATACTAATAATTCCGTGGGCGAGGCATATGGCCGGGGAGTTGTGTCCTTCAAAAAAGTGCCTACCTTCTTCAGGTATCTCTACGAAATCCTCTGGGTCGTCAAAATCAGGTTCTTCTTCAAAATTCTGTTCCTCATTGTCACTTTGAGGAGCTGGATTCGCTTTTTCATCGCCTTTTTTCTTAGCCATTTTGACGATCTAACGTGTACACTTCCCAGACACGCCATTAGTGACAGACCATAGATAATACAGAATCTGACAATTAGGTTGCTTTGTTAACTTTCACTGACAATATGTCTTGCTATCACCATAAACGATTTTCAATGAAAATCGTAAATGTTAATAGAAAAAACTTCTTAATTTCTTAACAACCATGTATTCGGCGCAATAGACACCATGGAATAGTACATATAATGCCATTTGAACACAAACTAGTCTAAGCACATAATATGATTGTGATTTTTTACTCTAAGTGAATTGATCGTAGACAATGTTTTGAAACAGGACTTTATGGCGGGAATGCGGAGAATTTGATTATATTGTTTAATTTTGTATAGAAGCGTTATGCATTTGTTGATGTTTTTGGTATTCGCTTTTTGTGTTGATCAAAATACTAAATGACTCCTAGTTAGTGATAGGCAGCGGCTTGGCTCCTGGCATTGCTGAAATCCATGGGCAACGGTAACTACTCACCATCAGGTGGACCGTATGCTTCTCTGCCTACAAGGGCAATAAAAAAAAACCTGTGCACCGAGGTACATTATTTAATGGCCATTTTATTTTCAAAGCCGTTTGATTCTGCAATACTTCGTCTGTTGGTATAAGCCCTTGGAGAGAAGGGGCAAGGCTCTCTGTATGAGTCGCAATCACGAACATCCTCAACAGAATCTGAAATATACCACTTATTTTAAAGCTACCAGCGGAATCAAGGCAGCTTAAAAATAGATCGCCAGCTGTTACCATTAATGTTGTCGTTCCACAAGTTTCACTTCAAGGCGTTCATTGCGACCGTTTTGTCATAGCACCCCAGTTCCATGGAGTTTCCACGCAGCCTTCCGCAAGCTTAGGGATTATTGATCTCGGTGTTTCGAGTGGTGTTCAGTATCGAAGTCATTTGGAAGGTAAACCCAAACTAAAACTAAAGTAAGTAAACTGAGACCTTAGAACTTATATATCAAGGTGGGAGGCGCATGAGTTGTAGAAGTCTATGGGCGCCAGTAACCACTTAACACCAGGTGGGCTGTGAGCTCGTCCACCCATCTGAGCAATAATAAAAAAAAAACGAGCGAACAGAAAACATCAGAGCGAAGTGGTACTTCACGCTTGGAAAAAACTAGTTCTTTAAAAAGCACAAAACTGGCCTCATGTGGAGTACCGCTCCCATAGCTTGGCCGCGACTTCCAAGTACTTCCAAGCTACTTCCGTTGGGACTTCATACAGAAGAGGGCAGTTCGGATTTTCAATAATCCCGTTCTCACGGATCGTTTCGAACTTTTGAGTCAACGGAGTGACTTCCGTTCTCTCTGTATTTTGTACCGAATCTTCCATGGGAAGTGCTTTGAGGAATTATTCGAGATGAACCCTCCCCAACACACCTTCAGCCACCAGGAATTCAATCATACCACCTGGAACTGCTGCATTGATTGAGAGTGCTTTCAAATATATTTTCTGCCAAATATGTTCCGGCTCTAGAATCACCTCGCCTCCATTGTGTTTACCAAGAACTATGACATATCTTTCTTCAAATGAAGCATGCCGAGAATACTTTGCAGTAGGCGGCGACTTGGCTGTACTCCTGGCATTAGTGACATCCATGGTCACGATCAGATGGGAGCTGTAGGCTATAAAAATAACCAAGGTATTTAAGGAAAACACATTCTACGATATTTTTATTTGATTGTATAATTATCAGTGTATATATTATTATATTGTTATCAGTATATAAGTAAACATTAATATTTATCTTTTTTTTGTAAATTAAATATTGGTGTGTCATATTTGTGTTGTATTCAATGTTGAAAACGATTTTTTTCTTTGCCCGTACCTTTAGCTCTGCATACTGGGTCGCCTAGAAGGAATCCTTATAAGCAATAAGGCTACCAATTACAACACTTGTTTTACAAATGGCGGTTGAATGAAGCTATCTTTCTATCTCCAAAACAACGAAAGAGAAGCTAGACTCAGGTTGAAACGCTTGCACGGTGCTAAATTGTATTCATAGTTAATAATAATAAGAAATAAATTACCCATCTAACATTCAGTTGGTATTCATTGCCAGCTTAAAAAACAAATATTTTAAACGTGCTGTCCTCAATAATGCTCATCATGAAAATACACGTCCATGATATGAAATGCGTACATATTTTAATGAAGTTTTTATTATTTAGTATTTATATATAGTATTTCAATGAGTCTTGGTAGGGGATATTTTGAGCCTGTACGGTTTGTTCCACCGTACCGCCTATTTCGACCTCGGAGCAAATACTAAATGATGATAATATGAGCACTATGACATGTCCTTCTCAAAACGAGGCTTGTGGAGAGTATACTTAACGGTAGGCAGCGACTTGGCTCTACCCCTGTCATTGCTGACGTCCATGGGCAACGGTAACCACTCATAAGGTGGGTCGTGCGCTCATATGCCTATATTTTAGTATTAGTAATATCAAGGAAACTTCGTTTTAAGTTCATTCAAAGCGGATGAGGAAATTCTGGTTGCGATACCTCCAGTAACCTCTAAGCACAAGGCAGTCCAAGAATTTGTATTATGCACGCTAGAACTTTATAATAAATGTTTTCATTATTTGGGCACTATTAAATAAATGTACTAATCATCAAAAGTACTTCTATAAATATTACGTGTATATCACAGAGACTATCTCATATAAAAATCGATTTGAATGACTGCGATAGATTAACAAATAAGAAAAAAACAGTTTAACATTCCATTTGCTGAAACTTTTATTTTTCTCCTCATAGCGCACGCAACACTGCCTTTTGGAGATGAGGTGGCATATGCGGCTTCTCTCGGGTCACAGCACACGATAATTGGGGTCACGTGTACTAGCATGTATAAGTACGAGAACAGAGCTCTCTATCGATATGAAAAAAATTATGCTACAGTAGCTGTGATTGCGACTTCACTAAGTTCGATTTGACACGAAAATATTAAAGTACTTAGGCGAGATATTTCATATACCTACCTACTGGAAGTAATTCCATAAAGTATCTTAGATTTAAATGCTCGCATCAGTTGAATTGAATATACCGCGCGTTTTATGGTTATGATACATTCATTAAATACTTCATGTTCATCTTATAGTGAAACTTGATAATGTAGTGTAGGTTACCGTAACTTTGCTATAGCGAGAACTATAAATGTATTAATGAAACCGCATTTGATCACAATAAATTGTGAAACGAATATGGTACCTACAGCTCCCATTCAGGTGTTTATTATATTATACACGTATAAACTCCAAATTAAAGACTGATGGAAACACGGGTTATTTATGTAAATAATAACGTCGGATACAGTCGTGTTGTGTGCGCGTTTATATCCACATAAAATAGTTTAATATCAGTACATAGTCATCATATGTTATAATAAAGTAAATATTAAAGACCTTTGTCGATATCATTGTTGGGACTTCGAGCTCGACTTATGGCCAGTAAAAAAATTATTGAAGCAGCCGCTATCAAATCACAATTTACCGTTTCTTATCTAAGTAAACATTGGGTGTGTTTTCAAAGTATTCGTCACGTCCTTACGAATCCATCAGATCCAATAACTCTTGCATTAGATACCTTCAGCTCTAACACTAGGAGCAGGCTGAAGGAACCCCGGTAACCGTACTCGTCGAACTCGACAAAGAGGTCGACGTGCAACCTAACCCATGCATCAGCCCGCTGAGTTTCTCGCCGGATCTTCTCAGTGGGTCGTGATTCCGATCCAGTAGTAGATTCATTCGCGAAGCAATTGCTTTTGAGTTGATAGGTCTCCTTCGGAGGCGCTCGGGCAGTTGTTAGCAAATCCCATCCGGGCCAACAGTAATCTTTCAATCATAAAAAAAAAGTATTCGAACGTTTGACTTCTGTCAACCAGCTTTGCAATAGAACACAATACACCCACAATGTAGAGTTCACTATTCATTGCATTGTGTTATCATTTAGGACTGTCATTAGTAACTGCACGCACCGTTACTCGTAATCTTGTTCGATCGTCACTCGACTACCAGTATAAGTGCGAAAAACAAATAATTATTGAGCCCGGAATTGTTTAACTTAACTATTGATGTCATTAGAAAGATCCATGCTTAATGGATTTCGTCAATGAACGAGTGCAACGTCCGATTAATAATTCAGAGCGCACGAGGTTACTGTTTTAATTTAATTTCAAGCTGCAGTGGCACACCTGCGTTAAATTTGGAATTTAAACTAATATATAAATCTACAGTGGTTTTTACGGATGTTCCGTTATAACTACTGAACCGTGCATCCGATTGACTTGAAACTCGGTATCCATATAGAAAATACATGTACTTAATGGATAGGCTAATATTTATATGAGTGTTGGACTCCCTACATCAGTTGCGGGGGCGTTAATGATGAGAATGTTTGTGGGGGTGAGAAATAATAATGTTAATTTTAAATGCTCAGCGAAGCGGACGGGTACAGCTAGTACCTAGTTAATATGATTTTACGTTCATATTATCTATCCTATACTTTAAAATAAAATACCTAATTCCATTCATTCAAGTTGTTTCATGATGCTCAAACGAAAAAATATACATACTTTCAATTCATATTTCAGTTTCCCCACGCTATTTATAGCATCTGGCTGAATATTTAATTTGATAAATTTTTCTCAATACTGTAAAATATCTTTCTTCGAGATCGTATTTATAGGAGTCGTAGACGGTAGGCTGCATAGCTGTGTTCTTGGCAAGTGGACCGTGGATTGGTCTGCCTTCGAAGGTGATAGATATAAGTCCGCAACTTAAGTGTGGATTGTTCACCAAAAATAATCAAGTACATATATGCTAATAAACGAATAGACGATTAATGAAGTCGTCGTGGCCTAAAGGATAAGACGTCCGGTGCATTCGTGTTGAAGCGATGCACCGGTGTTCGAATCCTGCAGGCGGGTACCAATTTTTCTAATGAAATATGTACTCAACAAATGTTCACGATTGACTTCCACGGTGAAGGAATAACATCGTGTAATAAAAATCAAACCCGCAAAATTATAATTTGCGTAATTACTGGTGGTAGGACCACTTGTGAGTCCGCGCGGATAGGTACCACCGCCCTGCTTATTTCTGCCGTGAAGCAGTAATGCGTTTCGGTTTGAAGGGTGGGGTAGCCGTTGTAACTATACTGAGACTTTAGAACTTGTATCTTAAGGTGGGTGGCGCTTCCACGTTGTAGATGTCTATGGGCTCCAGTAACCACTTAAAATCAGGTGGGCTGTGAGCTCGTCCACCCATCTAAGCAATAAAAAAAATAAAAAATTAAAAATGATTGTTCGAGTCATGGACGTGTATATAATACGCAATCAAGAAACGTTAGTAACATTTCTGTTTTGTTTTATTATTATTTTATAAAACAGATAAATTTCAATGAATACTATTTTAATAAAACAAAACCTTTATTATGATCATGATATCTAAAATAGAATTGATACTTAACATACATACATTACCTAATTATTGTAATTGACTACACACTATTTTTGCAACTTCGTTTTTCATTTATCCTCAATGATTTTTTGAAATAACCGGCACGAGGACTCATTTGAACGATTTACAGCCATTTGTTAGTTTGAATATCCCTACAGAACGTATCTGGATTAATGATAAGCGACCTGGCACTAGAAAAACTAATCTTGTCGTGTACATACAAAAATGCACATAAACAGAATTGAATTTCTGGAGCTCTTTCAGAGTTGTATTCTGGAGACCACGCAGCGGAAAACGTAACGTCAGACGCCCCCTGACTTGGTGGTGTGATGATCTCCGAACGGTGTCCGGCCAGAGGTGGATGAGGAAAGCCCGAAACCGAGCTTTTTTTTTATTGCCCTTGTAGGCAGACGAGCATACGCCCACCTGATGGTGAGTGGTTACCGTCGCCAATGGACTCCAGCAATGCCAGGGGTAGAGCCAAGCCGCTGCCTACCGCTTAATACTCTCCACATGCGTCGTTTGGAGAAGGGCATGTCATAGCGTTCGGGAAACACCGTGGAGGGGAGCTCATTCCATAGCCGGAGGGGAGCTCAATGGTATGGATTGTGAGAGTCTATATCCAGCAGTGGACAACTATGGGCTGATGATGATGATGAGATAATTAAAAACAAAACAAAACCAAACATAAAAACCGTACTCTTCATAAATAACACGTGTTTTAATAGTTTAATTTATCTTTAGCATTCTTTGTACTATGTAAAGGTAATATTTATATTTATATTATATATATAAGGTAGTATTTACGCCGTGAGATCATCAGTCGGTGCTTATTGTTTAAAATGTAGTGTAAAATAACAGCTAAAAACATTATGGAATTGGACAATGTGAAGATACGATAAACGGGTTAATGCGTGACAATTTTGGGACTGACATAGATACCTACTCGTAGTACCTACATTTAATATTTAAGAACTAGCATTAGAACAACAAGAAATAGCCCCTTTGCTGCATTAGTATTGATATAATTTAACTGACGTAAACAATTTTGATCGTTCTAATAATGATATCATATTGTGTTCATACTTCATAGGCCTAAAGATAATGAGCATTAATCAAACCTTCACGAGCTAGTACTAATTAATCAGTAAATTGATTCGTTGTTTTGTACCGTAACCGATCACAGATTTCCGTAAATCGAAAGAGGAAAATTTTACATTTAGATAGTTACAATGAGAGGTTTTATGAGTAATCCTCCTGTGCTGTTAAATTGCATTGTCAATTGTCTCTCGTGGAAACTTTTTTTTTTATTGCTTAGATGGGTGGACGAGCTCACAGCCCACCTGGTGTTAAGTGGTTACTGGAGCCCATAGACATCTACAACGTAAATGCGCCACCTACCTTGAGATATAAGTTGTAAGGTCTCAGTATAGTTACAACGGCTGCCCCACCCTTCAAACCGAAACGCATTACTGCTTCACGTCAGAAATAGGCAGGGCGGTGGTACCTAGCCGCGCGGACTCACAACAGGTCCTACCACCAGTAAAAAACTACCACTACACTTATTGTTGGACAGGGAAAATAATAGCTCAATCGAGTCACTCAGACCGAAGACTCTTGATGAACTTTTTTCGAGATTTTTTACGGAAATTAATGAAAGAAATCAGAAATTTAAATTTTAGATACCGTATTTTTACCGCCTCTTTTTTTTAAGGCACGATTGTTTAATCTTGAAACGTGAATAGACGTCGGGGAAGAAGTTTTTTTTTATGATTGAAAGATTACTGGTGGGCCGGAGGCCTTTCCAGTTTCACCAGGGCGGGTGGGCGAGCACAGGCTGAGCCAGGGGGGGGGGGGAAGAAGGACTTAATAAAGGGACTAGGAATAGGAAGACCCCACACGCTCGGTCGCACCGTACTTCGTAGACGACCACATAAAGGCAACTCAATCAACTATCTATATTGATACACCGATAGTTCCTTGCTTAGAAAACACTTGATTTCTGCAAATTTGAAGAAGCGAATTAAATCATACAAGCTCGCTCAGCGACCGGACAATTATTATTTGTCGCCCAACTCCCTACTTCCGAGTTCTAATCGGAGAGGAATTTGCAAAATTTATTTTTATAAAACCACAACATTGTTTTTCAAAATTCTCAGTTCCTACAATTATATCTTAAGGTCCTCTAAACATATTAATTTACACAGTCTCGAATCCACATCCTTCTGAATCATTAGGTCTCGATATCACAACAGAATATTTTAGCCCTATATTTTGTGTTTACAATAAAATCACGAATTTCCACAGTAATCATCACATGATTTTTAATTAATATATTTAAAATTACGTATTTTCACATATAATGCAGTTTGATACGCTTAGATCAAAAATTACTTCATAGTTCAATTTATTACAGCTGTATCAATAATAATAAAATTAACATTAATTGCGACAATAACATTCCATTACAGTGTACACTTGAAAATGTTTTTATACATAATGTAGCCTTTTATTTACATTTTACTAGATATAAATTTCGCTTCTTAGGAATGAATTATACAATATTCTATCTATACTAAGAGGAAAGATTTGTTTGTTTGTTTGTTTCGAATAGGCTCCGAAACTACTGGACCGATTTGAAAAATTATTTTTCCATTAGAAGCCGACATTGTCCCTGATGAACATAGGCAACTTTTTTTTTTTTTTTTTTTGTTTCATGTGTGTTTTAATGTTTCCGAAGCGAAGCGAGGGCGGGTCGCTAGTAATAGAATATGTCTTGATATTTAAAATTTGCATCTTTACTATTTTGTCGCTTGCAAATGATTTATTCTCCTTGCTATTGTCATATCAAGTAGGGTCGACACGAAATGACACATTCACACTCATCTTTTGGTGTCTAAACTGTTTATTTATGTGAATACATTGGGTAGTCTAATTTAGCCTACAACTTTATGACTGGCTGATGTCGTCTTATAGGAACTGAATTGAGTATACTCGTACTATATCTTCTTCTTCATCGTTCCCTCATTGCTGAGGGACCACCACATGTGACTTTCCTCCACAGTGTTTAAACATTAGTTATACTAACTAACCGTTTCCTCAACCAGACCATCTGGCCGGTATTCTGCCCGCGACGCGCTTGCCCTCTATCTATCTATACCTATATCTTACTAGCGCACAATCTGGGTAGATATAGTATCTCCTTGCATGTTTACTATTCCGACTTGCAAGTTGGAACACTACATTTAAAATACACTGTGTCTACAATCTAACGTCTCAAGGTGGCTGACAGTTGGGTTGTGATAAAAAAAAAACTGGGTAAAAATTACGCACGGTCATCCGGCCCACCTGATGGTGAATGGTTACCTACCGTCGTCCATGGACACCAGCAACGCCAGGGGCAGAGCCAGGCCGCTACCTACCGCTTAATACTCTCCACAAGCCTCGTTTGAAGAAGGGCATGTCATAGGATTCCCTGTGTTATGGTACCAGAGATTGACATAGATACTTTTATACGTTGAAACATATACATATATAGATAATAGACATCCAGATAAAGAGCAATCCTGTTCATTACAAAATGTTTGCCCGATATGGGAATCGAACTCACCACCCTTGGCGCAACAGTCAGGGACGCTAACTGCACCATCGGGTCAATATATTGGATATAATTTAAGCTGTAAGTTAAATTTAAAAGGGCTTCTGATTACAGTTACAGTTTTTACATTGCATTTTACATTTATGTAGGTACATTGTCTTTGTAATTATAACTTTTATTATAAATCATGTAAACTACAAAATAGTATTGGCATTAATAATATATAAACATGTATTTGTGTATTTATGTATATAGATTTATGCTTATGTATGGTATGTATATATTTTTGTGTGTCTATTTGTAATTTAATATAGTTTTCATTGCACTATCTTTTGGTTGACTGATAGAGAATGCCTTAGGCATTAAGTCCGCCAATGTAATTTTACATGAAGTGTAATAAATAAACCATCAATTTTAAAATGTTGTTAATCTCACGCAATACAATTTTGTTTTGTATGTAGGTATATACTTAATTTAACAACATTCACACGGTGGTATATATCACAGCAAAACCAGCCGTCCGAATTCTGGCTCAACAACAATAATTTAACAACCTACCACCTCCTCTCCTCACTCACTACTCCTCAGTTCGAATTCAGTACAGCAATTCTCAGTGCATCAATCGCCGCCATTGTGAGACGTTGCGTCTCTCGCGTTTTCGGACCACAGATTAACTTATCCCAAACATTAATCCCGCGAAAAGGTATTTTTCAGCCAGTGTCAATTCTCAAAACATTCGTGTTAACTACATTGTTTTTTTTTTGAAGTGAAATCGTAAGAAAGTTTTTTTTAAATTGTTGTACAAACTTAACACACCTATTGAGGTGCTATTTGAATTGCTACCTATCTGAGTAGCATGGTTTAGTTTTTTCTTACTGGTTTCTTTCTCAATGGAACGTATGTATTATCGTGGACCTAAATTATCGCTAAGCATTAATTTTCTATGCACACTTTGTATTAAAGTCACATAAGCTTAACATCAGACTAAAACATTTGTTTATTATGTTTTTTTTTAGTATTATTAGCATGTTTTACTAACAGTGTGTACCAAGTTATAGTGTTTTTGGATGGCGCAATTAATTAGTTTCGTAATTTTATGATTAAAATGAAATTATAAATTTATAAAAAGCGTTATATAGCGTAATAATACAATGATTGACTAAGCTAGCTGCATCCGTTTATGTTCCACTAATACACATACTTAATGTGTTTATGTTTTTTTGTACTTTAAAATCTCTTGTGACCTTGTAATAGACATAATATATTACATACATATGGTTTATTTTAATGATATAAGAGAGCTCACAACTGGTTTCGTATTTATATTGTAGCTCTCTATCCTTTTCTTCAACGTCATCTGGTTTGAGCCCCGTGAGCTCACCTACTAGTTAAGGCGACGCTGATATAGCCTCTCAAGGCTATCTATCTATCAGCTTAGGTAGCAAAAAAAAAACTTTTCTCCAAACGCCTATCTGCTTCCGTCACAAATAGGCAGGATTATAGACGAACCCCGGCTAGCTCAAAATGAGATAATCGTTTTGCATAAAAATAAATAAATATTCTTAATGAATGTCTATCTACCATTATTGTGCACCAATCGTATAAAGCATTCGATTTAAATCTACAATATTAAATTTGATTTACATTTTTCATATGCAATCTCACAGTAGAGCTTTAAATTCCACATTATTTATTCCTTCCCTATAGTGTAATTAATATCTATATCTATATATATAAAAATGAATTGCTGTTCGTTAGTCTCCATAGATTATTATACTTAATATTCTCGCTAAAACTCGAGAACGGCTGGACCGATTTGGCTAATTTTGGTCTTGAAATATTTGTGGAAATCCATAGAAGTTTTAAAAGGTAAATAAATATGAAGATGCTCGGAATTAAATAATAATAAAAATTTTGTTCTTCCTTTGATGTGTCCTCCGTCGGACGGATTCCATTTGTTTCTTTTAAGTCTATTTTATACAAAAGTTTAGGTCTTTTATTTATCTATTAAGGCACTACGAAGTCTACCCGGTCAGCTAGTCTAAACTAAAACTCAATTATTAACAGATAATTATGATTGTTAATTGCTTGAAATGGAATAACAATACAGAGAACTTACTTTTCTGTCATGGGAACGGAAAAGGGGAATTTTCGAATGTTCATTACTTCAATGGTTTTTGCTAGTTTTTAAACTTAATTCCTATAGTATTTACCTATGAAGAGTTCGACAATAATACGCACGAAATTTACGAAATATTTTTAAGCACTGTCTGGTAGTAAATTATTTGTATACTGCTATAACAATATCACAAAGTTTAGACGTGTGTCCTCACGAATTCTCACAGTTGAAGGCATTTAGTGCCATGGTGATTTTCTTTTTTTTTCTTACTATTATCCCACACCATTTAGGTTCGCATGTTGTTTCTTCTACTGCATCCGTTTTCGTTTCTATGGTTTGCATTTTGTTACTATAAAAATTTTAAATTACAATTTCTTTAAGTAGGATTAAAAAACCAGTAACATTTTATTCGTTTCTCTGTATTTTTAGAAACGTCAAAAATGATTGTAAAAAAAGTTCGCCATGATTGTACAATAATATTCATTAATAATTCCGCTAACATATTATTGGATTATCAGCGGTTAAAGTCCTTGAACGCTGACATCCTTTCGTTCCGCACGAAAGCATGATTAGAGGACTTCTTTGCTTCTTAGGTAAAGCACGACTCAAGATCCGTCTGGTGTTACCAGAGCACATATCCAACTATAAACAAGATATCGAAGCACCAATTGTATTGTAACAATAACCGACTTACTTACCCTTCAATTGAATGCTCCAGTGCAGAAATATAGGTACAGGACGGTTCCTAAAGCCATTAAATTCGGCGCAATTAATTTTTATTCCGCTATATTTGCCAGTGATAACAAACGTTTTTTTTATTGCTTAGATGGGTGGACGAGCTCACAGCCCACGTGGTATTAAGTGGTTACTGGAGCCCATAGACATCCACAACGTAAATGCGCCACCCACCTTGAGATATAAGTTCTAAAGTGTTAAGTACAGTTACAACGGCTGCCCCACCCTTCAAACCGAAACGCATTACTGCTTCACCTAAAATGCCAAAAACCACTTTACTTTAAATGCCTTGCAGATGCGGTGTGCCTTCATCCTGCTGATAGCAGCTTTGTGCGCTCGAGCCGACGAGATCTGCCTTACGTCTGAAGAGGACCCGTATTTGCTATTCGGAACGAAGACCGCGTACATCTTTTCCAATCGTGGCATCCCAAACGCTAAAGCACATGAAGTACCAGGCAAGTTAGATTTCATAGATAACGTTATGTGCCACGGTTTATGGCAAAATATAATATTATTAGAGGCGACTTCCTCTTAAGTCAAAGTCGATGGGCGGAGCCATTGACGACGAGCACTCACGTGGACTCGTGACGTCATCTGGAGGGGCAACTCGTCATCTGGAGGGGCAACCGACCGACCAGCGGGGACATCACGCCACCTCGGATCACTTTGGCTGGAAGCGCGCGCAGCGTTCACTTGTCTTAGATTTAATATTCCGTGTCGATCATTCCAACCCACTTTTATATTTTTTATTTATTCAAATTATTAAGCCGTTGCTAAAATCAGAAGTGGGATAGGGCTTGTGCCCTATCCGCTTTTGGGTTATCCTGGCGTACAGTTTATTTTTAAAATTTGCATTAAATTAACAACGTAATGACCGATATACGTGTAACTGGAAGCAGGGTAGGAGGACGCTCGCATTCGCCGAATGTNCGGGCTCTTGGCCCGTCGACCGAGGGAACCGGCGGTCGTGTCGCTGGCGGCCGCCGGTCCGGCGTCTGGGGGACGGCGGGATGGATGTAATATGCTCTGCGTAAACCCTGTCCCGCCGTCTCAATAGCTCCGACTGGGTTCCCACCCGGTCCGGGGTAGGGCGCCGGCTGTGAGCGGCAGGAGTTTTTAGTGAGGTTCAACTACCACATACCCCACCCGCCGTGCGGGTGGGGATCCGGCGATTTTCTCCTGTGGAAAAAAAAAAAAAACCTTGATGAGCACCTGTATTTCAAGGTTTACCTCGACCTTAACCAAATTATATGTCACTCAAACACGTTACGAGTGAGGACAAATAAACCGAAAAATACGCGAATTATTTTCTCTGGCAAGAATGGTTCTCTGAAATAATGAAATAAGCTTCATCAAAACAATTTCGCTACAGAATATTCTTCCTGGCAAACGTATCTTTTGTTTCTTTGAAACATTCAGACCAATTTGAATCGTTAAACTTGATTACAGGATTTCTTTCGAATAGGCACAATGGCTCCAAAAACCGTTGCTTTCGAAAACAATGCAAAGGCATTACACGAAATTAGAATACATTTATTTGAATAAGGTTTTAACAGTAACTTTATATCGATTAATTCGTTTGCCTGTTTGTAAAGATTTCGATTTAGTAATATATTTTTATAATATATACTTTCGAATCAAGGAAAAACAAAAACAATACGTTCGTCTAGAGTTTAATTTATATCGTACGTTGGGAATTGTTTACATATATCCTATTGTCAGGCAAAAAAATCGCGCTAGCTGGTTGTACATATATATTCAAAATACACACAATATACTTTTAACATCAAGTAATATTGTTTACAAAAATAGACTACATAATAAAAATAACACAAATTTATATGTTCATTTCGTTGTTCCAGGATGACGTTCGCTTTAGCACTGGTAGTGGTGTTCGCTTGGAGTGTCCATGCTGGCGAGCCTGTTTTCGATCCAAGCACTCTCATGCGGCTAGTGCTGGTACCAGCAGACGCGGCCGTCGGCTCAGTCATTTACCGCGTCAGGGCCTCCGATCCTGATTTTGATTATCCATTGCATTTCGAGCTCATTGGTAAGTTTCAAAGGAGCATTCGACAGAGAAAAGATTTCGAAAAATTTCTATGCGCAATATAAAATTTATTAATATATTCCTTTTAATACTGTATAAACTATTATATGTATGTATGTATGTAGGTATATGTATATGTGATTGTAGATATATGTATATATAATATATACTTGTTTGTGTATGTATTTGTAACTTAATATAAATTTCATTGCACCTACCACTATTTACTCTGCACTGCCTTTGGTTGAGTGGTAGAGAATGCCTTAGGCATTTAGTCCAACAGTGTAAATTTTACATGAAGTGTTAAAAAAATATATGTTAATCTTTTTTATTACTGTAATATAGTCAATCAATACTTGTAGAAGAAAAGCTATTGGTAATTGAAAAAGGGCTAGACCTGTGCTACTCACCGATTCTTCTCGGTGGAGTAATGAGTGTGACAAATTTGAAAAGCATATCGCGGTAACAACAATTTTTATTTTTATTGCGTAGATGGGTGGACGAGCTCACAGCCCACCTAGTGTTAAGTGGTTACTGGAGCCCATAGACAACTACAACGTAAATGCGCCACCCACCCTGAGATATAAGTTATAAGGTCTCAGTATAGTTACAACGACTGCCCCACCCTTCAAACCGAAACGCATTACTAAATTAATTCTGTTTATGACGTAGAGATGGCAAATTTATTAACCGTTTCATTTTCTAATCGATTTATAAAAATATACCTTCTGTTCCTTTTTGTTCTAATATCACGCAATAATAGATGGCAAAAAAAATTAAAATTTTCTTAAAAACATATTTTAAGTAGTTCTTATAAATTTCCCGTAAATTAGAAAAACAAACATTAAATCTATGACTAAATTTTCTCAAAGTACTTTAAACTCAGATTCCTTATTTTCGAAATGAATCTAATGTTTGATGTGCACTAAAGTCGTAAATGCACGTTGCGGTGCATCAGAAACAAATCACAGTGTGCTGCGCTGCTCATTTAATTCCGCAGCAGGTTTATCCGGTGAGAAAATTAACAGCATCACTAAACATAAACATTATAATCCAACCCGATAATATTGAACGCCAATTGCTTTATTATTACGCAATTTAACGCATGATTTTCTCAGACATCATTCAATATCATAAACTACTGTCAATCTGGTGAAATATTAAATAACTCAATTATTTGAAAATCAATTTTGTTCTATGTTGCGAACTATTCGATCCGAAATCCTTTATAATCAGAATTGATTAATAAAGAATAAGGCCGACTAGACAAATGAGGAAAAACAAATGAGTGTATTGTTTTTTATTTTTTTATTGCATCGATGGATGCACGAGCTCACAGCGCACCTGGTGTTAAGTGGTTAGCAGAGCTCATAGACATCTACAACGCATTTAGTGCCACCCACCTTGAGATATGTGTTTTAAGGTCTCAGTATAGTTACAACGGCTGCCCCACCCTTCAAACCGAAACGCATTACTGCTTCACGGCAGAAATAGGCAGGGTGGTGGTCCCTACCTGTGCGGACTCGCAAGACGTCCTACCATCAGTAATAGAACGGTGTGATTTAAACCGTCCGAACATTGATTGATATTTAAACGTAAAACATTTTAATCGTAATCATTTATGTCTAGGTCAAATGGGTCGCTTAGACATCGGCATCGAGACACTCCCTTGCACACGTTACAACTCCGTGTGCCAAGCCAACGTGATCCTCCTCCGGAGATTGGAGCCAGGACGCTACGTGGACTTCAGGTTGTCGGTCAGAAATACCAGAGGACGAAGCAATCGCATCGCCTGTTCCATAACCGGCACTAATGCGACAACACCAAGGGACACGATTTTCCCTCATCAACCCAGCATAGTGCTAGTACCTGAGGTGAAATTCGAATACCAATTATTCTTTTAAAATTTATACACTATGGTATCTAATAGTGTTTACCGGTAATGACTATATTTTCTAGCTAATTCAAAACGAAACGGTAAAAGTTTTTACTGGCAAAATTCATCTCATTCATTCCATATTCGGAAAAGTGACTATTCCGGATATCTTGTTATTTTATTTTTTTTATTGTCCTTTTAGGCAGACGAGCATACGGCCCATCTTATAGTGAGTGGTTACCGTCGCCCATGGACTTTAGCAATGCCAGGGGCAGATCCAAGCCGCTACCNAGCTAATTCAAAACGAAACGGTAAAAGTTTTTACTGGCAAAATTCATCTCATTCATTCCATATTCGGAAAAGTGACTATTCCGGATATCTTGTTATTTTATTTTTTTTATTGTCCTTTTAGGCAGACGAGCATACGGCCCATCTTATAGTGAGTGGTTACCGTCGCCCATGGACTTTAGCAATGCCAGGGGCAGATCCAAGCCGCTACCTGCTGTTAAAATAGACAGTTGCCACTTTATCACCTATATCACTTTATTATCAGAATACACGTATACGTCTGCTACGATCAAGGAATAACATCGTTAATTAAAATGAAATCTGCAAAATGTATTACGTTGTTTCTGATGAGTCCGAACCAGTATTAGAGCAGCAAAATAACCAAAGCCCTGGTTTGAAAAGCTGTTACTAAATACAAGTCAAACATCCAGCTAGTGTGTCAAGTGGGTGCCGGCATTTGCTATGAATTGTTTAATGGACTCCAATAATTATACCCTAAATTCTCTAAGCTGTAATGCTTCGCTGCAAACATAGGCAGGATGCTGGTATCTACCCGTGGGGACTTACAATACGTCCTACCACCAGTAATATGGTAGTTATCATTTTCGCGGATTTTATTTTAGAAATGAGTCTTCGACCTCATGTCACAAGGTCGGTGGTGCGATTCGTGTTGTGATTGTCCATGGGCTCCGATAACTCGTTAACAGCAGAACTGTAAGATCCTTAAACTCTGTGGGCACGTAAAAAAAAATCCACACTTAAACTAAATAAACCGTTGCATCTACATTATGCAACTAGAGCTACATGGAAAAAACCAGTTTAACTCACACTTGAACAGATAAATTGCATCCGGCATCGTTAAAACTATAATTCGATTCATATTTTCTTGATGACAGTCATCGTCGGACAACTTATGCATTTCATGGGGCACTCAAATGACATCTGCATGTGATCGTTATCCAAAAATGGGATCAGAAAAATTAGTTGTTATTTATGATAAGTCTTGTGAAAGAACTGTTATGTTTTTTCTTTTTTCTTTTTAATTATGACTTTTAACGTTACTAGCTTGATATAATCGCGATATTTTAAAAGCTTTTCGTCTTTGCTGGAAACAGCGCGTTTTTTTTCCCGACCAGCTAATATTCATCACTACTTTTAAGTCGTGCTAAATAGTATAAGCATTTAATCGAGTTGTAGACATGATTAAAAATAATTTAAATTTTGCATTTAAACTACGTCTATTAAAGTACATTATGCGCTTTTATTAAGCACTAGCTGACCCGGCAGAGTTCGTAGTGCCTCAATTTATAAATAAAAGACCTAAACTTTTGTATAAAATAAATTTAAAACAAACAAAAGGAATCCGTCCGATGGGGGACACATCAAAACAAAATTGTTATTTTTATTTAATTCCGAGCATTTTCATATGTATCTACCTTTTAAACCTTCTCTGGACTTCCACAAATAATTTAAGACCAAAATTAGCCAAATTGGTCCAGCCGTTCTCGAGTTTTAGCGAGACTAACGAAAAGCAATTCATTTTTATATATAGAGATTAATCGTCCTGTTTTTAACATTCTAGAACACGCTATTTCCAAAGACTACACATATCGCGTCATTAGTCGTCTAATCTATGAAACTTCAAAGTTCATACATTACCCCATATAGCATTTCCATTTAAAAACCATTTTTGTTTGCAGGATGCGAAACGTGGTACAGAACTCGAGATTGTTATTGCCAGGAAGAACCCCCTGTCACCAAAACCTTTGGAATTGGAGCTCTGGGTGAGCAATTAATTTGCATTTTAATCGCGTGATACGTTAGACTACATACCTACATGGTATCAATTAATATTAAAAATCAATTCACATTTCACATACATTATGTCAAGAAACGCAAAAATAAAAACATTAAGTATCAAACATTTTACGAGAGGCTCTCAATTAATGCTGACACGTTTATTGTCATAAATATAATTTAGAAAATATAATGCAGAACCTGAAAAGGGAGATTTTTGTTGTTAAATTCATTATAAATTTTATATTACGTTATATTGTCACGATCCATTGAAATTCAATTAACAGCTGTGGAAATTTTATTTTAATATGTGACTGAATGATGCAACTGAATCCTTAAATAATATAATACATTTAAGAAACCAAGTGAGATAATTAAATTAGCTTCATAAAGTGGTTTTAGATGAGATGCGTGAAGTATGAACCACGCTTAGGGTCACCTAATGATATTTTCAAACGCCGCCGCTTGTTTGGCGCGAGTTTCATCGCAACCACATAATGAAGTTTTGCCTGTGCGTANTGTGACTGAATGATGCAACTGAATCCTTAAATAATATAATACATTTAAGAAACCAAGTGAGATAATTAAATTAGCTTCATAAAGTGGTTTTAGATGAGATGCGTGAAGTATGAACCACGCTTAGGGTCACCTAATGATATTTTCAAACGCCGCCGCTTGTTTGGCGCGAGTTTCATCGCAACCACATAATGAAGTTTTGCCTGTGCGTAATGGCTTATCATTTTCACGGCGATGCAACCCTAACACGGGAAAAGTAATTTTACATGGCTTCTCGCGGATAAAGGAAGTTGTGTATTATAGAGAAAATAGGCTGTTAAGGGAAGGCGGGATGCGTAATGAACTGTAAATTATAATAATCAAGTATAGTATTGAGTTAGAGCGAATTTTGCTTTCCAATGCATGTTAATTATCGAGTTCTTGTGTCAGTCTAGTGAAATGAAAATAACTGGTTTTTATTACTTACTATTTAATGAGTTAACATATTTGAAAAGACAAAAATTAAAACATATTTACTTTAATATCTGCTATAATGAAAATTTTAACACGCAGGCCTATACATAAACTATATGTAATATATGTAAATGAATGTTGCACTGTGTCCAATTATTAAGATCTTGGTAATTAATACTAAAATTGTCAATTTCTATCTTCTTTCTAAAATGAAGGTCATGAGACCCAAAGACGACTATGTCAGAGTTTAATTATTTTTTTAAAATGCCAAACTGATATGAGTTTACGAAATATTTCCACCGTCGACATTATTTAAGAGAAAACATACTAAAAAAATATTGAAATTCGTACAACAAGGCAGAAATTACTCCTTATCTTTATTGTATTTATCCTTCAGATAAAGTAGCCAGAATTAAAGATCTATGACCGCTGTCTATGGTAGCCGCTAAGCAATAGAGAATTCCTGATTTTTCCGTCGGAACTATAGCGATTAAAAGTGAAGCAAATCCAAAAAGGCTTCGAGTTTTAAATACGCCATTATTGTACATTAGACTTGAGGCGTTAAAAGTCCTGTAGTAACCGGAGAGTAGGCTGATTGCGTCCCAAGGCCATGGACTAACACGCTAATGGAGTTCATGTTTCACTTTTTTATACAAATATTCATGTCTTTTTAGCACATCATTTATTTTATTCTCATAATTTAACATTATATTTTTGGATATAACTTTAGATTTTATTTTCTTAGCAATTACATATAAATTCGTTTAATCTGTATCGCCGAGTTTGCGGTTTTATCGAATCGTGACAATTTTAATAATAAACAATATTTTACTCAAGCAAATAAGAATAAATAGCAATACAGTCGCTATGACGGTACGCATACCCGATCCTGTGGACCGAATGGTAAACAGTCGACGTCGCCCTAAACACGTCATTACGGATCGTCCCGATTCCATTAACGGCGCTTTTAGGCACCTCAAGCACCGGTCATCGTCCTCGTCGAACCCGTCGCTTGCGACGAAGGGCTCGAGGATTAAATTATCCCATAGACACAGAGCACTGAGTTTCTCGCCGGATCTTCTCAGTGGGTCGCGTTTCCGATCCGGTGGTAGATTCTGCGAAGCACTGCTCTTGCTAGGGCCAGTGTTAGCAACACTCCCGGCTTGAGGCCAGTGAGCTCACCTACATATACATCAAGGAGAAGCTGAAATAGCCTCCCAAGGCTATCAGCATAGGCAGGATAAAAAAAATTACGGTCCGTATCATAAAGGTGATTTAAACTAAATTAACAATAAAGCTTTCCCTCATTTGATTTAGTGTGCTCTTTAAAACAACAAGAACAATTAAACAAATTTAAATTAAGCGTAAAGTTTTATTTTTTTCCCAGGGTTCGCCTTTATTCGCCATACGCCAACGCAGAGTTTCAACAGAAAACACCGAGGGAACGATATTTCTGATTGGACCGCTAGACTTCGAAGCGCAATCGATGTACCATTTGACACTCCTGGCCGTGGTACGCTGTGTTTATTCAAATTAATTGAACTTATTTGCATAATTAGGACTAATTATGCCAGAGTCGAAACACCCTAGTTTAACATGTATCGGAATGAACTGCGATCGTGCTTGCAAAATACACTCAAAACGATCTTAATTGGATTTTATCGAACGACATTAAATTTTGTCCTTGTAGCTCACTGAAGTATTCTTCGCGAAATCTCAAACTAAGATTATAAAAATTACATTATATGTTTTAATTTATTCGTTAAGGCAATTTCAATTTTGTTACGGAAATTTCGAACACAAAATTTAAAGAAAATAACAATATGAATAAAAATAATCATAATAATATATATATTTATTAACATCAACAGCATGTTGAATCTATTAATTTCCTGAAGGGCAGTTTGCCAAGCCCATGTCAAACACTGTTTGAACCAAAATATGATTCCCTTGTTGTTAGTTACTCAATACCAGCAATTTCAATGATTCAAGATTGGTGGATTTTAAATTTTCTTTTAATATATTACTTTGTTTTCTTTCTTTGCAACTAAAGAATTCGAAAAATTTAAATCAGGCTTACCTACAAAAGAAATGCTTTTATAATAACAATTTAGCGGCTTGGCTATGCCCCTGGCATTGCGGATGATTATGAGTGATGGTATCTACTTACCATCGCTAGGCCATATTTTCGACATTTTCTTATATATTTACTGGTGGTAAGGCGTCTTATCAGTCCGCACGGTACGTACCACCACCCTGCCTATTTCTGCCTTGATGCAGTAATGCGTTTCGGTTTGAAGGGCGGCGCAGCCGTTGTACTGTTAAAAGTGAGACCTTAGAACTCACGTCTCAAAGTGGTGGCGGCATCCACGTTGTAGAAGTCCGATAACCACTTAACGTCAGGTGGGCNTATATATTTACTGGTGGTAAGGCGTCTTATCAGTCCGCACGGTACGTACCACCACCCTGCCTATTTCTGCCTTGATGCAGTAATGCGTTTCGGTTTGAAGGGCGGCGCAGCCGTTGTACTGTTAAAAGTGAGACCTTAGAACTCACGTCTCAAAGTGGTGGCGGCATCCACGTTGTAGAAGTCCGATAACCACTTAACGCCAGGTGAGCCGTGAGCTCGTCCATCCATCTAAGCTATAAAAAAAGCCTAAAAACCCAAAGTTTGTCATAACTACCATCGATTGATTATCTTATAAGCGGCATTTCACGTATTATAAACATGATTCGAACATTATTAAATAAGCCATGTTTCTTCCATCAGGACCCATACATCGAAGTGGGGAAGGATACGCGGAATATTGCCGGCCTAGAAGTAGTCGTCGTAGTTCAAGACGTACAAGATATGCCGCCAGTTTTTACTTCAGCACCTCCAATAACACATTTACCCAAACAAGTTGGTCCGGGTGATATGATAGTCAAAGTTCGAGCTGAAGACGGAGACAAGGGTGCGCCTAGGCAGATCAGATACGGCTTAGTGTCTGAAGGGAACCCATTTACACCATTCTTCAACATCAATGAAACTTCAGGTATTAAATTAAAGGCATTTTACGAATGAAAAAACCAGTTAAATTTGTTCAAGAGTTTTCTCGTGGTTATCTCTTGTCGTTAACTCTCGTGATCAAGTAGATCGACTGAAAAAATTATTAAAAATTAAATTTGCAATCAAACACATCTCGTATCACTATATTATTATCGTTTTTTAATTAAACTAAATAGCACAGCAATTATTTGTTACATTTTATAATTTAAATGGTATTAATAGTCCTAGCTTTCTCGGTTTTTAAAGAGCTGCTACCTTCATTATGCATTAAAGTAAACTATTATATTTACGACTACGTAATTATTACATTAATGCTGGTGCGTATAATAATTTTCAATGATGACCTTGCGGTGAATAGTCAAAGAGAAATGACTATCTATTAAAGAAGACATAAAACTACTGACTAGATAGCAAAGAGTATTTTCAGTCCTAGCAGATTTTCTCCGTAAAACTACATTTAGGTGCAAATCGCAGGGTCAGCGACTTTATAATGACTCTTGTTCCATACCTTGACATTCGTTATTTACGATTGGTCAAGTTCCAGGAATTGCTTTTATAATTTATAAGAAACACCTTCCCGCTGGGGTTAAAGGGATTGCAAACAATAATTAATCTTGTTCAATTTTATCGTGTACTTCGGAATAGTATTCATTTGATATAAACTGTTTAACTTGGATTCTAAATTCAATAACACTAAAAGATCTCTTGATTCACTTGGTTTTCAACGGCCATTGAAACCCATAGATATATTTTTTTTTGGTACAATTTTTCCTTGTTAGGAAAGGCAAGGGGATCTAAGCCCATACAGCCTTGTCTACTCTATATATTCTCTGAAATAATTTTTCAAAAAAGCCGAAGCCAGGTCTTATATGATATATATTAATATATCCTGAAATAATCTCAAAACATAAATAATTCCGGCGACCTTAATTAAGTCAAAATCACCATTTCATAGGCGTAACGGAATATAATAGCATTATTAAACCTTACCTAGCTAATTACGTTTTTACTTTACGATTCCTATATTGTGAAAATCATTTTGGGCACGTACAAACATAAAAACGTTGGTGCCAGCGTTAAAATTTGATATTTTTTTTTATTGCTAAGATGTGTGGACGTGCTCACAGCCCACCTGGTGTTAAGTGGTTACTGGAGCCCATAGACATCTACAACGTAAATGCGCCACACACCTTGAGATATAGTTCTAAGGTCTCAGTATAGTCACAACGGCTGCCCCACCCTTCAAACCGAAACGCATTACTGTTTCACGGCAGAAATAGGCGGGGCGGTGGTACCTACCCGTGCGGACTCACAAGAGGTCCTACCACNAAAAAAAAAAAAAAAAAAAAAAAAAAAAAAAAAATTATAAATGCAGTGAGCATTTAACCAAAAGCACGTAAATGGTTCTGAGTCTTCTACTAATACATTTTGTATAGCTTGCGTCAATATACCGAGGACTACGATTGAACGAAAATCTTCAGGAAATTATTTGAGCTGTTTTTACATCAAACTATTTCAAACCAGAGAGCTCGCAAAGTAGCAAAATTTATATAAATACCGCATCAAGTTCTCCAAGGGATAATTAATGTGTTAACTATCCCAAAACAGACAACGTTGCGAAAACTTTTGGGTCACATAAAGTCTGTTGTGTGCTTTACGGTAACAAACTTAGAGTTCCAGCTCCGAGTGAGACCCTAGCATAATCCCTAGTTTCTTAATAAACATTGCCAAATTTACGAAACTCAAAAAGAAAAATCATAATGAATAAACTGCTACTAACTACTGCATCGCCGAGCCAGTTTCTAGTAATGATTTCGTTTAATTTCAAAATAAACACCAAGTTTTGGGTAGAATGAGACCTTATGTCTATTATTTTCTGGAAAACATTCAAATTCATTCATCAGTCTCGCTGGTGACACTTATGATTAACATACCAACCTTATCACCAGTTTTGTAAATTAAAACTACGTACTCACAAAAAAAAACCGAGCCAATTTCCTTTCCTGATTTATACCTACCCTACATTTTGTGTTTAATTGCTTTTTCCACTCTACGGAATACTCGTGGTCAACAGTAGGTCAGAGCTATATATTTTTTGTTTGATACCATCGCTACGTAGTTCCGACGTCTCGCTTCCGTGGTATATCCTACTTACTTATCGCTCACCCGCACACTCGCCCTACTCTGCGTTGACTAAACATCAGAGTATAAGGACGCAATTTTTTGTGAATAAAAAATTTAATGGTTTGTCCTAAATTAAATTAAACCCACCTTCAGATATGTCGAATTGAAACTTTTCGAGGTTATCCGCACTTCAAGCTAATATATAATTTATTTGGATCTAATATCGTGCGAGACAGCTAAGATTTTGGTTTGTACACAATACACTATAGCAACCTTTCCCAAAGTAAGCGATAACGCCCCCTTGTGAATACTGCAGGCCTAAAGGGGGGCGGTAAGAGACACAGAAAAAAGGGGCGTTGTGTAGAAGCTTGGGAGGCGATTTGGAATTTCATCTAAGAGGACTCTTAGACATCGACTGAGCTCTCGTATATTGGTTTTTAAGTACGTGAAAAAATGGTGGATAAAAATAATTTATTCTCAAAGTGGGCATTCCCAAAGTTTAGAAGCCCCTGCACTATAATATTTGTTTCTCCTATGGTATTTTTACAAGTTAACCCTTTCTTGTAGTATCGTTGACAAACTTGTATTAGTCTCGACTGCTAATCATTGACAGCCCTATTTAAAGGTTTATAGCTTGCGTGCGCCACGTACAACAAAACACTATCAGATTTTGTTGGTAGCAATTTTCGATTGAACTTTGAATTTAACAGCTACAACTTTAGCGGTGAAACTTTTGTCATTTCGCTAGACAATTAACATGTTCGCTGTAGTATTAATTTCGTTGAACACTTAGCGGTTGGTCTCGATTGTGATAACCCGAGAAAACTGGCCCGCAAATTTATTTATTAAATCTACATCGTAGGTAACGAATTTGTATTAATAAATTAAATTATGTAATTTAAACATTCTGTATATTGGAAACAGAAATTGTGTATTTGAATATCGAAATACAATTGAATTAATTTCATATTGTTCAAATATATATGTATGATTTTTAAATTTGCATTTTCTCACGTCTTAGCACTTTATCCGATTAATGTAAGTACAATATGTAATATCCTAGAATAGGATCACCGCAGAGATACAAAATGGTGTTTGGATATTTTTTACAAATGTCTTTTTCTATTTGTTTTTAATTTTTAACTTTAAACGATTAATTTGAGTTAAATAGTCGTCGTGGCCTAAGAGGTAAAACGTCCGGTGCATTCGTGTTGAGCGATGCACCTGTGTTCGAGACCCAGGCGCGTACCAATTTTTCTAATGAAATACGTACTCAGCAAATGTTCACGATTGACTTCCACGGTGAAGGAATACCATCGTGTAATAAAAGTGAAACCCGCAAAATCATAATTTGCGTAATTACTGGTGGTAGGACCTCTTGTGAGTCCGCGCGGATAGGTACCACCGCCTAGCCTAATTCTGCCGTGAAGCAGTAATGAGTTTCGGTTTGAAGGGTGGGGCAGCCGTTGTAACTATACTGAGATCTTAGAACTTATATCTCAAGGTGGGTGGCGCATTTACTTTATAGAGGTCCATGGGCTCCAGTAAACACTTAACATCAGGTGGACTGTGAGCTCGTCCACCCATCTAAGCAATAAAAAAAAAACTTCAGTGCATAGTTAATAGTATAACCAAGTCATGAAGCTTGACTTTTCTTTCTATTGCTATAGTTTCACTGATTAGACTCCTAAAGCTAAAATTTAAATACTTTGTTGCTTCAGATCTACTTAGTTTAAAATCTAAGCACGATCTCTGACGCGTCCCTTGTTACGAGTTCAAATTAAACATTTATGGAGCTATAGGAATGCTCTAACGATATTCTAACAAAGCTACAAACAGCGGTACAGACACTAACAGCTTTAATACAAGCTAGCGTTCTCCTGACCAGAGCTATAATAGCTCATTAGGCCTTACCGGGCGCTGCGGCGTCTTTGTTTGTGAACTCGTGTTCAACAAAGGCACTTCCTTTGATATTGGAAACTAGTGTCCCTCTGTTTCGGAATTTTTAAACTTTTCTTTGAAATGTTAATTTTCTGCATTGTTAATCTTTTCAAGGTAACGCTATTCTATTCATTGATTTTTTTAATATCAAGGTATCCTGCACAAAATATTCAATCATAGTATTATTCAAGCTTTTCATGTTCAATACCAAGCTGATACCTACTGACTTATGAGTGTCAGAAATTTATACATACAAGTCAAGAGTAAATGCGTATATCCCGAACGAACAGATTTCCAAGTATATTTAACATAGATACTCTAGTAGCCATGTTCACATATTAAACAAACGAAGCTCTCATAGTATTTAACATTATTGGAGTAATCATTGGCGTAGATTTAAAAAATTAAGTAGAATTATTTTTATAAAGTCAATACACGAATACTCTTATTCGATTAATTGATAATATTTTGTAGTATGTAGGTCAATACTCATTATTGAATGATATATATTGATATAGCTTCATAATCTAAATAGAAATTTAAAAATCGAGTGAGAAAGTCTCCTAAAATATAAACAATTAGAAACACATTCATTATAAAATAATTTAATGGTGAACTTAAACTTATCTAAACCCCATACAGATTTGGAAAATATTCCAACGTATACCTCCCACGCGATACGACAATAATTAGATTATCTAAGATAACGCAAATAAAGACCTCAGAGAAATGCCCATTATATCGAAGCGTGGGTCTTACGGGGGCGTGTTATCCCATTAATTTCTTAGTTAAAGGCCGTAAAACTCCGTAAAATACATTAAAGAGCTATTCCTGCCAATTTATATAGTTGTCGGGGTGTCGTGAAATTCATATCGTCAATAAGTCTTCAATCATAATCATTTCTTAACTCATAAAATTGCCATAATCCAATTCTATAATACCTTTATCAAATTTTAGTAGCTTTGCCTCATAACAACAGTATTTTAAAAACAAATGAATTAAAATTGATGTGAAACAAAGAAGAAGGTCGCTCCCTAGATTGTTATCTTACTTTAGCCTGTTGCCTATTCCAGAACTTTCTTAGCTATTTAACATAAACCTAAGAATATTCAGACATGTACTAGGGGAACAAAGAAATCTAAATCAGATTACACGTGTATTCCAGTTCGTTTCATATACATACATGTGTATGTATATAAAACATTTATCATAATTTCAAGCCTTAACTAATTTTATTGCAAAAAATTCAATTTTATTTGCTTGTAAGAAAAGACAAATGATATTGTTTGCAAACATTTAAATACGACTTTTGAGCATCGTCACTACTTACTTCATGTTTTAAATTACTTTTTCTTTTAATTTACTCTAGTGCGTGTTTTAATTAAAATTCTTAGTGAACATTATTTAACTCGTCAACTAATGGGCTGTCTAATTAGACAACTAACCTTGAAATAATATTCTAGACTTGTACGAATAGAAAAAATTCTCCAATTTAGGTACATATTTACATGGTGGATCTATTAAGATCTTAACGAAGGACATAAATAACTACTTAATACAGAAAAATGTGTGAAGTTTAATTTAAATTTAATTTAATTCATGTAATTTAAATTATAAATAAATTTAAAAATATTGATAGCAGATTTTCGATTTTAAAGCTTATAATCACTGAGATTGTATGGGCAGACGAGTCAATACAACTACTACTTATTTATAAATATAAGCGTTTACTCCCAGCGTACGAGATGGCAAAAAAATTGAAATCACCGGTGCTGGTGCTTTCACAAAACAATCAAAATAAAGTAATACATGGATGCAATTTAACGTAAATGCCGCCACCTATCTCGAGACATAAGTTCTAGGTCCCAGTTTTTACAGTACCGCGTTAAAAATCGAAACGCATTACTGCTTCACGGCAGAAATAGACAGGCTGGTGGTACGAACCCGTGCGCGTTCACAAGATACCCCACCACCAGTAATTAACACAAATGGTACTAAATAAGTTTTCACTTTAAAAGGCAGTCGTGAATGTGCCAAGACAGATGGCGACAGGCATATCAATTTTTCTATGGTTAGGTACTTCATCGGCCCCTCTACTCACAAGTCATAAAGAAATGTATTATTTATGAGAACGCAGCATATATAATGTTCATAGATGACAGTTGAGATCTTTATTCATTCACAATATGTTAATCGGAACAATACTTTTGTATGCTAATTACTCGTGTCTCGAGACGAATATTTCCTCTGAAATTAAATAAACCTTTCTATAACACCGAGACATGTACGGAGATTAGGTTTGTTTCAGATTTGAGCATTGTTTAAAAATATTGGTGTTGTGTTGACTAACTTTTGCGAATTCTCAAACACGAGTAACTAAAAACTAGGTAAACTAAAAAAAGGTATCGTGAGAGTTTAATATCGAGGTCTCGAAAGCGGGCGAGAAAGTGTAGAAAAATTTGTCTACTACATTCTACCCGCAGTCATCACCATAGATAAATAATACACTTAAAATTTTCACTCTTCAGTACCTATACTTGTTTTTTTTTCTACCTGTGCTGTTAGCCTTGAGAGGCTATTTTAGCTTCTCCTTGACGTGTGGGTGAGCTTTCGGGGCTCAAGCCGGAGGTGTTGCTAGCACTGGTCCAAGCAAGAGCAGTGCTTCGCTTTGCATTCGCTTAATTTACTCGTCGAGCCCTTCGTCGCAAGCAAAGGGTTCGGCGAGGACGGTGGCCGGACATACCTGTGATCACGGCGCCCGCAACGACGCTACAGTTGCATTGATTTTCTTTAAAATTTTATAAATTCTGTTTTACACTTGAACTGGGTACATGATTTTTTTCTATTTTAATATCATCATCTTCTTCTCTTCTCTTCTCTTCTCTTCAGGGTCTGCTTGAAAAAATAATAATAGTGTAAATCTACGAGTATGTTAAGTTCTGTTAAAATTTAACATTCCAAAAGCTTTGCTTAGGAAGTCTAAACCTATTATTAAAACTTTTAAATAAGAAATCGTGGACTTTATGTAATAAAAACTTAAGGACCATGTTATAAAATGTTTGGTAGCAGAACTAGCAGGGCTTTAACAGTAAAAATTACGAAATCACACAAAGGATTAAATATTTTGATTTCAGCGCCATCTTGCGCTTTTTTGTCTAACTGACTGTCCATGCCAAATGTGAATTACGCTAAACAACTGATTTTGTTAGTATCTATCCAAATTGGAGTATAGAGGTCGCTACAATGTGAAACTATTTCTTAATCAAGGCAGTCTCATTTTGTAAAAAATATATTAAGGGCATATAAAGCTCTCTCTTCGAAAAATAAATCGTGGCGACGCATTTTCTCGTTGCTCTTTGAAAGAAGGATAAATCAATTTCGGATTTATTTCGTGGTCCTGGTGAATGCCATCACCAGCCTCAAGATATGAATTCTAAGTCTCAATTGTATATATAGCATAATAGCTATCCTATCCTTTAAACTCAATGTAGAAATAAATAAGGATTTTTTATCAGACACCGATATAAAAATGTATTTATATTTTTCCTTTCCAGGCGAAGTGACTCTTGAACGCCCAATTGAGGAGATAGCGGCGATTTCTCATGCCGGTGCACCAATCTTATTAACAGTGGTCGCCGAAGAAGTAAGGCTGTCTCGAGAGGAACCCGAAGCGATGTCTTCCACTGTACAGCTTGCCTTCATTCTACCTGAACGAGATAATTCTCCTCCGTACTTTGAAAATCAATTGTAAGTTACTTCATCTGATTCGATTGCTATTTTATTTCCAATTATTATCGGATTTTTTTAATTGAATATGTCATAATATTTAATATCTATATATTATATTTATAATATTTATACTTATCGAACTTTTTTTAAAACCACTATATAAATGCTTTTCAAAACCTTGACACAGGAATAAAGTCACAAAACCATTGAAACAATGACTATAATGCAATACAATGGATTCACGAAAATACTGAGCAGGATCGATTCTTGAAGATTCGCTGCAAACCATACCGAATTAAGTACCAACGCAATAGACACTTGATACTTGCTTTATAATCGAACCATAGCATCCATCGTGCATATACATTACGCAGTTTATTTGTTAGGCTACTACTCGGTAATTGTTATTTCTTGGTTGTTCCAAAATTTTTTTTTTTTTTATTTCCAGTTATATAACTTACCTAGATGAGAACGCACCCCAGGGAACGGCACTTGTATTCAACGACCCCTACATTCCGCAAGTTAACGACAACGATGCCGGCAAGAATGGTGTCTTCGCACTATCTCTCGTCGGCAATAATGGGACCTTCGAAATATCACCGACCGTTGCAGAGAGACACGCGCAATTCCTCATCAAAGTACGAGACAATACAATGTTGGACTATGAAGCACGAAAATCTGTCATATTTCAGGTAGGCTAAGGTTGTTTTTACAACGTTACATCAAAATTTTTAAGCTACTAGACGTACTCGCCCGCTTCGCTGGACATTTAAAATTAACATTACTAGTGGTCCCACTGTAGTCGAAATTCGACTATAATTAATTAAAATTATAAGTTTGAACATTATTAATGTTCTATTGTCAAAGACTATCATACTTCTATAATCACAGATTTCGCCAAGACTATACAAATATTAATAAAGATAAACAATATTAATCTATTCTCAATTTGACCACAGCAAAGTCTGCGCAGCAAATGCAGTGACAAAAGTTTGACAGTAAATAAAGGGTATATATATATGTGTGTGTGTCTAATGTTTTTTTATTGGATTAATGTATTATTAGTGCATAATTTAAAAAAAAAAATTAGGATTCTGCAGTCCTTCTCTATATCCTCTGTAGGTGTGCGAAATTTTATACTCCTCCGTCCGCGCAATTTGCGTAAAAAGGGGTACAAAGTTTTTGCTTCATGTATTAATATATAAATTATTTATTGTCATTATTATTAAGGAGTCCAACACTCATATAAATATTAGCCTATCCATTAAGTACAAAGATACCATGTTTCAAGTCAATCGGATGCATGGTTCAGTAGTTATAACGGAACATCCGTAAAAACCACTGTAGATTTATATATAGGTATTAGTTTATATAGATGTAATATTAATCGCTGTTCAATATTATCGTTTCAGATCACGGCTCAAGAATTGGGTCCAGCCACAAATTTATCGGCGACAGCCAATGTAACGGTTTACTTAAATGACGTAAACGANGTTTCAAGTCAATCGGATGCATGGTTCAGTAGTTATAACGGAACATCCGTAAAAACCACTGTAGATTTATATATAGGTATTAGTTTATATAGATGTAATATTAATCGCTGTTCAATATTATCGTTTCAGATCACGGCTCAAGAATTGGGTCCAGCCACAAATTTATCGGCGACAGCCAATGTAACGGTTTACTTAAATGACGTAAACGATAATCCGCCCGTATTCTTGGCGCAATCTTACGACGTGGAACTGCCTGAGAATGTTACTGCGGGAACTAGGGTTGTCCAAGTAGCGGCAGACGATGTAGACACGGGAGCTTTTGGAAAGATCCAATTCACTGCCATATTAGGGTACTTGAACACGTCGCTACATTTGGACCCTTTGTCTGGGTTGATCACCGTTGCGACGAACAATCATGGCTTCGATAGAGAAGCAATGCCAGATTTGCATTTTTTAGTAGAGGCTAGAGACAATGACGGAGTAGGTTTAAGAGTTACTGTGCCATTAATTATTAAGTTATTAGATGTAAACGATAACCCACCAGAATTCGAAAGATCGCTGTACGAGTTTGTCTTATCACCGACTTTGAACAACTTTACGTCTCAAGCGTTCGTCAAGGCTATAGATAAAGACGCTGAGCCACCAAATAATGTAGTAAGATACGAAATCATTAATGGAAACCTCAACGGTCAGTTTGCTGTCAATGAAGAAACAGGTAAACAATTAGTTATTATTGTATTAAGAATTGAATACTTTTTAAATTACTATAAATTCAAATTTTAATTTATTAAACAGGTGAACTGTACTTACTGCAAAAACTAAAAAGAACAAAGAAACAAAATGTAAATAGAAGAAGACGTCAAGCAGACTCTCAACAGGAGAGCGACGTTTACGTTCTGAATGTGCGAGCTTACGACCTCGGAGTTCCGAGATTATTCTCTTCGACTTTGGTGAAAATCTATCCTCCGGAAAGCAAAACAAGGACAATGTCATTTATAGTACCCGGGGCTGATCCGGATAGAAAAAAATTAGAAGAGGTTCTCAGTACGCTGTCCGGAGGAAAAGTCACGATAATCGATATCAAACCATATACAGGAGGCGATGGTGCTGCTACAGATTTAAGCGGCCGAGAATATCAAGAGAAGTACGTACAGTTTCTTTTTTAATATATTTTTTTATTGCTGAGATGGGTGGACGAGCTCACAGCTCGCCTGGTTTTAAGTGGTTACTGAAGCCCATAGACATCTACGACGTAAATGCGCCACCCACCTTAAGATATAAGTTCTAAGGTCTCAAGTATAGTTACAACGGCTGCCCCACCCTTCAAACCGAAACGCATTACTGCTTCACGGCAGAAATAGGCAGAGCGGTGGAACCTACCCGCGCGGACTCACAAGAGGTCCTACTACCAGTACAAATATTGTATCTTAAGAAAAATTAATTTTATTATTATGAAAATATTAAGTCTTGATCAACTTGTTTATGGTTCATTCACGTTAACAACATAAAGTAAATGACACGGTCTCCTTCGAGAGGCGAGGTATTGGGTCCGCAACCGAGTCCTTTTTCTTTTAATGAAAATGCAACTTAGTTGTGAAAAAATTATTACAATTTACTAACTTATATTTATTTAATCAACAGTATTATAATCCGGCCATTTTACCTTTAAAACCAAAATAGAGTGTACTGCTACGACCTATGTATGTGATAAGGGAATGCGGTAGCATCTATATCTATAATCTATCTATAAGTAGATGTGGCCAGGGTCGCGTATCCGCTTATTCTGATTTTATAGGCAAACAGTATGTTATTAATTTAGAATCCTCTGACCTCATTATACAACTATTAATTGCTATTGCTAACGATACGTTAAAAAATTCCAGAAGTGAAGTGATGGCCATAGTACATACAACCGGAAGTACTGCAATCAATGTAGCAAAACTCCAAGAGCAGTTAGCGAAAAATATGACAATATACACAACTGGCACTGGTTCTAGTAACGGTATTACCAATACAGGAAGTAATAATGAAAACGGCCAAGCATCCGATGATAGTGCAGATTCGGTAAGAAAAAAAAATATTTTTTAATTTTATCTTTTGGGCTAATTGGAAATAACGGAGTCGTGGTACTTCAGGCTACACTTATGTCCTGTAATCAGTATGACCACGTTTCCAAATATGTTAGAAGTTAGATGATTTTCCTAGTTTTGTTTCTTAAATATCAGTTTCCTGTGTCATTGTTAATGTTATTTTTTCTTTCAGAGTATATACAAAGCAGAGAGCCGCCTACTTTTCTGGCTCTTGATACTTTTAGCTATACTAGTAGCTCTGGTACTATTACTATTAATATGCTGCTGCATTTGTGAAGGATGCCCACTTTATATGCCTCCTAGGTAAATATACTATTTATTAACTATTTCAAAGTATGCAAGCTTATAAATTATCGCACTTTGTAGCTGCATATTTTCAACATTAGGTCCTTAAATATTGTAAGGAATTTATGAAACTTTCTAAATTTTTATAGCACGGAAAATTATTGGTGTAGGTGTTCTGCCTCTACCTGCAATTTCGTTTGAACGTCTTGCTGACTATTTTCAACTAACACAATTTATTTTTATTAACAGACTAAGCACCAACTAATACCACAGCACAGCTTTGTCACAGTTTATTAGGTAATCAGTTAAATATTATCATTTTATCTTGGCCTAATGTGATCATCAATTATATCATCATCATGATATGATCATCAATAACATTAAATATACCACAAAAAAGTAGATGTTGAATTCCGTAGTGATGTTACTTCTCATGAAAATTAGTTATTAAATAAGAATAACTGAATACTAACAGTAGCGTAGTAATAATATTAAATTGCACTTTGATTGCTTTTGGTACACCAAAGAAATACAATCAATATATATACGTATCATAACAAAGATAGGTACATAGATATCCATTAATAAATTCTAGGAAAAGAGTGATACGTGTCAACTCCACAGAAGACGACGTGCGTTTAGTGGTCCGGGACAAGGGACTTGGGAGGGAAAACAAGAACCAAAACATAGAGAATAAATCAATTCAAGCAACAGAATGGAGAAAGAGGGAAGCGTGGAGTGCAGAACAAGCAGACTTGAGGACTAAACCAACACAATGGAAATTCAATAAAAGAAATTATCGTGCAAAAGGACCGTCTAAGCCGTCTTCGACTCCTGGTGGTGATATACGTCAAGAATTTGTTCACGCTGCAGCTGACAATGATTACAAATACGACGGACAGCAATCGTTTCGTATGAGGTAATTAAAATAATTCATGAAAACAAGGCCAATTTTAGGCTAACTAATCCCGCGAGCATCTTTCTATTATTATATTTTTAAATATTTTTATTACGACAATGTGACAGCATGTTAAAATAAGTTTTATTGATATTTCAGAGAGGGACCAAACATTATCTACACTAAAGAGATGCAGATCGAACAAGCTTTCACAAATAAACACAAAGAGTATATAGATGATCTAGAAAATGGCTACGATAGAATTGCTACTTTACATCACAACAGAAGGGATCAAGATAACGATTCAATGCGTAGGCATGAAATAGATAGAGGTTCTGAAGTCGACGTTTATCTTAAAGATGGTGAAGAAAGAGAAAAAAATGAAAAACAAAAGCAAAGTTTTCAAGACAAAGCACATGCTCAATCCTCAATGGGTCGAGATCAATATTTTATAAAAGAAGGTAACACTGAAATTCTTCGTTTAGTGACTAGAGGTAAAAATGAAGAAGAAACATATGTTAATTTACCAGGTCATCAACAAAGACCGGTTACGTTAATACCTCACACTCAATATGTTGTGGTAGATAGTGGTAAAAATTTACTATTAGAAAGATTCATTAGAGAACAAGGCGAAGAAGCAAAAAGTATGAGAGAAAGAATGGAAAAGGTAACGGATTTAGATAATGTATCTATGGGAAGAGATGCCAAAAGTATCGGTCATGTTTCGGGAGCAGCTGAGGTTACTCATCACTTTCATGACTATTCAAATATACCTCCTGATGTCCCTGGCGCGGTCCCAAAAGATAATTATTTCCAGTCAGCTCTACTTCAAATGCAAAACAAATCAACAATTCATCAAGAGCTCTTAGAGTCATCGCTTCGAAAGCAAAATGAACTATTACATCAAATTTTAATCGAACGCGAAAGAATTTTACAGAATCATGAAACCGCTTCCCAAGTTGAAAATAAATTAGAAACTCAGAGCTTACCGGGCCACTCCGTAATGGCAACCCAAACTGAATGTCATATTGGAACGCAAACTGAACCACAACTCCTACAATCAACAAGGCGAAAAGCTAGAAGTGACAACGATTCCTACAGTGAAGATGAGTCACAGATAGCATTACAAGATGATCCTAAAAGTATAGCTTGGGTTAAAAGAAAAAAACCTAAAAAAAAGCTACGACATAAAGACCCGAGGCGAAGTATACGAATATATGATTTAAGGAGAAAAATTAAAACGCCGATTTACGAAGAAAGTGAAATATCTCCGTCATTAGAAAGTGAGAAATTCGTTAAAATAAGTAAAACTAATGAAAGAGAAGAACACATTAAAAATTACGGCGACGTTACCAAAAGCTTTATAACAACCTCGAAAAATGAAACAGTTTGTTCTACACAAATCAAAATCTCTGATATTGATAAAAAAACGAATTTACGAAAAGAAGTTTTAATGGAAATTTCAGACTCGTTGGATGAGAAAATCGATTCGGATTTAAGCGAAAAACGTCTGCGATTGCAAAGACAGGCAGCGCAGCATGATGATGATACTGGTAGTTCAAAGCTCAAACTTTCACTCAGTCCCGAGGAAAACAATAAAAGTAGAAGCAGTTCTGCCTCTAAAGATGAAAGAAACAAAGTTTTTTCAAGACAAGGTTCATCGACCGAAGCTCGCGAAGAAGCAGAGCTCTCGGCAAGAATTAAAACACCAGAACTTGGTGAATCGTCGTCACAAAGAAAAACTACAAACAGCAATGAGTCTGGTATTCATGGCAAAAAGAAAGCAGTGGAAGAAACAAGTAAGACATCCGACAGCAAAACTTCACAAAAAAGTTTACCTCGCTATATGCAATGGTATGGAAAAAAGTCCAGCGCCACATCCAAAGCCACTGCCCCTGAAAAAGTAATACCGAACAAACCAAAAAGAATATCGAAAATTAAGACTGACCAAGATGAAAAAGATCGTTCCGGTAGGTACGGAAAAATTTTAAGCAAAGAAACCCACAGTGACAACGCAGAGCTAAAAAAAAACTCCAAAGGAAAAGAAAGTGAATTCATTCATCCGCGAATCTTAAAAGAAGGTAAGGTGACTCCTGTGCCTGAAGGACCGCTTCCAGATGCGCACCCACTCTTACAACATTCCGAACACAGATATGAACGTCAATACGAAAACCAGAATCCACTGTGTCACGTTCAACAAACACACATTCCAAAATACTTCGGACAACACAACGTTCCAATATTACCTCCAAGACAATCTGTAGAACAGCCGATATACGTGAATCAAGACGACGTCAAAACAAAGGTAATTAACCAAGACATTGCAGAAAGTGCGTTAACTCACAGTATTTCAATATCTACGAACTATGACGAAGATCGAAAAATTTCTTCCGAAGTACATGTATCTAAAGTTAACATTGGAGGAGATTTGGATCTCCAGCCAAGAAATATTACTGCCTTGGACGACAATGACTCTGGGATCGCAATGAACACATTAGTTCAACACGCTGGTAATTTCAAAAGACTACCCATCACTGAGAAAAAAAGCGTTTTTACTATAGCCTATGACGATGTTCAAACCAACAATAAACAACTAAGACCAGATAGCAGCTCCACGTCTTACTGAAGAATAATTGATTTATATTTTATATAATATGATCCTACCAAATGTGATTAGTGCCTTATTGTTACTAAGCTTACCTAAAACTGAGAGAAACGAATACATTCCATTCCGTCCAGTATTTTAGCTGATTAATAATAACAAACTCTTAAAATGTAAATAGTATTATTACATAAATATTTTTAATTAGGGTAATATTTTTGTGAATTCTGTTTAACATGACTGTCCATATAAGTAATAATCGTTTCTTTGTGTAAATATGATTGTTATTGTAATAAGATTACCATAGTAATATTTATATGTTAAAGATATTGTAGTTTTAATATATTTGTAACAACAACATAATTTTTGTAAATATTTTTTTATCTCTCCTAGTGAACACTGACACAGTCGTTTGATTATTTGTTACAAAACATGAAATTATATATACTTATTTAAAATGGCAAAATGTTTTATTGGTATTTAGTACATAATGCGATAGAATTTTCATTCGACTTTGTTTACTAAAAAAAACAAAGCGTTATGAATATTTGTACTTCAGCATTTTAAGTTTAGTTACGCTCTTATTCATAATAAACTGATAGTGAAGGATATGTTGATTGAAATCCAAAATGAATGTTATTATAACCCTGAAAGTGTCAATACCACTTTTTGACAATATTCTTATAATGGTCATTATAACCAGCAATATGTCGTTAAGAATAAGACCGCAAGACAAAGAATAAAAAATGTTAACCAAGCTTGTTGAATTCAATAACACCATTACGAATTTTAAAAAAATACAAAATAAAACCGACCATTGCAGCTAGTTCTTGGTAAAGTAATTTTTACTTAATAAAAGATAATTTGAAAGGAACAAGGGTTTAGTGGCTCTAATAAAAACTGTGATTCAAATGAAGTGAGTGAGCTTCTTGATAAAAACGATTTGTTTTAAAAAAAAAAACCTTTATAATCTTCCAACAATCATACGAGGTCACCGAGGATCGCGCAAGTGCAAAAATATAGATAAGATTAAAATTAAATAACCTCATTTATGAAGTAATATTTCAAACAAATAAAATAAAATACACTTTCGCGACGTGTTTTGTTTGGGCAGTGAGTGCGACGAGGCAGCGTGTGTGCGGTTTCCGAGTGGAAAATCTCGCGGTTCCTTCCTAATACTTTTACAGGTACTAAGATCGCATAGGCAAAAGGAGATCGTAAATAATTTGTCTGTGTCAATGTTGCTTCATCTACTCATCGCTAGATGTCAGTATAAAGCCTTTTTAAGCGTTCAATAGGTGGCGTTAAACACCTTGAAACTTTTCAGACCAAAAATAAATTAATTTATTTTTAGTTTGAAAAGTGTACGTTTATTTGCTTGTTTGGAACGTTTTAGTTATATCTTCATGAATTTAAGGCATGATCAAAAGAAGTATTTCTTGTTTTGAAATGAAATTAATGCACAGTTGTTTTACATTTCTGCTTATTTCTATATATTTCTATATATAGACCACTAGACCACCAATGGAAAAATTTAGAAAAGAACACAATTTAATAAAAAAGTTTACTTTCATCTTTTAATAAACATACCTGAGATTAAACCCTTTGTTATTTTTTTGTAGTTGGTACATTTTTTAATTGTCTTGTTACAATGGGAATAATTATCTTGAAAGTTAAATCATATCTATCACATGGTAAAAAACGGCAAATCAAAACATTTTTCTTCTTCCTTAAATGAGCGGACGTGCTTCACGGCCTAATTGTAGTAACAAAATAAATGCTGCCATCTACCTTGATACATAAATTCTGATTCTCATTTTTATGGACCAACGGTTGTCTTAGCCTTCAAACCGAAATACTACTGCAGAAATCGCGGCAGAAATAGGCAGGGTGGTGGTATCTACCTGTGCGGACTCACAATACGCCCTACGGAGAGTGATTACGTAAATTTTTAATTTTTCGGAATTAATTTCTATTACGTGGTATTATTTTCTCATCGTGGAAGTTGTTACTGAACATTTAGCACATTTATTTCATTAGGAAAATTGGCACCCGCCTGCGGGATTCGATCACCGGCACAGTCGCATTCCTCGATACGAATGTACTGGGCGTCTTATCCTTTATATCTTTTCCGTCAAAACTTTTTCTTCCTACCTATTCGCTGGTAAGGGCTATTGAAGTTACGCGCGGACGGGTAGGTGATCTCACGGGCTTGATCTGATCGAATTTGATAACATACACATAGACATCTACAACGTAAATACGCCACCCACCTTGAGATATAAGTTCTAAGGTCTCAAGCATAGTTACGATGGCTACCCTACCCTTCAAAACGAAACGCATTATTGCTTCACGGCAGAAATAGGCAGGGTGGTGGTACCTACCCGCGCGGACTCACAAGAGGTCCTACCACCAGTAAGAAGATTCTGAGAAGATTCGGCGAGAAACTCATTGGGTTGTGTCTATGGGTTAGTTCGCACTTCGAACTTTTCGACGAGGACGGCGACCGTTGCCACTTAAAACTGTATCTATGAATTTATTCATTAGGTGTTAGAAATTGTACTATGTGAATTGTTTTTGGTAAGGTTAAGGTTAATTGTCACATTTGAACCACTTTGACATTAAATTGCAGAGTTCGTAATCTTTTAGAAATAACATCAACATTATTGACATTGTTATGCAAATAATAATTTTAAACATTGTTTCATTTCGTTCGCTTAATCATTCGCATGAACAGTTTTTCATTCCGCCCATTTGCAAACGCGAGTCGCGCGGAAAATTATTTCTTTTCACATTCTCATTTTTCATGTCTTACTTTAAGTTTTCTCAATATAAAGATGTTTTTTTTTTCATTTTCTCTTATTATTTCGGCGCTAATTTACCTAGGTTCGATATATTCACTCGACGACTCGTTTTTGGTAATAATTAATGAAAAGAATTACTTTTACAAAAATAAAATCAAATATGAAATCGTATACAAGCTGAGTGAGTGAACTCAAGCCAAGCTAACTTTGAAATGAATTTTCTTTTATAAATTATCTGAATGAACTACTGCAACTTTTATTAAGAAAGTACCAGGGAGACAGAAACAGACATGAGGTATGGAAATTACGGTTCCCCGTGGCAACTTGCTTTCACGGTCCACTGAACTGATCATAATAAAAACTCGCGCCGTCGCCTTCGCGCCAAAGTTTGACCATAAATTCCGTGGTCGGTCCCAGTAATCGTGCGACGCTCGCCGACGGCGAAATTCTCCCTAAGATCTGTTTTATAATAATAAATATCACCAAGTATAACACTACTTTTTTTTCAAAGTTTTTTCTCTTTCCTTGTTTTCCCGGGGGCGAGCTGTAGCCATTAAAAAGGTTAGGGCGAGCGATATTTTATGCGTTTTTAAGTGTGTAACGGTTCTAATGTCCATTTTATTGTACGTTGAATTATGAGGGCACAATCTCCACCACAGCATAATATAATACATAGACAATAAGATCCCAATTCATTCAGGTATTTCATTTTTTTTCTAAAGGGATTTTATGACCTGTTTACTAAGTCCTTTAAATCTTCAGGTATTTGAACTTCAGGTAGTACTAGTGTTGTCGGATTATAGTTTCATGTCAGTTTCTACCATAAAGTAATCATACGTTCCATTTTCAAAGATAAAAAAATAACATATAAAATAGTCCATACTCCGGAGCTGGTCTATGACTCTATTTACATTTTATATTTTTATTATTATCTTACTTGTCGAGCTCCGAAGTGATCTTCGTAAAACATTGATCATAGGTTCGATCCGTTGAGTTTCTCGCTGAATCTTCTCAGATCACGATTCCGATCGGATAGTAGATGTATTCGCTAAGCAGCTGCCCTTGAGCTTTTTCTAAGGACGTTCAAGCAGTTTTTACCAGCCCTTACCGTCCTAGCTGAAGGCTGGAGCTCACCCACTCTTCTTGGCAAATCTGGAAAGACCACCAGATATACTTTCATCCCAAAAAAAAAGCAGAACATTGCTTTCTGCTAAGACCAGCTGGGTATTATTGCCCTATACCAATCTGTGGGAGTAAAACACTTATAAGGTAATACAAGCTCTCTGATATTCATTGAAAAGGAAACAAATTTTCTGACAAACTTGCTTCCTCAGATTTGATTTCACCGATGTGAAATAGAATGGCGTCTAATATCTCTTATTATTCCCCGCCGGAGAGGGTTAACTCTGAAGTATCATTGCGATTTATTAATGGTCAAGTTTAACCCCACTACAGCCCGTGGTGCCGTCCAAATTAGGACTGATTGCTGTTACTGAATTATTAAATTGGCGCCATTTGTTCTGAAATGTTTTAATATCTTGAAGATTTATTTTGAGGCGAATTCAATTATGTTATTTCTGATCTGTTTTATTTCAAGATAAATGTTTAGAGATTGTATATTTTATGATTTTTTTGACTTTTTATAGTCCTTTTAGGCAGACACGAGCACACGACCTACCTGATGGTGAGTGGTTACCGTCACCCATAGACTTCAGCAATGCCAATGCCAATGATTGTATACAGGGTTTTTTTTTGGTCTAAAATTTTCTCGTACAGAGAGGGAGTATTCACATTATTTGTTTACGATACGACTCCCTTGACGGTAAGTGATCACCGATCACGCTGTGAAGATTAGCAACGTCAGGGTCATAGTCAACAACGGGGTATTCCGGGACACAAACAGCACCTACTGGAGCGACCTGATGAGCTGCCGTGACGGCTGACGGAGAGTCATCGCTGATCGAATTAACGACTGCGTCGGCAAGGCGTTCTCGAGGAGAGCTACGTGTCTGCTTGTGGAATATACCGTGGAACTCATCCTACCATTCTCTCGGATCGTTTGGAACCTCTGGGTCTGCGGAGGGACTTCGGTTCCCTCTGTATTTTGTACCGTATGTTCCATGGGGAGTGCTCTGAGGAATTGTTCGAGATGATACCGACATCTAGTTTTTACCATCGCACCGCGCGCCACCGGAGTAGAGTTCATCCATACTACCTGGAGCCACTGCGGTCATCCACAGTGCGTTTCCAGAGATCTTTTTCTTTTCCAGGAGCTCCCCTCCACGGTGTTTCCCGAGCGCTATGACATGTCCTTCTTCAAACTAGGCTTGTGGAGAGTATTAAGCGGTAGGCAGCGGCTTGGCTCTGCCCCTGGCATTGCTGAACTTCATTGGCGACGGTTACCACTCACCATCAGGTGGGCCGTATGCTCGTCTGCCTACAAGGGAAATAAAAAATAAAAAAACCTTTCTCGGGTTTTACCTTGGGCGATGATCGTGTGTCGGACGAAAGTGCTGAGAAGTCATTCTGTAATATCTTTTTTTTTTTTGCTTAGATGGGTGGACGAGCTCACAGTCCACCTGGTGTTAAGGGGTTACTGGAGCCCATAGACATTTACAATGCAACTGTGCCGCCCACCTTGAGATATAAGTTCTAAGGTCTCAATATAGTTACAACGGCTGCCCCACCCTTCAAGCCCAAACGCATTACTGCTTCACGGCAGAAATAGACGGGGTGGTGGTACCTACCCGTGCGGACTCACATGTGATTATAGACTACTTTTATAATCACAGTGAACCAACTTATAATTTCAATTAATTATAGTCAAATTTCGATTACCGGGGGAAAACTAGTACATATAATAATTAATAGATAATGCTGAAATTACACGCGCGTATATGGCGTATACTAATGACACCAAAGCGTTCCCTACGAACCTAAGCAAAGCAACCTTTTTAAATTAAATACTGCGTGGATTTCCGACTTGATGATGGAATTGCGATAATGTATTTTTAAAGCCAAAAAAAAAAACATTCATTAGAAGAAATCGTAATTCATTAATTTCTCCAATGAATTACGCTGCGACTAAAATTGACACTTATTGCTTTTTCCGAAATTTTCTCTAGAAAGAAACCAATTAATCACATCGCCTCTGTCCAATAAATCCCCTTACGGGCTTTAATTATTTTCTTATGATTTTAATTTTTAGTCTCGCCACCCCAGTTCGTGTCTCGGATTGAACAACTGTCTCCACTCTGATTTTTTCAAGCCGAGTTTGAGACTTTTATTAAGAACAAAGATAATTAATACTACTTAAATTTTGTTTAAGAAAATCGTGAAACTTAATTAGGGAATCTATTAGATTCGTGAAAACCAAACAGCCGGTGCTGATGTTATTTCTTTTTTTTTGTTTCATTCTTCTTTTAAAATTCAGATTATACATACATTTTGAAGTGAACTCATCTGAATATTCTATGCAGATATTAATGAAATGGTATAAATATGTAACTCCTTCCTTCCACCAGCTCTCCTTGCTTCGTGTACATAACTAAAGCTCGTACCGTCCAATCATCTTCACACTAAAGAGGTTTTATTTTTATTTTTTATTGCTTAGATGGGTGGACGAGCTCACAGCCCACCTGGTGTTAAGTTGTTACTGGAGATTAAAGACATCTACAACGTAAATGCGCCACCCACCTTGAGATATAAGTTCTAAGGTCTCAAGTAAAACGGCTGCCCCACCCTTCAAACCGAAACGCATTACTGCTTCACGGCAGAAATAGGCAGGGTGGTGGTACCTTGCCACGTTGACTCACAAGAGGCCCTACCACCAGGCTTTAATTATTTTTAGGTTGAATTACCTGCGATTTTTAACGTCATAGAATATATTGAATTTAAAAATTGTTAATTAAGACTGTGGATTAGGACCTTGGGACCTGGGACCACTTAGGACATAAGGCTGTGTTTTGAATGGCTTGATATTTGAAATAAAACACGTGTGGGTTGTGTATGTAGCACTTTCTATGACACTGCCAAATATATTTAAAATAATAGAAACATGACACTGACTGGCCGTAACGCTTTACATACAAAGAGTTTTAATATGATGTTATGTTATATACAAATAAATCGAACAACCGTCAATCTTATATAATTACTTCAGGTTACGGTCGCCTTTCCTACCAGTTTAGCTTAAAAATATAGAAGCAGCTGTCTTAAAACCAAGTTCTAAACGTTCGAATATAAGGATTTGAAACATCTTCCTTCAGTACCACATGTTTTTTTTTATTGCTTAGATGGGTGGACGAGCTCACAGCCCACCTGGTGTTAAGTGGTTACTGGAGCCCATAGACATCTACAACGTAAATGCGCCACCCACCTTGAGATATAAGCTCTAAGCTCAGACTTACCTATCACTCACGTTTATGTTGCTTTATTAAATATACATAAAATATAATTATAGTACTTTGCAGAGATTATACATAGTGTCCATCTGTGCATACTATTTAGATTTAATTTAGAAGAGAGTTTTTTAAGCTTAATTTCATTACCTTTATTTTGACCGTATATTAAGGATGCCATGAATACTTGATACAGCACTACGTAATCGAAAGGTACGCAATCGATTCCTCTTTTTACTTCCGTACATAAAAATGATCGTTAAGTATAGGTATATTATAATGATTTACCATTGATAATGGATCTAAAACCACGCAATTAGACCGCCATTTGTCCACAACAATGGAACGATTCACGGTTCCTTCTCCGAAATTAGTGATGACTTCAATAAAAATAATTCTTGTCTTTTAGGCAAATTGCATCGCGGAAAGCCCAAAAGCCTTTAATTAAGGTTCCCCACCCCCCCCTCCTCGGACCGTAAACATCTTCGAGGCCGTCACCTTTTATTTTTGTTAATTCTTGGGGCTCTTTCCTCGCCGCATAAGTTACTTCACCCCTTCTGCCGCGATTCTTAACGCCTTTTTGTCACCGTTTTGAATTCTTTTGAAGAAACCCTTTTGTGCCCATCTGCTACGCCCGTCAATATTAACTCCGGAGCGAGTTAAACTTTTTAATATCCGTTAAATTTCGTTACGTTGAGCGTGATGCCCTTTCAACTCATTCGGGCGAAGGAATCCGAAGTTTTTTTTTCTGTTGTATTGATATTGTATGTTGTGTTTCAAGCGAAACTTATTTGCATCTTATGTTTTGTTAACAAAGAAATTTTCCTTACGCAAACGAAGCCATGTTTCTTGAGTTTCATTAAATTATTCACAGGGGAACGGTAAAAAAGAATGTAAATCAGAATCGGAATGTTTAAAAAAGTTGTTTTTACACAAGAGATCGTGCCGGCAACGTCTCGGGGACATGGAATTTTTAATCCATTTCCCTCAGTCGATTAATATTCAAGGCCCGGCCGGTCTGGTTCATCTCCTCCTCCATTATTGCTTGGACGTCTCCGGCTTACTTTCGCTTTGATTTCCAAACTAATTACGTTCCTTTTGTGGTTAATTACCTTGAGGTGCGAACCTACCTGAATGAAATTTATATTGTTTTCTAATGTAGAACTCAGTTAGAAATTAAACAAAAAAGTTATATGACTCGAATTTTTATATCGCATTTCTTGTCGATATATTAATACGTGAAGCTAAAACTTTGTACCCCTTTTTACGAAAATTGCGCGGACGGAGGAGTATGAAATTTCCCACACTTATAGAGGATATAGAGAAGGAGTGCAGAATGCCAATATATTTTTTAAATTGTGCATAAAAAATACATTAAATCAATTTATAAAAAACATTACACACACTGCCTTGTATTTGATACACACACGCATGCATACTACTTGTTTATTGTGAAACTTTTCTTAATTAATTGCAGTCTGTCAGTTATAGGCTGTGGTCGAATTGAGAATAGATTAAATATTATTTCGTCTTTATTAATATTTGTCTACAGAGTAGTGGCAAAATCTGTGATTAAAGAAGTATAATAGTCTTTGACAATAGAATCATAATAGTTAACAAAGTTATCATTTCAACTCATTATAGTCGAATTTCGACTACCGGGGACCACTAGTTTATTTCAAAATTAAAATTCTATTCGTAACTAATATCCTGACGGTACTTTAATTATCAGCAGCTAACTGTTAATTTTAATCTGACCGTATGTCTTCAAAATTTTTTCTTTAAATAATTAATTATAAATATTACAAATTTGTGTTTACCAGTTTAAATATCTCTCACACTGCTCGACTAAGTTCGTTATACCGTAACTGTTCGTTGATCCTTAGATTTATCGGATAGACAATTACACAAATACATTACCTATTTTGCATGTTGAGGCAATATTGCCTTAATATATTCAATATCCGGGAAAATGATAATTTACCGCGTTGGGCGGAATCCATTATGGGTGTTTACTTGACCTGCGCTTAGTGCTTACTAATACAACAGGGGTGACCGCTTACTACTTCTGCGCTCCTAGTACTAAGGGATCAAGTGGTAAAGGTTTTCCTTTGGGATTTTGTTGAAAAGTGTTTATTGTTTTGAAAGTCAATGTGAGTCTGTTAGTTCATTGAAATTCTTAAAAGGAATTGTGTCTGAACTTTAAATTAAGATTTTTTTTTGTAAATTAATATATTTTTTTCTTATGTTGCCTTTGTTTGTAACATTATTTTCGTTTTCTATTTTTCCAAATGTGTAGGTAGAACAGATAAAAATGTTTTCAAAAAAGAAATGGGTAAAATAAACAAAACTTAAAGACTTTCTGGCTGCCTTCGATAACAAAATAAAACGAACGAAGATAAACAATGTCAAGAAAAACAAAGGTGAATCGAAATAACCGCGAGTTCGAATTTGGAATTCAAATCTCGAACGTTGACTTGTGACGCGCCATCCACACGGAGTCTCGCTGCGAGAGGTGGCAATCGAGAATATTCGGTGTGTCAGAATAATTTTTAAAATTTTTGTACCGATTGTAACCATGTTGAAATATTTGCAAAGATAACATGAAATAATTCGATATAATATCGATTTTTGTATCGATTTTTTTTTTAATCAAACCGTAATTTTACGTTATTAGGTGGCAATTAAATTTCTTGATCAATAATAGAAGTCATAAGATCCTCATTCAATAAACATATATGCATGTATGATCAAGACTTGTAACACGGATTGTTTTTTCCGTTGGCATTCTCACTATAATTAAAATAAGACGCTAGAAGCAGCCGAAAATATTTGGTACAATTTCTGAACGACGAAAATCGTGTAGGTGCAGCATATTTTATAACCTTACATGGCATACTGGAGAAAATCCATGATAATTTATAAAATATCGCCCCTTACACTCATGGCACGCCGAATTCTAAAGTGACAATATTCCTTATTGTGTCCCGCGAAGTGAAAAATGTATGCACGCCCCACTCTCGGCAACGGCCATAGCGTAATATACGATGAGCGTAGGGAGTTATTAAAATTATAAACAAATAAAATTATTCAGAATTCACCCCTTATGTGTGTTGTCGTGGCCTGAATATTTCGTACGTATTATTTGCGTTACGTATTGTTCGATATTTGTATGTATAACACAAAAGTTTGCTATTATTTCATACCTACTAAAGTGTACACAAAAATCACAGGTTAGTAGCACAAAGTTTTTGCTATCGAGATATTTGCATTCATGTAACTACAAAATCAGGGAAGTCAAATTTTGTACCGCATGTTCCATGGGGAGTGCTCTGAGGAATTGTTCGAGATGATACCAACGTCTCGTTTTTACCATCGCACCGCCCGCCACCGGAGTAGAGTTCATCCACACTATCTGGAGCCACTGCGGTCATCCACAGTGCGTTTCCAGAGGTCTTTTTTGCCACGTACCATCTGGCTATGGAATGAGCTCCCCTCCACGGTGTTTCCCGAGCGCTATGACATGTCTTTCTTCAAACGAGGTTTGTGGAGAGTATTAAGCAGTAGGCAGCGGCTTGGCTCTGCTCCTGGCATTGCTGAAGTCCATGGGCAACGGTAACCACTTACTATCAGGTGGGCCGCACGCTCGTCTGCATACAAAGGCAATAAAAAAAAGTCTTTTGGACAAACTTAAAAAGGTTTTAGCACAAAAATCTCAATTTCCCGTCACCAAATCACATTTGAAACTTTTTCATCTATTCTCGTGTAGATACCCTTTATTTTATATTAAAGCGATAAACATGTCGATGGAAGAATCACGCGTGGTCGCGCTCCCTCACACTTAGGGATGACACCTTAGTATTTTTTTTATCCTACAAAATATTTTTACTTTTAAGTTTGAAAGATTTTTTTATATTTTTTTTATTGCTCATATGGGTGAACGAGCTCACGGCCCACCTGGTGTTAAGTGGTTACCGGAGCCCATAAACATCTAGAACGTAAATGCCGCCACCCACCCTGAAATGTGTTCTAAGGTCTCACCTTTAACAGTACAACAGCTGCCCCGCCCTTCAAACCGAAACGCATTACTGCTTCACGGCAGAAATAGGTAGGCCGGTGGTACCTACCTGAGCGAACTCACAAGCCGTCTTACCACTAGTAATTACGCAAATTATAATTTTGCGGGTTTCATTTTTATTACACGATGTTATTCCTTCACCGTGGAAGCCAATCGTGAACATTTGTTGAGTACGTATTTCATTTGAAAAATTGGTACCCGCCTGAGATTCGAACATCGGTGCATCGCTCAACACGAATGCACCGGACGTTTTATCATGTTGTAACCATACTGAGACCTTAGAACTTATATCTTAAGGTGGGTGGCGCATTTACGTTGTAGATGTCTATGGGCTCCAGTAACACCAGGTGGTCTGTGAGCTCGTCCACCTATCTAAGCAAAAAAACAATAATTATAGCTTAAAAATCAAACTTTAAACAATTTTATTTTAGTCAACCCTAGCGATGTTATAGTTCGCGTAGATTCGATATGCAAGTCATGAGAATACGCTTATCGCGAGGCTTAGGTATCGCTTCGATAGGTACCAGAGATGAGTTATGATGTAACATATTGCAAAATCTATAAATACATTTAAGAACCAATTTGTTTAATTCGTCTTGTGATTTAAATGAGGTATGTTTTATCTCGAAATCAATATTTCAAATTGCAAATATTAATTAGAAAAACGCAGAAAAATACAAAGAACCTACTTACATAGGAATTTCTATATCCACATCTATACTTCTATATCTATACTAATATTATAAAGAGGAAAGATTTGTTTGTTTGTTTGTTTCGAATAGGCTCCGAAACTACTGGACCGATTTGAAAAATTCTTTTTCCATTAGAAGCCGACATTGTCCCTGATGAACATAGGCTACTTTTTTTTTTTTTTTTTTTATTTTTTTTTTTTTGTTTCATGTGTGTTTTAATGTTTCCGAAGCGAAGCGAGGGCGGGTCGCTAGTTTTTTATAAAACTAGGTCATTATTATACATACCATTATTACTTTAATATTTGACATTGTTTCATTTATAGGTCAATGATCCTGTTACATCAACGGAATGCTGAAATGCATTATTTAATTTACATGAACTGTTTTGTTTGGACGATACTGTCGTGACATGCAACCTCTTTGACAGGATATATAACCTACAATGACTAGACATAGACTAAAACAGAGATTTGACAGAGTGTGACTTTCCTAGACTAAAAAAAACAAAGGAACGAAGACGACCGTTGACTGGCAGTGAGACTTTTGGCGGGAACACGAGGACTGAAGTTGTGTGATTTGTTTTATTTTGTCTATTTAGTGTGTTTCTTTAGGTTTAAATGTGTAATAACGGTGGCTTATTAACTATTTAGTATCTGTGAAAGTACACAAATGTGGGAAAATAAAACAAAGCCGCTGAACGTAACTTCTCGGGATCCTCCAAAAAGTCCACTGTCTCAAATATAGTAAGTGTATAATCTATGGTCCACTGAAAAAATCTCAGTAGATGACCACCATTTTACTGAAATTATATTTCATCCCATATTATCTCATCTCATCTCATTTCATTTCACTTCATATTACCATTTTTCATATAAAAAAATATATATTTATAAAAGATTGGGCCGTATGGTATGACACATTTTTTTATTGCCCTTCTAGGCAGACGAGCATACGGCCCACCTGATGGTGAGTGGTTACCGTCGCCCATGGACTTCAGCAATGCCAGGGGCAGAGCCAAGCTGCTGCCTACCGCTTATACTCTCCACAAGCCTCGTTTGAAGAAGGACATGTCATAGCGCTCGGGAAACACCGTGGAGGGGAGCTCATTCCATAGCCGGATGGTACGTGGCAAAAAAAATCTCTGGAAACGCACTGTGGATGACCGCTGTGGCTCCAGGTAAAGGTTACTACCGACTGGCACTGTTTTTTTTCAATGCCCTTCTTAAAAAGAAACTAAATAGACCGCAAACAACGAACCAACCATTCAGACACAGTCAGCGAGTATCAGATAAGAAACGATCACTATAACAAAAGCATAATGTTATGTTATTTTAAATAAATCTACAATCTCCAACAGACGTCGAAACAGCTTCAAACCAAAACTTAATGCTATAATAAATTAAGTTTGGATTGACCAGTCCCTCCCTAAGGAGCGACCCTCGCTCTGAATCCTGATGGACACATCGACAATGTAGTTAAAAATGATCTCGACCACCAGCTGTCGGCAATGATGAATCGCTTCACCGGATTCGGAAGAAGGATCGGATAAGTAGCGGTTATTTGCACATTTTTATTTTCAATCAATCTCGAGAATATGAAACGTTTTTCGCTATATTAAACTGATTTAAAACATTTTCTGAATGTCTAACGAAGGTCTCGACTAACAATCTCAATTCAATTCAAAAAGTTCAATTTAGTTTTAAAAAACCTACCTAACTAATAGACGTACTTTACCTCAATAATTATTTGAAGGTAAGGACCGTGAGCACCTATTTCTTAAACATAAACGGTGGCATCGGATTTCGGAAACATTTCAAACGTTAAATTAAAAATTAATATCGTAACAGCGTTCCACCGAAAGGGTTTTACTACACCGTTATTAGCAATAACACAACACGCCGCGCCGCATCTCAGAGGTATTTCCTTGAATGGTTGTAGACTCATAAAGCCAATGTTGAACAAGCAATTGTGTGAACAAGCGGCCGCTTGGGACGGGAAACTTCCAGAATTCCCCGTTGCCTTGTCGCGAGCAGAGTTTTACGGCCAAATTAATATGGCAAATTAATGCGTTCTGCTACCGTATAATTTTCGCATATGGGAGGGTGTTTCCTGCAAATCGACACATTGCGCGCTTACATTAGATGGTACCGGAGTTTCGTATCATTTTTACATATGGTAATGTAACGAACCGAGCGAATAAGACAACAGTGAAATGCTAATTAAAGGAAAACATACGGAACGAGTGGCCTGTTTGTTTTCGGTCGACGACGAAACTGAGACAGTGCGGTTTGCTTTTTTTAATTGTATTTTAAACGGTTTCTGGAAATTTCGATGACTAGAAAAACCTGTGAATGTTCTAAATTGAACAACGAAGCGATGTTACAATATCTGCTTTTTGTCTATACGCAATCATTCATGGCATAAATTACCGTTAAAGCGAGTTAATTTTACAAGAAGAATGTTGAGTTGTTCGTTTAATTACAGCAAAAAGTAAGAGGAAACTCGCTCTCCAGATATTAAGGAAGTACATGTGAGTTTATGAGTGCGATTTGTCACGACAATTGAACACGTGGGAGGGTCTCCGGTAATGAGAACACCTCCTCGTGCCATCAGCAACCCTTGATAAGCAATAAAAAGACGAGCGTCTTGAGAATCGTTGTTTTGTTTTCCGCGTTCGCTCACCAAACACACAATCCAATGAAAATTTTATTTACCATTTAAAATTTTCTAATAGCTTAATATCATACTGACATAATAATACATCAATATTTAGTTCATTACAAAATAACTTTTTACTGTTTTTTTTTGGTAAAAATTACTCATAAACATAAGATTGGAACGTAAAATATATTTTTTCGGTATTGCGTTAATATAAGTATGAAGTTTTGATCAAAAGGACGAGTAGGTATATTCCTAAATTAGTTTTCGTATTTTTTGCGAGTAAATCTAGTCAATATTTTAATTATTTATTAACTTTATATGATAGGTACCAACCACATCAGATAAAATTCTACACTGAAAATAGATTAATAACAACATAATAGAGGCATTGAGAGCGAATATAATACACGACCAACAATATCGAGAGCAAACAATTAAAGGCGAGTTGAAGGGAGGCAAAGGGATGCCGATTAAGTTATACACATACGGGCAAAGGGTAACCTGAGTCAGGAAGATTAAGATTCATCGGGAGGCAAAGGCAAACATTGTATTACAGCCAGTGTCTTGATGTTTGGCGAAGGTAGCTAATGTTAATTGTGTGTTTCACGTACCCTCATCTTACGTTTACTATATCAAGACAAAAACAAAAGGATTTGTTTATTCAACAATTGAATTTGTACATACTTATATGATCCTTTTTAATTAGCTGAAATGGACATACAAGCTCATAGCTCACCTAATGTTACAAGGTTATCGGAGTTAATAGATAAGGCGGTGGCTAACCACGATCGACTAGTCTAGTCTAAATATAAATTAACCAAACCTGATTAATTTAGTATTAAGTATTTCATTCTCTATAATGACTACATTTCTAGGCACACCTATATGAGTAACATACAGATAAAATTATCAAGAGTGATCTCAGCTCGCTTCTTCCACAAGTTTGATTCCCTCTTTAACCTTGTAGCTGTACTCTGCACTGGCAATGAGTACGTTTCTCAAGCATTTGTCTAAATTTATATGTCGTAAATGTAATACATACAAAAATACTGATAAAACCAGTTTATAAAGAAACTTTAGTGTCCTCGTCGTACGTTGCTTGAGTCACTAAGTTGTTATTTGTATAAGTGTCAAAGAAAGCAAAACGTACAGTACACGATTACGTTTTCTTATTGCTCGGTGGACTAATTTGCGGTTACAAACAAGGGGAGGTGTCGGGACGTCGTTAATGCTCCCGGAACGCCTCTGGCCCGTCCACACTGACCGTCGGGACTTACACTATTAAAGTGCTAAGAGGGACATTAGTGCACCCTCCCGGGCACTGTCATCTGCTTATTTAGCCTCTTGATTGTGGCCGGCTTAATGGGGCGCATTGTTTTCAAGGAAAATAGTTTTTAATCTCCGTATTCTTCTTGTATGGTTATGGTCTTTCTTATGTCAGAGGTCGGTATTTGGTAAAATAAGGATTTTTTTCCATCTACTATGTATAATGCAATATTGATTAAATTTTATAATGTTATTAATGGATGCTGTTCTAAGGAGCTTCTTGTTGGATCATCTTATTGTCGCAATTCCTACCCAGTGGTAGATTCAACCATGCACTGCTCAAGTAAGGCAAGTATTAGCAAATTCACACAAAACAAACCGGTGAAGCTGGAATACCCCTTCGAGGCTACCAGTGATTAGGTAATAAAAAAGTCTTATGCCTCTGGGTACTGATACGCTATCAAACATTTTAAATACCAAACTCAAGTGTTCTAATTTTGAAATGAATTTTCCAATAAAATCAGAATGAGAATCAAGATAATTCTCAATACAAATAGCTGGTCATTGTTCAGGGTAGCGACGATATAGATTCTTTTGTCTCGTTCCGGTCAGCATCGGAGACAATGTAAGGAAGAGAAGGTTAGTGCGTCAGCAATCCGCGGAGGTCTTCGAATATTTATTGCCTGAGAATACGAACTTATAGAAGTGAAGTATTCCCAATTTTATCCTAAATTAAATAATATTCAATATCTTGCTACAAGATAGGACCAAACTATTCTATCTAATAAAAAACAACATTGAATTGGTTTTTTAAGTATATTTAGGTATTAAAGAATGAAGCATTAACGAGATTCTGTTAAAATAATTTTTCGTAGTTGTAAAACCGTTATAATGATTACTGAAATGGTTTACTAATAAAATTAAAAGCTATACATAAATGAGCTTATAAGTTCTTGCTGCCTACTTTGGGTACCTATTCTACCCATCCCAGCTGCAAAGTGCTAGAATCTATGAGCCGTTCTACTAATTTAATTGGGACTTATTCGGGCAAACCTATTAAAACAGAAATACTTCATCTATCTTAAAATATCAATATAATAAATGAATAAAAATCAACGTGACGTTTTACATAAGGTCCTTTAATTTTATTTTTGTGTTTGAATATTTATTATTGTGATTATATATGTATATGCGTCTTATATATGCATACCTTAAAGATTCAAGCCAAGCCGGATAATAACATTACCGCTTTTCATACGCATTTCGAAAACATTGTATATCAGTAGCCAAAAAGAGTGAGAGAGAACTGATCTATCAATTTATTTTAAGGCTCCTTGTAAAAAATAAATTAAATTGACCTGTCTCAATATCGTTTATTCTATGAAAATCTCACAAACGTCTGAATTCTGAATGTCCGGCACATTAACTACAGACCACAAGGCGAGAGGGTCCGTTTGTCAATCGGGGGTGGCTTTATTTAAAATCACCACCCATTGTGTCTTAGAATGGAACCCTCACTATAGAGCTACTATCTATTACTGATACAGCTAAATTTATTAGCATCATGGTGGATTAAAATTTGATTAAAAGAATTCAATGTTCCTTATTATTGTGTTGCAAATGAAATCGTGCAATAGCACTGGATAATTAAACATATGGTTTAAAATTGGCCAATATATGAGCTCTAATCCTAGAAACTATGTCATGTTCATCATTGATAATTAATATCTCCTCAGTCAGCGCTGTAAATTATTTTGCTAATTTCAAAGTCAAACATCAACAATAAAACTTTTCCTTGTGGTAAATACACGTTTTCTCAGATACGATCACCAGAAAACTGTGCAGAACTTGTAACACCGAAAATCCCCTGTTTTATTTCTTGGGCAGTTTCGAGTATTATCGGCAAATCTACCAGGCAAACATGATTCGTAGGATACATAGAGATTTTCGAACAACGTACGGGATATCCGATAAATTGACCGGTAATAATAAAACGTAAGGGGGTAAGAATGTAGATAGCCATTTAGATAATTGTAAGCTGTGTCGGCGGCGACCGAATAGCCAGTGTATCGGAAAAGTCTGATAGTGGGCGGTTTTATTGCCACCCCTAGGTGGTCATTTATGGGAAAACTATCAACGAAACGGCCAGCCGGACTGATGACCGCGCATTTCTTTGTTTCCGTTCCAGAGGCGAGAAATTGATGTGTGTGACGTTTGATGTATTGAAACGACACGTTTGGGCAAGCGATAAGCGAATGAAACGTCTTTTTCGTGGTCGTGGCGAAAAACCGATGAAGAAACACAAATTAATCATTAATAGTGGCCCCGCAGTAGTCGAGATTCGACTATAATTAATTGAAATTATAAGTTTAAACATTATCATGATTCTATTGTCAAACACTATTATATTTCGATAATATAATCACAGTATTCGCCAAAACTGCACTATAGATCAATAATATTAAAAACAAACAATATTAATATATTTTCAATTCGACCACAGACTTTAAGCAATAACAAAAGTTTCCCAATTGACAGTAAACAAAGAGTATATTTTTATGTATGTGTTGCGTCAAATACACGGCAGTGTGTGTAATATTTTCTTTATTGATTTAAGGTATATTTTATGCATTATTTTAAAAAAATATTAACATTGTGCACTCCTTCTCTATATTCTCTATAAGTGTGAGAAATTTCATACTTCTCCGTCCGCGCAATTTTCGTAAAAAGGGGTACAAAGTTTTTGCTTCACGTATTAATATATAGATGTCGGCTTAAGATAAAGTAACGATTCATTATTATGAATACTTTCTGAGGTTCTTGCAAAACACCTGACTAAAACTACATTATGGCTTAAAATGGATAATAACGCCTGTTAGCCGTAGAAGTAATTTCTATCAAGATACTCTTATAATAACAATCACCGAACATTTTTTTAATTAAAAAAAAAAGCTTGATGTATAATTGTATGAAGCGATAACTAATTCCAGTGACAGATCATATGATTTTAAAGAAGTCGTCTAATTTTAATTAAAAATCCTATTGTATATGTGTGTTATGCTAAATCAAGAATTAAAGACCCCAAATTACGCAACAACAATAATTGTATTCTGGAATTATTCCCACATCTACCTTCCATGTATTCGTTCCCTTCTTCAGTTGAAGTTTTTCAATAAACACATAAAGTTCGCGTACGATACGAATTTCTTAAATTCAATTTTAGAAGCTGTTACTTTGAAAAGTACTCATATAAAAAACATACATATTAAAAATATTTATCTCGATCCAATTCTTCGTTCAAAGTAATCTTGTGTTTTAGAAAAGTTGACAAAAACGTTGAAATGAATTAGTAAATTTCGAGCCTAGGTGAGTATCTAGTTCGGGTGTTAGTGCATTTTTGGAACGAAGTTCCTTATCGCGCGTTGTGAAAGGGGGCTAGACGGAAAAATTCTTACGAAAAGTTGTCACGACACTTTGCTATAGTATCATTTATGTATAGTCTTAGTATGATGGTTATACAGTGTCTAATGTATAGTCTACGTAATGACTGTTATTATTATTCATATAAATAGCTGTTTCTTTGTATATTATTATAATATATTTTTTTATAAATCCTTGTGAATAAAATAAAATTGATAACTTTGTAAAATAGTTTTTATCAATAAAAAAATCATAATAAAAAATGTATACCCGAATAATTATTTATTTTCTTTATACCTCGAATAGAACTTAAAATTAATTTTTATAATAAGGAACTTCGTTCCTATCCGGTGTCCCACGACACCACACTTTATAGCTTTTTTTTTATATATTTCTTTTTATTGATTATTCAATAAAGGACTTTAAAAGCAAGTACATTACTATAATGGAAAACACTTTAATGAACATTTTTGGAATGAATTTTATTTACTTGTAAACTGAACTGAATATGACAGAGCTTATTATTTTATTAAAAGCTTATAAGACACCGTTTATCAAGAGTTGATGGTGTTGTGAGTCCGCATGGGTAGGTAACACCACCCTGCCTATTTCTGCCACTTAGAACTCATATCTCAAGGTGATTGGAGGCATTTACGTTGTTGATGTCTATGGGCTCCGGTAACCATTTAACACCAGGTGGACCGGGAACTCGTCCACTAGTAAGATTGTTTGTAAAGTCGGTTTACGGACGATAGTTTTACGTGAAAATGTCAGTAGCAGAGCTATTCGAACTTCTAGTTCTAACGTCACGCCAGAAGAGAGATAAATGTGACACAAGCCAACACTTGGGCCGATCGTGCCTCTCTATCGCTTGCGCCGCGCTCTCGCTTGCCCGCTCAGGCTCAGGCGGAACGTGACACTTTTTCGGGCGTGCAGACGGGTTTTCATCGATTTATAAGACATTCTCACGTCAAAAAATAATTCAAATATAATTAATATAACTCTTACTTAATTTAGCGTTTTACCTCGCAGTTTTCACTGTCCCAAAGATGACGCAGTCGTCTTCGACGAAAATAATATAAAAACAATAAAAAAAAACGTGAGATTAAACCGTACTAGTAGTTTTAAAAATATCTCCGACTCGTGCAAAAGCAAAGAAAACGATTTTTTCAAATACATAGATTATGAATATGGACAACATTTTTTATATATGGCAACATGTTTTAAAAAATACACATCTCGAACTCGCTCAAATGGATTCGAACATGCTAAGCCGAATATTATGAGCAGATGGTGGACACAGGTGCGGGTAAACGGCGAACTTGCAAATTTGACGTCATTACACGTGCCGCCACGTCAGTCACGTACACGCAACTTTGATACTACACACTTAAAGAAACGGAACTCATAGGAATTCTTAAGAAGTTTTAGTTTTAGCTACGACAATAATTTAGACTATTCTGAAATGGCAAGCTTTCAAATTCCTCGAACGGAAAAAAGGGTATTTGCTTTTTTAATCACGGAGTTAAATTAGAAATAAAAAATATTTTTTAGAATATATTCTTTCTTCTCTTGTTTGACCACGGAAATATGAAAACAATCGTTTTGTTAATGCCCTAACATTTTCAATTCAGTCCAATTAAATTTTGATGTACATGAGAATTTGTATTTTTCATTGCAATTGTAGTTAGTTCGGTAGTTCGGTAGGCAGCGGCTTGGCTCTGCCCCTGGCATTGCTGAAGTCCATGGGCGACGGTAACGGTAGGCAGCGGCTTGGCTCTGCCCCTGGCATTGCTGAAGTCCATGGGCGACGGTAACCACTCACCATCAGGTGGGCCGTATGCCCGTCTGCCTACAAAGACAATAAGAAAATAAAAAAAAAGTTAGACGATCCCACGATCCACTTCATGCTAAGAGGTTACCGCAACCCTAGATATTGTAAAGCGGAAGCCGCCTATCAAGAGATGAGGGATGAGGTTAAAGTTTGATTTCAATTTCGGTTACATGAAATTACAAATCGGAACGCCTGATTACTCCGAAATAGGCTTCATGGTGCCTTTTTAATTATTTATTGCCCTTGTAGGCAGACGAGCATACGGCCCACCTGATGATGAGTGGTTACCGTCGCCCATGGACTTCAGCAATGCTAGGAGCAGACCCAAGCCGCTGCCTACCGTCTGCCTTCCCGGTATAACAGACCCTGCTATCATACAGCTCAAGGTTACTGACCAGTGTCTTCTGATCAATAGCCAAATACATATACTAACGCCGTGAGAAATAAATAATTTCCATATTAACCGGCATTCCTACAAAACAGCTTGATACGGCTTTCGCTTGTCAAGATATTCAATCCGTTATCTTACCTTGACCGGAATACGCGTAAATAGAACAAAAGACGATAACACCGTCGCGATAACGTTAAACAAAGACAAATCAAGGGGATGTTTGTGGATCTGATTGCGCGTAACACTGGAATCAGTTGACCGTACTAATTCGGTCAGCGGAATGCGTTCAGTGGTGCATAAAATATCCCGAGTCCCGACCGGCTGGAAGCGAGGAAAGCGCACGTGAAAATCGCGTGCCATTACACACATCACCTGCTTCGTGTTTCGAAGAAACACGCTCAGTTAATAATATACTGGGTCGAATGTTTTCGAAAATAGAAGATCGTGTTCGAATTCCGAGTTTGTAATTAAGTTGCCAGGTTTTAAATTTGTTAACAAATAAACTTGTTAAATACCGTATAATGTGTTTTATTTTACACCGAAACAAAAATAAAGCATTTTTAGTAATAGTAACATATATCTTATAAAGACAATCAGAGATTTTACTTAGCGAGAACGTGCGCTTATGTGTAAGCAAATCGTAAATCGCAATTGCAACGCAAATCTGAATTGACATGTTAATTAATATGCGCTAATTAAAAAATCTGGGAGATATTCTAAGATTTTCAAAAGCGTTATTATTATACTTTAAAAAATAATGAACTACAAATTTTGTAGAGCGTATTTATTTTAATAAAATTATATTTCAACTATTCTAAAGTTAGCTGAGTTTGAAATCAAATTATATATTCTAAGTACCTTCTAAGTAAGACTCGAATGAACACAAACCCCTATTATTGCTCAGTTATTTAATTATAGACGACGGAATGCCGAGGCAAAACACTACACGTGCGTAATAACAACAAAACTTAACAAAGAAATAAAACAGTGAGCGCAGGAGAGCGGTGATGCATGGGGCTGTTGAAATAATATTATCGTTACCGAGTACGCACTTACTCGTACGAAAATCAACATAAAGTGAATAAAAGAAAATTATGAATCGCACGAAAATAAATTACCCCGTGTTGGCGGCAAAATAACATCACATTTGAATGCCTTTTATGCTTTATGGGCCCGTAACTATATGAAATAAGTACGGAAGAAGGTTTATGGGACATGAGAGCACGTACGCGGCATAATTTTTGAGTTGTTTGTTGCGAATACTTCGAATGTATTTTAAGTTTCCGTAGTCTTTATAAGAAGAGTATTACAAAACTTTTGAATAAACATTAATCTAGTTTAAAATGAAATATTGGCTAACCTGATAGAATAAGTACTATAAAATAATATGGAGATTTGAAATTTTCATATCAATTAGATTTCTGTGTGCGAGTCCCTTATTATTCCCGTGTCTGCCTTATTTAACATGTTCATAGTCGCAGGCTAGTTTGCAGATATTCAAAATTGTACTGACTATTTCCGAGGGATAGAGTTTATTTTTGTAATAATTCGAGTTAGCAAGAGGAAATATACTTTAAATATTATAGTCTGTACTATATTATAGAATACTATCATTATTAAAAATGATTCCATAGAGCGCCTTGTCGTTCAGGGCAAAGTAGAAGACACCATACCGAGTGGAAGGTTGCTCATGCGATGAACGTCGGTCCAAGTCAAGCCGGCAGTTGGCAGTTGTTTGCATGATTGTACCAAATTCACCACAAACCTGGAGAAGTGGCGATCGCTCGTGAGGCGCATAACATCTGCCCACAGCAATTACAATACTGAATGACGACCAGGACCGCTCTGACTAGTGATATGACAGGGTAAAGGAAATCATTACTTAGGGATGTTTTTTTGTTATTGCTTTATTTTAACGTTTCAACGCAGATTGTTTTAACGCAGAACGTGGCCTGATTTTGCGTCTTGGTTGTAGCCTGGCGTCAATAATCAATTACTGTTAGTTGGGTCTCACCTGTGATCCATAGAAATAATGTATGAAACATTGACAGTTACTTATTTCACTAATGCTACCCATGTATCTATATAGACAACGAAAGTTTTAAACGATAAGAAAAATACATTATTAGTTAAAATTGCACAACGAATAAAAAACCATAAGTAAACGTACATAATTAAAGTGAAGAAGTAACCAAACTTAACGATAATTTTGAGAAAAAAAACCTTATCCGGATTTAAATCATAAATGATTTGTTTATTATTATATAAATGGGTAATATACCCAAACATCACAACCAATATAGAACGATCAAAAAAAATTGTCGACCACTTAAAAGATGCAGAATAAATTTCCAATAATTACATTATCGGGGAAAACTGTGAGTGTCACCTCACCTCCGACAAATTTTTCTCCGCCGTGCCACGGAAGCCCATAATTCCTAATGACATGCAATAACCGTACCCCCAATTTTCGACATAAACCCGCCATAACAATATCGACATCAGCGAATTTTTTCCTCGCGGTATATTTTATTTGAGAATAAGTAACACTTTTTCGGTGTAATCAAAAATTTGGCGGAGCCCCGAACGCCGGGTGTTTATCGGCCACTCAATTTGATTTTTACCACCGCACTGATTCCGGGATACACTAAACACGCGCGGAATTTCAATGAGTTCATATTTGATGTACGCACACTAGATACCCGCTCTGCAATCGTGAAAATTTTATCTACTAATTCACATTTCCTTACATTTATTTAGCTCATTAAATGTAAGTTTCAACTAGATTAATAATTAACAAATCATTAAAACTACTTTCACGGGTTTTTTATTTTCATTTATTATTTCCCATGCTTCGAATGCTTTTATAGTTTTTGTGGTCACCGGAAGACGGAAATCGTATGCGGTAAATTAAATGAAGAATGTATGCATATGAAAGTCTGGTTGGTATATTTTAAAAGTCTTAATTTATTAAGACTTTTAAAATATAATATAAGTTTTTGAAGCAATTTATTGCTTCAAAAACTACACATGTAAAATACCAGTACAATATTCTCAGTATGCCCATGATTTTTTACTGTCGTATAAATAAGTTTGTCAGTGCCCAGTGTAGTGGAACATCGTATATTTAAATTCAGTGCGGTCCAGTTTTACGTTTCAATTGTCACCTACTCCTCCTTCCTAATCCGGTTGTTAGGGTTACCCTTTTTACGAATTTATTGTTCAAATCCAATTCGTTTTGTTATGTTTTTTTATTAGAGTTGAATATTCAATCAAAAAGTTTGAGTTTTAATTGGAACACTGAATAGGTGCTTGACTAACAAAATCATCTACTTCTGTGATGTAGGTAATCTTTCACAGCAAGAGACCAAAATAGTTTTTTACCATGCAGAAATAATCTTATTTGATTATACAAAAAAGTAATGGATGTCAAATGAATCCCAAAACTCATATGAGAAAGATAATTTCACGTGAAAATAATTTTTAAGACTGAAGATTATTGAAAACATATTTCTCTAGACCTATGCCTACGTGACATCACTACATAGTATAAAACAAAGTCGCTTTCTCTGTCCCTATGTATGTTTAAATCTTTAAAACTACACAACGAATTTTGATGCTGATTTTTTAGTAGATAGAGTGATTGAAGAGGAAGGTTTATATGTATAATAACATCCATTAAATATTGGAGAAATCAATAATAAATTACAGCTTCCGAAGCGAAGCGAGGGCGGGTCGCTAGTAATACATATTACGTTAGTTATCTATGAAAACTAAAAATGAGTAAACTCCACCTTAAGCTGAAAAACGATCCACATAAGTCTAAGTATAAATGCCTGTACCCCGATAAGAGATGCCATTGAGTCTCCAGATCACGTCTTCGCTCCAAGTGGGTCTCTTTCGTTTATGACTAATGACGGGCTCACACGCCTCGCCTCACACCTCATACTCGCTTTATATTCAAATCATACTGTTTCCTGACCCTGATTAATGCTGTTTTCTTTATGAGCATTTGTAAACGTCTCCTAAGATGTCGTATGTATAATGTTCTCATAAGAGATCATGATTAATAGATGTTTCCTTGTATAGAATAAAGTTATTCTTGTCTCAAAGATGTACAAGTACTCCTATACACGGTATTTTATAACACGGTTCCACTCTAATACGAAAAGAAAATTTCTCGAAAACCCTCTCATAATACGATACTTCTACAACATGATAACGAGATTTATGTTTAAATTTATTTACAAAATGACATTATGCACTATGAACACACAATATATGGGAATGACTCAAATTTTACTGCTTATTTATGTGTGTTACATATATCAGGTAAAAAATACAAAGAGGCATAGTCGAGATGTTTCTTTCACAAAAATTACTTTCCTTTTTGTACTGGTCTCTAGTGTCATGTAACACGGTTTCACACAACACGGAACTTTGTAGGAACCTATCTACCGTGCTGTAAGAAGTTTTCCTGTATGTAGGGAGTTTTAAAATATCTGGAGACTGCTTCTTCTTCTCTGAACATTATAGCGTCAACAACACTGCTCCTTGGAACGTGAGATTGCTATATCGCAAATAGAGTAATAATGTATGTTCTACTCTTCTTCTTCTTCTTCTCAGTCGCATGCACTCTTGGCAGAGTGGTTGTGGTCAGCACTTCGGGTGGTCGTGTGCTTCACCAGACGTCGCAATTCCTCGCGTACCGCGGTCTTTCTTGTGCTCTTGTTAACCCTTGACCTTTAACCCTTGTTGAGCCTTGTTGCGTTCTACTCTTACTACCTTTTAATATTATGATGACGAGGAATTAGTGATGTAGTTCGAAGAAGCCCCAAACCAGCATCCCCTTTCATAAATAACCCCCGCGCGGCCGCGTCTGAAATAATTCGTTGTTTTAAAAAAAAAAACTTTTAATGCAAATTATCAATCCAAATATGTTTGAACATTAATATTTGTCAGGCTATTCGAATATTAATTAAACGACTTCATATCATAAAATATGTCGTAACGATTAACAAACACATGCTATGTTATGTAAATGCTAAAAACATCTGTGATCAGTATGAGACATCCTGATTGTTGTTCTATTATAACGCGGTTCGGCTTCAAGTGCAATATTAATCGGACTTTTTGGCGGGAACGCGAGGAGTGAAGTTGTGTGATTTGTTTTATTTTGTCTATTTAGTGTATCTTCAGGTTTAAATTTGTAATAACGGTGGTTTTTAACTGTTCAATATCTGTAAAAGTGCACAAATGTGGGAAAATGAAACAAAGCCGCTGGACGAAACTTTTTTTTTATTGCCCTTGTAGGCTGACGAGCACACGGCCCACCTGATGGTGAGTAGTTACCGTCGCCCATGGACTTCAGCAATGCCAGGGGCAGAGCCAAGCCACTGCATACCGCTATCTCGGCATCCTCCAAAAAGACCACTGACAAAGTCTCAGTAAATGACCACCATTTTACTGAGATTATTTTTCATTCCATATCATCTCATCTCATTTCATTTCCCTCCATATTACCATTCTTCATAAAAATGAGAACATAAATTTGAATAAGACATGACCTAAAGGTCTTAGCTACCAGGTCATAAAATCTCTTTAAAAAAAAAGGAATATTAATCTGTCACTGACGTGACATTTCCATACATTTATTATGTATGTACAGTGCACACATAAGTAACAGCAACATACCTCTGAATTCATATTCATGACAATACCACTCGAAAAGTTTCATTATTCCATTAAGCTAAGTAAATCCTTTCGTTTGGAGGCTTGCAAATATTTGCTTTAGTCTCATTTGTAAGACGTCTACGCTCGCCTTAGACAAATTAATAACAAGATAAAGAAACTCGGTGGGTCTTAATTCATTAATTAACCTAATTGTATTTACCGCGGCTCCCGTTATATTGTGATTTCACTGTGAAGGGCTACCAAAGTTTTTTAACTAAAAGTGAACTTTACACTGAACTTTCTAATTTTCATACGTACATATTTTACATACAAATTATAGTATTTCGTAGGAGTATTGGGCCAAGTTCATTGGATTTTAGTGATTTCTTTATTTTACACTAGCGACCCGCCCTCGCTTCGCTTCGGAAACATTAAAACACACATGAAACAAAAAAAATAAATAAATAAAAAGTAGCCTATGTTCATCAGGGACAATGTCGGCTTCTAATGGAAAAAGATTTTTTCAAATCGGTCCAGTAGTTTCGGAGCCTATTCGAAACAAACAAACAAACAAATCTTTCCTCTTTATAATATTAGTATAGATATAGCTATTTCGAAATTATTAAATTGTATCGATTATAATAATATATTACTCAAAACGATGTCATTATTACATATTTAGGGACAACAATGAATAGGAAGATCTTCCATCGCACTAGTTTTATTGCTCAACTGTCAGAATGTTGTTGTTCGGAAGATTTAAATATAGAAGCTTGTGTTGTAAATGTTATTAGCGCGATTGAGAGTTTTACTGGAATTTTCCTATTCAATGATAGCTACTCCTATAGGTCATACCTAACAGATCACAGAGACTGCTAGTGGCCGCACTTAGCGATAGGTTATATATAGTTTGATATACTTAAAATAGTGATACCTTTTCTGTTATTTTTATTACAATTTCAGTGCTAAAATATGTAATCAATCAATCAATCATAAATTATCTTAAAATTAGCACTAGTTCAGACTTTTGTAACTGATCAAAGCAATAGCATCCAATGTATCATCACAAATACTTGAGCGCCCAAAAGAAGGGGTCGAAATCAAAAGTTGTCCTAAGAAAAATTTGCTCAATTTAAAGAAAGGGAATAAAACTCTATAGCCCCAGCGCTCGCGAAGTTTCCAAAGATTTTTCACTTTCGTCGTTAATTGCACTGAAAAGTAAAATAAATCTTTGCTACTTTGCTTTTCCCGAGGCTTGTTTCTCGGCAAAATCTTAAGCTAATCAATTAATTTAATTGTTGATATTTTAGAAAGTTGGTCCGTTTTTTTTTGCGTAGCACGAAATATTTTTATCGACAAATCGAATAGGGTTTGAGATTGCCTTTCTTCTGGTAGTAATGTAGTATCGATATAGGAGAAGTTTCCAAATAAAATACATACAAAATATCGAAACGCTTCCCCGTGCGGAGTCGTAACATTTTATCATAGGTGTAATGGAAATATCAGACGATAGTAAAAAAGTTTCGATACTGTTGTCATTCCGAGTTTTCTTTTTTTTATTTATGATTGATGTTATTGAAATACCAAACTCATTTATTGTAAAAAGGACAAGCTATTTAAATCACTAGATTTCAATGGTGTTAGTATATTTATTTATCTATTCAACATTTTGCACAAAAGTATAGATGCGAACTTCATGCCTAAGGCATTCTCTACCACTCAACCAAGGGTAGAGTAGAGAGTCCTGTGGTAGGTAAACTGTTTATTATACATATCATTTAAGACACAACTTGTGGTGTAGACGTCCATAATTCCCGGATCCTTTTGCGTTCTGCCTAATTCCATCAGCCATGGAAAACAATGCACTTTATCTCCTCAGCTTCCGTTTGTTTTCTTTCCTTGTCTTTGCATAAATTTGTTACTTTCTTGGCCAGTTCAATATTACTTTAGAGATAGATTACCTGTAATTTGAAAATGAGAGTAAAATCTAGGGAAAACATAAAAAAAACTAATGTAATTAATATTAAACATACTACCTGGAGCCACTGCGGTCATCCACAGTGCGTTTCCAGAGGTCTTTTTTGCCATGTACCATCCGGCTATGGAATGAGCTCCCCTCCTAGAAGAAAAGAAAAACTTAAAAACACACACACACACACACACAACAAGGAAAAAATGTATATATACATATATAACTCAAGGTAAATATTCTGACGTGTAATGTAAATAAAACCGTACCACTCTATTCCAAAGTTCACGTAAAGTAGATATTCTGCAAAGAAAATATTAACTTGGGACGCAGGTACCCAGTGCACGAGTTGAAAAGATCAACATGTCGCCAACACTTCGCGGACACTCAATTTAAAAAGTTTTTCTCTCTTTGTTTTATCCTGAACAAACTCGATTAAGTTCCTTTGGTCTTTGAATTATTTAATTTTATGTACACGTACCTCCTTGGGTTGTTTTAGGGACTGTCTTCTAGAAATTGAGAATTAAGCATTTTTTTGAAAATTTTACGCCCGGTAAAAAGACCTTTAAGCCAAGTCTTATATTCTGTTATAACATAAAAAAATGATGTGAAGTTAATTAATTTGAAACTTTAATCAAGTGGGATGGAATGAAATGAAACAAAATGAGATAGTCATAATACAGTCTCAGTAAAATGGTGGGTATTTTGAAAGTTTTTCAGTGTACTTTTTTGAAGAGTCCGTGAAGCTAAATCAAACGACTTTGTTTTATTTACATACATTTAAACACTTTCACAGATAGTAAACATAAAATACCTCATAACTATTACATTTCTAAACTAGAAGTACCCTAAATGAACAAAAAATAATCACACAACATCGCTCTTCGCGCTCCCACCAGTCTCTTCCATTGACTATTCAAGTTTGGGATTGGGAGGGATTCACATAAGAAATCAAAGTAGACCCAAACTATAACGTTTTTTTTTATTAAATTTTACTTAAATTATTTCCTACTACCGTTTACGTTAGGTGATACAGACAGATCTCAAAGTCCAATTACATTTAAAACACAAAACGTTTCATACCAAATTCATTTTGTATTCTTTATTTGTTGTTCGAAGGTAATCTTCCAAGAAACAACGAACAAACTTAAAATATTTGTAAATTCGATCTTATTCACCTTACTGTTATAGCTTTATAAATATAGCAAGTAATACTTGAGATATAATAATAAAAAGGTCTGAAACAGCACTGTAAACTCAGCATAATTCAATTTATTGTTATAAAATCAAATTTACTTTGTTTTTAAAGAAGAGCAAAAGTCCATTACTGTTTGAGACATTAAAAACACCAAGGTTTCCAACGTTTATCCAACATGACTGACTGCGGTAGCTAAACATGTAAAAGGCATTTTAATCAACGTATACAACTATGCAATCAGAACTGAGTAGGAGTGGTCCCGAAATTAGAATTGAATGTAAATGTGCGGGCTTTATCGGGGATTATAGTGCTCGTGTCTGCGAGTGGAAGATAGTTGAGGTCCCGCGCTGGCCCGTCCGATGTTCCAAATACATGTTCTTATCCACCAAATAGCTTTGGACTACCGCGCCCCGCGTTTTCACATTTGAATGAAACACTTTCGGGGTGATTACGATATTACTTACAGCTCCGAGTAATCTGGCACGGGTAGCTACCCGCGAGGCACCCGCATCTGAAATTCTCTTTAACAAATTTTACTGCGTACTAATCCGGCCTCTTCCGTACATGGCGGACCCCACCCTAACATGTCTTGTTCTCGACTGTTGCCGGTTATGACGTTATTATCCTTTAATAAATCTAGGTTACACGGACCGGCTTAACTCGGTTTCGTAGCTATATTAATGTGGAGATATTAGTTTATAAATGAGTCTACGGACTACCGTTAAATATTGTCATAATCTATAGAGAAAAAAATTAAATTCAGGTTGAGTTGAACGTAGCATGAGTCTAACAGAAATCACGTTTGGAAATCAAATCACAAATTTTCGCGTTGGTATTGGATTGGATGGTTGGTTGGATTATTGAAAACGACACGACAACAGTTTTTTAATAAACTAAAGAGCCTTATTAAAGGAAAGTTATTAATAATATTAAACCAATGGCGAACATCCAAACAAAAAAATAGCTTTAGATTCTCAAAATATCTATGGAAAATGAACGGAAGAAAATGTTCGAATAACTTTTTTTGGGAATCTAAAAATAACATATTTTTATTGCCCGTGTAGACAGACCACTATACGGCCCACCTGATGGTGAGTGATTACCGTCGCCCATGGACTTCAGCAATGCCTGGGGCAGAGCCAAGCCACTTCCTACCGTTAAGCACTCTCCACAAGCCTCGTTTAAAGAAGGATATGTTATAGCGCTCGGGAAACACCGTGGAGGGGAGCTCAATCTAAAGCCGGATGGTACGTGGCAAAAAAAAGATCTCTGGAAGCGCACTAGGATGAACGCAATGGCTAAAGGTAGTATGGATGTACTCTACTCCGTTGGCGGGCGGTGCGATGATAAAAACAAAGTGATGGTAATTTCAAAATATTTAACGTAACTGACAATTTACGTAATGCATTCGATTTACAATTCGAACACAAATAAGGCACAGCTGTCAATCCGTGCTAACCGCGCATTAAGGCAAATGAGTCGCGTAACCGGATAGAATATCCGACTAGGGGAAATAGTGATAGTTACGCGAATATACATACGAAAGGATGTGGAACGTTTATGGACAATAAAGCAATGTTACATCACGACCGGACTTGGGAAATGGGCCTTGTTATTGTCATGAGCATTTAAATGTTTTAGTGAAATTAGAATAACCAGATGTTTGCTTCCTTTATCTATCTATATATATAAAAATGAATTGCTGTTCGTTAGTCTCGCTAAAACTCGAGAACGGCTAGACCGATTTGGCTAATTTTGGTCTTGAATTATATGTGGAAGACCAGAGAAGGTTTAAAAGGTAGATAAATATAAATATGCTCGGAATTAAATAAAAATAACAATTTTGTTTTTCCTTTGATGTGTCCCCCGTCGGACGGATTTCTTTTGTTTGTTTTAAGTTTATTTTATACAAAAGTTTAGGTCTTTTATTTATCGATTGAGGCACTACGAAGTCTGCCGGTTCAGCTAGTTGCTTTATAAATATTTAGGCAGACAATTTTGCTGACTAAAGATCTGGAGCCTTTAGTTTACTATTGCATTGTAATAGTGGCTGCCCTATCCTTTAAACCGAAAACTTTGACTTGATATCACGAAAACAGCAGAAAAAATAGTGATACCCATTCAAGCAGGTTTGCAATATTCTTGATCACCAATTAATGGGAGGTAAAGTTATCTTTATCAGTTTATTAAGATTTAGTTAAGGTAAAAGGCCGGATCTGAAAAGCTTACTGAAGTCTTAAATTTGAATAATCATATTCATAACAGTATTTAATATTTATCGCATATTTTATCCTATTGAAATTTTATTGAAACTTTTTTTCATTTTACAAAGAAAGCAACAAAAGATTTGAGCAACGAATAAAACACGCATGCCTCAACGCACCCCAAATAAAAGACTTCATTTAAATTTGAAATCTTAAACAACAAACACCGAACTCGGAAAAATATTCAGTCTGGATACGCATTATCGCCGTTTGACTTCACATTAAATCTTAGACGCGGCCCATAAATAACGAAAACTTTTATCCGGCCTCGAAATAAGCACTCAAAAATGCAAAGAGCAGAACGGTATAGAGCACGTTCGCTAAATTTATTTTGTTTCGTACAATTCAAATAACCATAACTCACCAAACCGACCACCTAAGCCTATCTAACGATATAATGAAACGCCATTAAGTTAGGAGCGAAGCTTAAGTTTGGAGAGGCAGCTCGTATTTACCTTCTTAACGATAAAGATGTACCACGTTTTCGATTTATCGATCTTGACACGCTACGAACGGAAAGTTTAATTTTATCGATATAAAGGAGATTAGAATACGCACCGGCAATTAAATTGTCTGGTAATTGCAGTTTCTTTTACTTATACAACTTTGNAAACGCCATTAAGTTAGGAGCGAAGCTTAAGTTTGGAGAGGCAGCTCGTATTTACCTTCTTAACGATAAAGATGTACCACGTTTTCGATTTATCGATCTTGACACGCTACGAACGGAAAGTTTAATTTTATCGATATAAAGGAGATTAGAATACGCACCGGCAATTAAATTGTCTGGTAATTGCAGTTTCTTTTACTTATACAACTTTGAGAATTAAAACGTATTGTCTTAAGCAATCTCTGTGAATGTCAAAACTCGTGAACAATTCAGTTGCTTTGAAAATTGTAACAGTTTCTGAGAAAAGGAAAATATAAAATTTAGTTTCAAAAGTTTTTACGTCAATTTCTAAGCCTTAATTATTGGTAATCATATGTTACATTGCTAAAATTAAATCGAAACCTTCATTTGAAAACAACAACTTTGAAAAGTTCCCAAAAAAAAACACCTGCACATTAATAAACTCGCTTGCTTCTAACCATCTCAAGTTGTTTAAAAATATTTTAGATGAGAAATTTACGAAGTCAATTTATTAAATTCAAAGAACCGTGAAAAGCTGAGTTAAAAGTACATTCGTAAGGCGGAAGCTCCGCCATCTTGCCGAGCTTATAATTAGGCTGTTTGCATTCACAACCGTTTACCTACCTCGTATGAATTCTACCTATTGTCTGACATTGGACCTTCGGATCTATATCATTTAACACCTACCCTCACCCCTGAGGGTGGTCATAAAATGTGAATTTAAAATTGTCCATAAGTCTATTTTATTTCCCTTTTTAGAATTAGTTTTATTTTTGCACTACTATTTTTACTATAGTTTGAATAGAATAGAACAAAAGAACTCTTTGCTTAAACACTAAAATTAACTACAAACAACCTCTAGCAACCCACCCTGGTCTCTTACGGGTGAATCAGAATATTTTGCTGAAAATACAATAACGTAATTTGATGTCAATTGTTTTAAATAATTTCAGTAAGCTTTATGTAAGAAGCTTTAATGTTCAATTTAACTCTTTAACTCTCTTAGAGTTTTGTTTCATTCGCTGATTTGCATATTCTGTTATTTCTAACCAGAAATCGCAATATGAAAATTTGTTCTTCTAATACACTAAAAACAATTGCGAGCTTTCATACAACAGCTCATCCCCTATTTTAGTTTGTTAATTATGAAATTGCCATCAATTCTACCTGTGTGAATTCTTCTTAGTCGTTTGCACTCTTGGCAGAGTAGTTGTGGTCATCAGTTCGAGGGGAGGTTTCACAAGATGTCGCCATTCCTCGTATACCGCGGCCTCTCTTGTGCACTCGACGGGACCGCTTAGAGCTGCCTTTATTTGGTCGGTCCATCGTAACGGTAATCAGTCGTACGGTAACAGGGTATCTGTGTGAATACACACAACATAAAAGCCATCAAAATTACAACTTCCAAAATTTCAAGTTTGTAACCCCAACGGTTAAGACTCTGCATCCATGAATCATTCAATCAAGAGAAGTAGATAATAATATGTATGTACAAAGATTTATTGGTGTTTTCCAAATAATTGAAATTCGATCAAAATTGCTGACATTGATAGATTTAGACTCCTTTTTTACGTATTAAATAATATTTTTTGTTTGTTATCAAAAAGAAAGGTGCCCACTTCGTAATGTAAATCCAAAGAATGTAGGTATTGAGTTAAAGACTGCATTGCGTAGGAGATACAATGATTTATTTTCAGCTTCTCATTGGTGCGAAATTCAACCTGTGATATTTTAAGCATTTTCTTCCAGAACCACATCTCAAGTACATCTGTCCGTTTTTATCATTATCGCACAGAGTCCAGGCTTCTATGCCATATTGGAATACAAGCAGAACCAAATTTATGAACAATCTTCTCTTGATAGCTTCTTTTTTTCTTATTTATTCTGTCAAATATTACCCAAGCTTGTTTATAGCTGACCTTATTTTTACCATTCCTTTTTATTTCATCTGTACAGTCTCCATATAAATACTAAAACCTATACAGATATTTATTTACAACCCGAAAACAAAATAACACAAACTGTTTATTAAACATTCGCTCATAAAACACTTTATTTCATAAAAGAAAAATACATAACATCAATTTAGTATCCACCTCGTCACAACCCTTGTTTGTTAACATCCCCATTTGTTCTCAGACTTTTGTATAAAAATATTAATCTATGTACCGCTTAATAGATATTTATGCATCGTTGGAAGCAATCTCGTTGAAGGCTCGCAGTCTACGGGATATATTTTATACGTGCATCGTTAAGTTAATGAGATGTTTACTGCTTGTACAATTTTACACTTCAATTGTTCTCAAAAAAACTTCATCAAGCTTAATGAAGTTCAATAATACAAGAAACAGTGTCTACTGATCTTCTTTAAGACAAATAAGATTTTATTATAGTACTGGCTGACCCGGCAGACTTCGTAGTGCCTCAATCGATAAAACAAAAAAAAGGAATCCGTCCGACGGGGGACACATCAAAGGAAAACAAAATTGTTATTTTTATTTAATTCCGAGCATTTTCATATTTATTTTCACCTTTTAAACCTTCTCTGGACTTCCACAAATAATTTAAGACCAAAATTAGCCAAATCGGTCCAGCCGTTCTCGAGCTTTAGCGAGACTAACGAACAGCAATTCATTTATATATACATAGATATAGATACGTCATTATATGTAGTAAATGGATAATACAGAACAGCGAATATTAGATAGATAGATTAGATAAATCGGTTAGCTGAATGTTGATCGAGAAGAACCACGATAATTGGCATCAAATTGTGGGTAGATTGAGATCTATATAGTCTTCTTTTGATCAGCACTAGTTCCACTAAAGGTTTACTACTATTATGGTATATCTTATTAAAGCAATTATACTGGATTCATTGCTTATATATCAATTTCAATACGCAATACAAAAAATATAACCGCAGAGTTGGTGTAAAACTGAACCCTTTTCAAGGTTCAGACATTCTTTCAACGACACTTTGGGCAATTACGTGCGCTTTTCACAAAACGAAATAAAAAAATATTAGAACAACCCAAATTAAAAATGTGTGAAAAAGAACACTCTAGATACAGGGGACCCAACACTGAGCAGGTTATGACAAATATGTGAGCCGATGTCGCTAATGAAAACGTCCCTTTTTGTAAAGGAACGAAATTCACGTAGAGTACGCCTTACTGGATAAATCAAAACCGAAAATTAAATTGTTATGAAGATATGTATATCTGTAACATAAGTACTTTCTAATTGTGTATATTGTTTTAGAAGAAATACCATTAAAGGGATCAGGAAAACTGATTTTCGTGAGTTATATACGTAATTTAAATTTTGAATTTTTTTTATTATTTCTCTTTAATAAATTTACTTTTTTTTATTAAATGAGTATATCAGAGGAAGTGTGGAAGTGGCCCCGGTAAACAACAAATTAAGGAGCGGACGGTTAGCGTGGTATGGACATGTGATGCGTAGAGAGAAGATGCATGTGACTAGGAGATGTATGGAAATGGTAGTGCAAGGTAGAGGGGGAAGAGGTCGACCGAAGAAGACATGGATGGAGTGTGTGAATGACGATATGAGAGAGAGAGGAGTGAGTGTTGAGATGACGGCTNATGTGACTAGGAGATGTATGGAAATGGTAGTGCAAGGTAGAGGGGGAAGAGGTCGACCGAAGAAGACATGGATGGAGTGTGTGAATGACGATATGAGAGAGAGAGGAGTGAGTGTTGAGATGACGGCTGATAGAAGAGAATGGAAGAGAAAAATTAGCTGTGCCGACCCCACCTAGTGGGATAAGGTGGAGAAAAAGAAGACTTTTTTTTATTAATTAGACGCCTTTATGTTACTTCTTACAAGATGTTAATATGTAGTGCATTATACGTTTCCAGAGATCGTATTATCTACCTCATTCCATCAAGTTAACCATTACGATATGCCCCAGTCAGTCTGTGTCCTCGTCCTGACTATTCTACTATACCACGGACATCAGTAAGCATAAAAAGATACTAGCATTAGCAAAGCAAATGTCGTGCCTATAACAACAGTACTATATAGCTTGAAGACAACAAGCCTTGAGCACTCGGCGCTAAATATCAGAAAACTTAATAGACACGTAATGTATCAAGTAAGTGTTACACTGATTAATAATCACCTGCAATTTTATAACTAATTTCTGTTACGATAATAGCCTTTTGGCAGATTTATGATTTAATTAAAATTATAGTTCTGTGACTGATCGTTTTGGATTTGGGAAATTTCAACACAATTAGAAACACTTGCAAATCTCATATCAATTAGGCAGCGGCCCAAATAGCACCCTCGTAATTGTTTTTGAATGCGTTAACGTAATTTGTGCTGTTAGTGATTTATTTCCTGTAAATACGATGCTTAAATAAATCAACTTTGCAACAACGGTACTGTAATATTTTATTTATTTATTAGACTGAATTCTAAGCGAAATCTTCATTTATTAACTATGTACACATACATACTTACTTTCTTGTATATATAAGGCTTAAGTCACTGACTGTTATAAAAAAAGAGAAAAAAGAGAAATGAAGTGAAATAATGTCTTAATGAAATGGTGGGAATTCACTGAGATTTCAATGGATTTTCTGAGGAACATGAGAAGTCACGTCAAATGTTTTTGTGTCAATTATATTTGTAAACTTTGGCAGATGCCTTTTTTTATTGCCCTTGTATGCAGACGAGCATACGGCCCACTTAATGGTAAGTGGTTACCGTCGCCCATGGACTTCAGCAATGCCAGAGGCAGAGCCAAGCCGCTGCCTACCGCTTAATACTCTTCACAAGCCTCGTTTTAAGAAGGACATGTCATAGCGCTCGGGAAAAACCGTGGCCTCTGGAAACACACTGTGGATGACCGCAGTGGATCCAGGTAGTATGGATGAACTCTACTCCGGTGGCGGACGGTGCGATGGTAAAAATAAGATGAAGGTATCATCCCGAACAATTCCTCAAAGCACTGCTGCCTGAGCTTAATAAGGCACGATTATTACAAGTATGCGAGGAATGGCAACGTCTTGTGAAGCGCACCACTACCCGAAATGATGACCACGACCACTCTGCCAAGACTGCAAAAACTGAGAAGAAGAATAAATACACTTTTTTTAGTAAACAAGCTCACGGCCCTTCTGATGTTAAATAGTTGCCGTAGCCCATACGCATCTACAACGTAAATGCCGCCACCAATCTTGAGAAATGAGTTGTAAGGTCTCACTTTTAACAGTACAACGGCCGCCCCGCCCTTCAATCCGAAACGCGTTACTGCTTCACGGCAAGAAATAGGCAGGGTTGTGGTACCTACCCGTTCGGACTCACAAGACGTCCTACCACCAGTAAAAAAGGTAGGTAGGAATTTCTGTTTGATCGCAGAGGCAGTTGCTACCTTGGCCAAGTCTTCCGAGAACCAATCATTTATTGTACTGTTACCCTATACATCAATCAGTCTGAGATATCATATTCTAAGGTAAGCAACAAAAGGGATGATGAATATATAAGAATGAGTTCCATAGTTTATTTTGAAGATACTGATGTTATCTTAATGCTATGGGACAACATAATTGAATATGAAAAGTGCAGGAAAATAGAATACTGGTTTCCAAAATTACTTTACTAAAAACTTATTCTTATGGCTTAAGAAAATAATAGAAGCGCTTTACAAATACAAATAAAACACTACACACTGTACTACACAAACTTTGATTACACTATAGTGACGAATGCCTCGATATTATCTTCAATACACCATTCTGTGATGATGACATCAATCTATTATAACCCTTAGATTTGGTATAATATAATGTATCAACGTACGAAAAAACACAGTAATTGTCTGTAAATACAAATTGAAGTCTTTTTCCACATCGACTGAAAATAATGGTAGAAGAGATGTGTCAAACAATAGAACAAAACAATCTATATGATATCCAATGCAGACGTTTCCAAAATAAAACGAAAGAAATCAGGGGAGAAATCTGAATAATTCGTATTTCTAGGACAGACAATCGGACTCACGTCGTCGGCCTGGAGTCTACAGCCTTGACAGCTAATTAGAGCCTCATTGTTAAACGAATCTTACCGTGCACCGTCTAAAAAATAATCTAAAGAATACTTGGAATAGAGTCAGAATTCCAAAAGCAAATCAGTAAGATTCATTAATGCGTTTCTTAAATATTTCGAGTGGTGCAAATATACAATAATCCAGTGTGAATAGCGTATTGTGTTTAGTCAGTGTCCAGGAAGTGTGTTTTGTCGGGGTGTCCTTTTTATTGCCAAATTTGCGTTTTATGGGCTGTCACAAAGGGAGCGTTGAGGGAATGTGACAACTCTACACCCTTGTTGTGTCTGCTATTTTTAATCATGTTAGGTCCTAATTGTTTTATTTAGATCGTTTACCCAAAAAAAGTAACTAAAGGAGGATTAGTATTTGGCGAAAATTAACTAAGAATAATCCTTAACATAACATCCCTACAAATAATCCCTATAAATAATCTCTAACTACTAGCAACACCAATTGTTACTGATCGAAAGATTTCGCACTTTTCGTCAATCTTGCTAAGTGATTTAAGATGGTGGTCTATTTATTATTTATTATTTGGAAAATTTACAAATATCCTCTACTTGATATATTGTTTGCTATACTACATTTAACATAATTTATTACTATTTTATTATTTGTTATTTGTCGAAGTTTTTCATTGTTACACTTTTTCGAAGAAAGAACGTCGTTCCGGTAATATAAAAAAACACGTATTAAGCCGTAACGGTTATAATAATAACAACACGTTAAAATCGAGCAAAATACTATATAGCTCAAAATTTCTTTACATTTTTCCCGCTGAACTTGCAATTGATAAACATTAAACAATTAGTATTTCTGAGCAACTCCCCTCGCGTCTCAATAGCCAGAGTCCAGATGCAAATGACTTTGACATATGAAAGGTATTTATAACACCTAGTCTCCGACGTTTTAGAAATGGTCAATTTGTCTTCAATCTCTTGTTTTTATTAGGGTGTCCCTGCGTGCCGAATTCGGATTCACATATTAGATACGTTTTTGATGAAATAGAGAGGGACCCTAGAGTTCGTTTGACCTTATCACCCATATATACTATATATTTTTTATCGTTCATTATTACCTGTGAATTTGCCGTTTAATAAACACAAATTTTATGTTATTTTATCGACCTATAAATATAAAAATGAATTGCTGTTCGTTAGTCTCGCTAAAACTCGAGAACGGCTACACCGATTTGGCTAATTTTGGTCTTAGATTATTTGTGGAAGTCCAGAGAAGGTTTAAAAGATAGATAAATATGAAAGTGCTCGGAATTATATAAAAAAAAAATCCTTTGATGTGTCCCCCGTCGGACGGATTCCTTTTTTTTTATTTTAAGTTTATTTTATACAAAAATTAAGGTCTTTTATTTATCGATTGAGGCACTACAAAGTCTGCCGGGTCAGCTAGTTGTGAATAAAATATTACTATCAATTAAAATATGCACCCATTGTATCAATACAGTTCTGCCAGCGCAGTGGTTCTGTTCCAAGGCCCTTCTTGAAGAAATGAGCTGTAAGGGGGGAGCCAACAAACTCTTGAAAAGATTTTTTACTGTGAAAAAAGCAGGAGTCGCTCGGGGTAAAGTCTGGACCAGACCTTACCCCGTGTCTGGTCTGGTCAGTACCATGGATATCGTACTGACCAGATTGGCTGGATTGTAGCTAAGAGACCGACTGTTGTACCATATGAGGTTGAGGGTTCTCGTACAGTGGAAGCAGAGACGAGCGTTTAAGTAAGGCTGGCCGGAGATTCGCGAGTTGATTTCTCCATTATTGATACCAGTTGCTTCCTATACAACACCATTAAAAACGGGTGAGTTGCTCATTTTCTCGTTTGACATACTTTCGTAATTCAACTTCAATTCAACACTATTTTTATTAATAGCAAATTAGATTGATATTTCATTTCCGTATTATGATGATTCTAGATTCTAACCAAAAGACAAGCTCGTTTTCACTTTCGATAAAACGAAATGTCACCAGGCGCACATAAACCGCAGGAGTCAATAAAATCGCGGCGTGAGCAAAACGAGGGCACGCAGGCCATCGTCGCGGTTCGTGGTCGGACGTGACGCAGCGTTGACGAAGGTCGCTTTATTGCTGACCTCTGTCTGCTTCTGGGTTCCTAATCAAAAACATCGATGTTTTCGGTTGATTGTTTTTCTCTATGTTTCCAAATCGGCCTTTATGCCTTTACGCAATCTTTCTATCTGTCCCACTATTATCAAAAAGATACGAGCTGAGTTTCGAAAGGTAACATCTATCTCAGCAGTCGGTAATCATAAAATAACAAACAATACCCATACAGGAGGATCATTTACTTATTTTAGCCATTTTACAGATTTCACTTTCCTTAAAATAAATGGCTTATTTCGTGGAGAATAATACAATTGAGCGGAACAAATAACAAAGCGACACGGTAAATGAGATTAACCACCAACTTTTATCCCTAATATTATAATTAATTAACGCAATGTATGCAGGACATATCGCTCCATTAGAGAAAAGACAAACACGAGGGACTAACGCACAGTTATAATAATCTGTCGTCAAATTTGTTTGACCCAAAACGGTCAACTTTAAAACGCGGGGGACGATAATCTCTAAACTCCGAAATAAATTGGAATACATAGCTTTATACCAATTAGTTTAATTCGATAACATAATATCGCTATGTAGAAAAAGAAATTTAGCAATAAAATATTATCTAGTTTTGCAAATAGATACATATTTCCACAGTCTAGGCTGAGTGCGTATTAGCTTTCAAAACTATCAGTACAATCTTTTGTACATTTTTTAGTCTGGACATCCACAGTCCATTTATACACGTACAAGCGGCGCGGTCCGCCAATTTAAACTTTTCTAACAACTGAGCACGGGCCGATCTCGTTACCGCCGGATTATTAAATATTAAAACAGTATTAAGAGATGAAAGCAGACTCCTAGACAACCGGCGAATAAATCCTGCAGTTGAATACAATTTGCTTAGCCGATTTCATTTCAATTACGACGTTTGATCCGTGCAAACAACGAGATGGGAGGCATCGTATGGTTTTGTTTTGAAATCCGACTAAATATTCATCGACACGTACTGTCCATTGCGTCTCTATGAAATACGGAGTTTAAGTTTACTCTTTCTGGCTGTTGAATTAAAGGAAAGATCCGATGACGGATATTTATGAAAAATCACACGATTTAGTTTTTTTATTAAGCTATTGCATAGATTTTATCACGGGCCTTGAGCGCGGCGACCGAATCATGAAATTCCGTAACGAAAAAAACCTTACACCCCTCACTCCGCCTACCATGTAGCTCGCGTTCAACACATTCACACGTTGCGCTTGTGTAGTGTTTGTGAATAAGCGCGTGGCGTGACGTCACACTACATGCGCATCATGAAAAGTCTGCCAATCTCTCTCTCGCGCGGTCTAGCTTATGAGTATGGAGGGGACAGTCAAGGTTTTGCTTTTATTAATGTTTAATATAGCGTGGTATTGTTTTATTATTGTTTTAATATTGAATTATCATTGTCTAATTATAATTGCATAAGTTGATAAAAATGCTATGCAATAGCTTTACCGCGGCAGTTCCCGAGTGCCACACGTTTTTTTATTAGACCATAACGCTATTACCAAGGGATGAATTTATGTGAGTTGGTAATGAGCATATACGTGGGCATTGGAAAAGTAGCTAAAATAGCCACTTAGACTACCAGCGAATAGGTAGAAAAATAAAGTCAATTTCATTCTATCGCGTTAACCGTGGCGTCGTTCGTAGTTAAAAATGAAAATTTAAGCATTTGAATTAATTCAATTACTGTAAATATATGATTGTCGCGTCTTGCCGCGTGAGCGCGGGTATGTATTAAAATAGTTGTATCATAGAATAAACAATTACATTTCCATTAGGTATTTAATGACCAGTGGTCAACGCTTCTGAATTTCATAAAGAATTGGAAAATATGGATATACATAATTCGTTTCCAAATGATTCTTGTCCACCTTATGGTTGTCTGGAAGAGTTCGCTCTTAGCTATAAGACCGCCAATTGTACTTTTTTGTATTTAATGTATCGCACTGTTTATTTCTTTTTTGGTGTAAAATAAAGAATACCCTCTCTCTCTCTCTCTATTCATATATTAGATGAGTTCTCTAAAATAACCTTAGGTTTATTTATTTTGAGATTCATTTATAAATGAATATGTAGATAAAAATATATATTTGACCAGTCAAAGTGCCATTGAAATAAATGTAGGCCACAAAATGCGATGCAAAAAAAAATCAATACGAATCGTCAGTTATCCCCAAAACTGGTACGGTTTATCATCTCCCGACACCCGTTGGGTGGTTAATTGTGAAAAGAAATCTTTGCTCTTTGTCAGCCACGTTCGCGAGGGGACACTATTGATTTCTTTTGTTTTATGCTGATTGAGACACCTTCGGAATCCGCGGTGCCGCCACCCCAGCTACACGCCTCACGAAGCACTTTATACTCAAACGGATTGAGAAAAAAAATTGCAGTATGAATGTTATTAACTGCTTTTGTAAACGCTTTTCTATTTGCATACAGTTGAGAGGAACTTTAAAGAAATTAACGCTAGATAAAGACTCAATCTATACTAATATTATAAAGCTGAAGAGTTTGTTTGTTTGAACGCGCTACTCTCAGGAACTACTGGACCGATTTGAAAAATTATTTCAGTATCAGATACTATCATTTATTGAGGAAGGCTATAGGCTATATAACATCACGCTAAGACCAGTAGGACCAAGTGTAGCACCAATAAAGCATGTTTCAAAATCGGGGTATTTTTTCCCTTTTGAGAGCTCACGCTATATGTAGATATGCGCCAAAGTAATTATTCCTAGCGAACGAAGTCGCGGGCAAAAGCTAGTAGGAAATATAAATCTGGACGGTGTGTAAATGATAACTATGTAACAAGTAATTTGACAAACATCAAGAAGCTTATTCATTTGAGACGACTCCAGTTTTCCACCTTTTCTGTGATTGTTAAATATTTTATTTAACATCTCAATAATTTGAAACAAAATAATATGAAATATATTATGGAAACTAAATTCTAACTAAATTAAGAAACTATGTATTAGAAACTATTTATCTTAAATAAATTTGAACTACTTTTTCAATCTTTACTTTTACTTTTACTGGTGGTAGGACCTCTTGTGAGTCCGCGCGGTTAGGTACCACCGCCCTGCCTATTTCTGCCGTGAAGCAGTAATGCATTTCGGTTTGAAGGGTGGGGCAGCCGTTGTAACTATACTTGAAACCTTAGAACTTATATCTCAAGATGGGTGGTGCATTTACGTTGTAGATGTCTATGGGCTCCAGTAACCACTTAACACCAGGTGGGCTGGGAGCTCGTCCACCCATCTAGGCAATAAAAAAAAAACATATCATTGCATATATGTATAAGAACAATTTATCTACGAATACTTTCACGCCATTGCCACTATTCTTGACTGACACTGATACTCCAACGACTGAGTCGATAAGTTATGAAACACATAAATCTTATTCATTCGATACAAATCCGACCGGTGTCAAAGTTCGATCAAAGCGATTAGTAGGAAAAACCCGCTTAAAAGAACCTTACGGCACAGTCCATAAGGTATGTTATCGAAAATTAGGCTCGCGCGAAGAAGAGTAACATAAGGCTCTTACATACAAAAGCAAAACACTAAAAATGTTTTCAGAAGATTTTAGTCTGTTAGCAATATTTTTTGGCTTAATATAAATCGAAGTTCGAAATCGAAGTTTAAAAGTATCGTGGTCACAGTGTAATGTTTTCAATCATTTAAAAAGTTCACAGCTATGTCCTAAAAATTATCAAAACTGATACTTTTATTCATATTTTTATAATAAATACGTCTAAGCTTAAAAACAAAAATAAATTTGCAAAGCAGATTATAGGCTATCTTGCCTTGAAAAGGAAATAAATTGTGGCAAAGTTTATTACGATAGTGTGAAGTGGTCTTTAATGTCTGACGTTTTCTAAGCTCATTTCTCTTGTGATTGAGTGCGTGTTAAAAAAAAAAAAAAAAATTAGATTGCCGTTGCCACCTCGACAGGCCCGATACTATCGAAGGATTTTTTCGGTCGAGAATTCGCTAATGGGGGCCTGTTTTATCTCGAGCCCCTTAATGTTCTTATGCGGGTGACAATAATAAGATTTTGACACGTTAATGATGAAACTAAGCCTCTAATGGGATCAATTTTGGAGAAACAGTAATACAAAATAGAAGATAAAATTTTCGGATAAATTTTAAATACCAATAATTTCTGGTGTAATTTCATTATTTTTTTCTAGCGTATATGGGACTAGCGAACTCCTGACCCACAAATGGTTAAGAACAGAAACAGGCAAAGGAAAGCTGATCCTATAATTTTGTTTTTAATCTTAGCGGCTATCTACATTATAACGACTATTGTAATGACTAGACTAGACTAAGCTAAACAGCTTACCGTGGTATAAGCCCGATGAATAACAGAATTTTTAATGTATAGAAAAACATTAGTAAAAGCTCAAGGAAGAGCCAATTTATAGAAGCCATATGACCTACATGACACACAAAAACTCAAATAAATCATAATGACAACTGAATTATTTCGTAAATGTAAATACCAATAAGCATATTCATAAATTCATCGATCGGGCGTCAATTTTTCAATTCGTCTCAAGGTGTCCTTTTAGTTCAAAGAGGTCGTCGGAGAGCACTTGAGGAGGGTGTGACGTCAGCGGCGACTTTAATTGCGCACCACTTCGTTAACGGCCGACTTGATGGCATTTTTAATGAACACCCCGAATTAATGTAGTGGGCGAAATCGACAATCGAAGTGTGGTCCCCGGTGGAGAGAGAGCACGCAATTCTGAATTTGTTTGCTTAGGATTGGACGCCTATTATCTATGCGGAGTGGTGTCTTGATGTATACAGCTAAGATTTGTAGCCAATGCAATTTATTTTCAAACGTATTCCTTTGGTATCTAAGAAGAAAAATCTCTGAATCAATATTCATTAATTTGGAATTGAACTTTTATCACGACAAACAAGTATCCGATTGCTTTGTTCTTGTCCTACCTAATAATTAATACAATACTAATTGTACTGTTGATTTCCAAAATAAACTCATGAACACAAACTTTATGTCATTAAGGTTTAAATTTCCACGAGTAATGAGATTTTTGTTTTCAAACCAATCAACTTTTTCAATTGATAAAAATTCGAATTGTTCTATAGGTCGGATCCTAAATAAATATTTTAGCGAAATACGAATCGGAATGACGGCGCAATACCAACACTTGAGATGAGGAGGGTAGGAATAAAAATTGTTCTTTGTAGAAGATTGACAGGTGCGTCTTAATAAGGCCGGTGGCAGCTGCTCTTTGAAATGAGAAAAGGTAAATTGCTGATTTTATGAAATCAACCAAATGACTTGGGTAAAATATTTATTACGTAACATTATTTTTTATTAATCTAACAGTAAATACTTTCTGAGTTACACACGTCTTTAATTATTTCATTATTTTTCTAGTCTTTCATTATTATTAAAATTCATATAGATATTATTAGATAGGCCAATGCAACAAGTAACAAGGTAGACAACAACACAGGTGCCGCCTTTGCAAGCGAAACGCAATTGTATGTGAGATTTTATTTATATTATAGTTGTCTTACGTTTCAAACCAGCAAATGCTTAATTGCTTCGTACCAGAAATAAGCAGTTGGGCTAAAAAGCTTACACTCGAAACTTGGCTTACTACTAATGACAGAAGGCTTCACTTCACTTCACTAATGACGGAAGAAGAAGAAAATATCTATATATTAATACGTGAAGCAAAAACTTTGTATTCCTTTTTACGAAAATTGCGCGGACGGAGGAGTATGAAATTTCCCACACTTATAGAGAATATAGAGAAGAGGTGCTGCACAACGCTAATATTTTTTTTTAATAATGCATAAAAGATACATTAAATCAATAAAGAAAACATTACACACACTACATACCATGTATTTGACGCACACACGCATGCATACTATTTATTGTCAAACTTTTGTTCTTGACGTCTGTTGTCAAATTGAGAATAGATTAAATATTGTTTGTCTTTGTTAATATTTTTTATTGTGTAGTCTTGGTGAAATTTATGATTATAGAAGTATAAAATACAATCATAATAGTGTACAAACTTACTACAATTCCAATTAATTATAGTCGAATTTCGACTACTGCGGACCTCTAATATCAATTATTATACTAAAAACACCTTTTTAATGTCAACGATACGCTGTTAAAATTTCAATTAAAACAAGTATAAAATATTTCATTTCACCATGAAATTATTAATAATTCTTCAATTACCGCATTGAATTAATGATTTGAGCCCACATATTAATGCAGTCTCGTCTCGGTATAATCTCCTCTCTCTGAAGCAGACAATGCTCGGACCAACCCCAGTCTCGGTTTATCAGACCACTTATTCCGCTGGCCTAAGCAAATTTTCGGCTGGCTCTGTTGATTTTTCGTCGGATTCCTATTTCTTCACTTCTGATTATATTATTCTATACTTTGTATAAACAATGGTCCGGTATCCTCAACCCTTCCGCACTATTGCCGTTTCGCTTCGTCTGGTGTTAGATTGTATAGAGAAGTACATTTTCTCTTACAAAATTATTGTTCTTTTAACGACTATCGAATGCCATAAAATTTTGGATTTTTTTTGTATTCTGTTGATCGAAAAATATCTATTTTTATAGATTTAAAAATAACCAACGATGACCTATTTTTGGTTTTACATGATGAAAAATATTAAATAATCGGTATCAGTAATCAAAACTTAAGAAAAAAGGGGAAAATCAATTATGACGGTAGTTTTTAATGTAATCAGTTCCAGATTTCATTTTCAACAATTCTTAGACTTTACTTTTGGATGCCTGCCAAAAAGTAAGTTATAGTCAAAACTGAAATGTCAAATAATGTATTGACAGGTAAAGAAAGCTAGATGTGATCTGAAATTGTGATTGTACAAAAATAAACATAACAATAATTGCCATATGTTCGTGATACAATACGAAGGATCAGTGTAATTCGACTGATATGTTTATTAATATCATTAGTAACGAAATAGAAAAAAATGTTGCGTAACGCAAACATTAAAGAAGCTCACTCCACGCTTACTTAACATTTTATAAATATTTTTCCAGTACTGTAGCTGCTGTAAAAGGTTTTTGTATACGTTGCTTTTCAGCTCCTTTTGGTTGCTAATCCAATATTGACCATCCCGGCAGGCTATTGACTTATGCTTGTGCTACTCATAATAATTTGTTGGGAAACGCTCTCATTTTATTATTCAAAATATCTATTTGAACAATTCTCCTTCCGAGCGGCGGTTTAGTTGGCGCTCACTTTTAATCTCGTCATTTGCTCGGGCAAAATTACCCTTATTAAACTTAAAAAAGCACCTCATAAATATGAATGTCCTTTTCAAATTCTCATAAAATACCGTCCTAAATTTCATATGAATAACCAATTTATTATTATGTGAATTCGGTAATAAATTAAAAACTTAGTCTTCTTTGTGACCACAAAAACTATAAAGTATTCGAAAGGTCCAAAAATAATAATATAAAGACAATAATAAAAGTGAGACTAAACCGTAAAAGCAGTTGTAATTGTGTCTACGACTCACACAGAACAGATCACTTTAAGTTTCATTTATACACACGTCTGGTGTAGTGGTAAGTGACACGGTCACTACACAAGGGGGTCGCGGGTTTGAATCCCGCCAAGGGAAGATATTTGTATGATAAATATAAATGTCTTTTCCAGAGTTATGGATGTATATTAAATATATGTATGTGTATAATAAAAATCTTATATTTATATCCGTTATCTGGTACCTGTAACACAAGTTCTTTACGAACTTATCACGGGACCAGTTAACGTGGCGTGATTGTTAGTAAATATTTATTTATTATTTATTTATACATTAGTGACATCAACTAAGGTAATGAACAAAAAAAAACCCTGCTTAGAATTCTGACTGTTGATAATTTTTGGGCAAAATTCATCCTCAGATATAATTCAATTTTGGGATAAGGGAGGAAAGACGTATCCGTAGCGAACAAAGAGACCGCTGCGGTATCTAAATGTTAATCTTTGGTTGGACACGCAAAAATTATGTTTTTCGGACTCGACCAAAAGGCAGTCAAATGGAAAAAACCATATAAGCTTCATTTAATTTGCTCAACTGCTATCTATTTAATACACAAAAGCCATTATTGGGTAATGGAGTAACTGTTGGTAAAAACATTTTCATTTTATTTATATTTTAGCCTTGTTTTTTTTAAAAACAAATATTCTTCGGCTGTGCATTTGCATTTTTTACCATTAATCCGTCGGTAATGAATTTTGTACAGTTGTTGTTGGTACTAAAAAAAAAGGAATATTATTTTAGTAGACACTTTTAAATGGCAATTCATCTAGGCTAATACTTCTGTTTGTTTGAATTTAATATTTGTTTATAACAAATGATACGTTTTCGCGCCGTTTCAAAACCCCTGTATGTGATTACTCGCCGTAAGGTTCTAAACGGCCTACTAACTAATTCCCTCAGCTGCGTGAATTTATTTTTAAATAACAAGATAACTTGCAACTTCCACTCGAAGGACAACATGAAAATTAAAATACTAAAACAACCATATCCGATTGCAACTAAAGGTCTATCTTATTGTAATGATGTTTGAACTCAATTTTTTTTTTCACACATCGACAACTTTAATGTCACTTAAAATTGTCATTACTAGGTACCACCACTCTACAACGGAAAATGCAATGAAAGGCTTCGTTTTATTTCGCGTCAATTTCAACAAAACGAAATGACTCCAATTTGAATATGTAACGACGGCTTAAGATAATCGTCTCTGGCTTACACTAATAAAGGCGCCGCGGCTTTAAAATGGAACTCGTATCAAAAGAATCGAAGAATCGAAGTATTCCGTTGGGGTGGTATAATTTATTCGAGTGTGGACTGCCATTTTGCGGCGGGCGCTCTTCGCTATCGCGCGTACGAAGGCTCTTTAAGACATTGATGCTGATTCTTTTTTTATTATGCTCCCCTGGTTTCCTTTAAGACGCTAATATAAAGCACCCATATATAAATAATCCTCCTTTGTGAGTATTCCTCGATTTCGTAAAGACAGGAAACCGGCAGACCCCTCGCCGACGGAAAACAATCTAAATTACATTTTCACGCAACTTCAAATGTCTTATTAATTGCGTACGACTTTTCAATGCAATAAATTTTCTTTTAACGCTTCCTCCTCGAAATCGGCTTAATACACAACGCTAGCTTTGCATACTGATCGCTCAATTGTGTTTAAGATAAGTGCCTTTTTCATTGTTGTTTGAAATGAGAATCATTAGAGTTCGTGAAATCTCACGGAACTAAACAAACGAAGTATTATTTAAATAAACTCTGAAAGTCACGTATGAAACTATTGTAATTCTGCATTTCAAATCCTCGCGTATAAATAATACAAATCCGCACTATTTGTTTTAGCCCCTCTTCAGTCAACACTACCTGGTCATGATTTAGAGGTACCTTTAGACAGCTCACGATACCGCCTTCATCACCTCGACAATGACCTGCCATCCCTCAAGCTCGAGCAGATAATACAGGGGATAGTGTCGCATATTCCTGGGGGATTTGTCAAACAAATGTATCAGGAAAAAAATCGCCAGCTCACTAGTAGCCGTTAGCGCTATTTATGGGTGATTTTCGGAAGCTTTTTTTATTAATAAAACGTATATTATGCGCGCAAGTGCGTTTTATAACGCAGACCTTTTCTTCGCGGATATTACCGTCCATCTTCGGACATCCAATAACATCGATAATGTGTAGGGGAGCTAAAACTGTTTCCTATTCATACTTGTATATAACTTACAATTGTTAGTTTTATTACTGTTATTGTAGTTTTATTATGCAATTCGTTTAAAAAGGCTTTATGAATACATATATCTCTATTTCAAAAAACGACTTAAAACACGCCAGCGTAACAATGAAAACAAAGAAATCGAAAACAATATCGTAACAAAGTATGCTCATTGATATTTCTCATCACAGCTCACGTCAAAACACGTGTTCGAACGTGTATTTATATAAATGTGACTTTTGTTTTTCTTACGTATCACGAATTCGACGTACCAATATCGTGTGTTTGCATAACTACTTTGTATTGCCGCTGAGGGTGAACTTGCTCGATACCTGACATTTCTCGCAAACATGTCAAAACTGTACTGATTGATTTAAGTATCTACACTAAACTTGTCCGTAATAAATATGAAAAAGATCTTTATTACAGAATTCTTAGGAAATTCAGCTTTTATTTTATTTTAATATTACCTTTATTACTGCTTTTGTGGGTTAAAGAGCTCATAGTTCAATTGTGTCTCAATACGGACACCGGAATTTCCACACATATAACATAAACATAATATGAACGTCGGCATCCGCCATGAGGTGTGAAGTTGAATTTGCAATGACTGTTTTGATTAATCTAAATGACAACTCTCTCAAAAACTACAAACCTATAAATCCTATTTGGGACCTCTTAGAATTATTCGAACATTACTGTGATGTCATTATGTGAAAATTATAACTACATAAAAAACTGCTGTATAAAATAAAACAATTAATCTGCAAGCTAATGACCCCGAACGCACAAATTCTATTTACATATTCTCCATTCTAAGTGTGTTTCAGGATCACCTTCGTCTCCAAAGAATTGTTGAGTGATAAAGAGCGGTCGTCCACAGAATTGGAGCATACGTTCAACCAAGAAAACCCGTGAACAAATCAGTCCAGAGTCATTTCTTATGATATCCACATACGCAATCGCGAAAGATCTAGTTGAATCTTCAATAAACTAGGAACTTTAAAATAATCGTGTGTCAGGACAGATTGGTAGATGTTAGTATTAGTGTATTTAATGTTGTCGTTCAGAAACAAATAGAAATCTTGATTTCAGTCGGTGACCGCGCTTACAATAAAAGAGCTAGTTGGTATGTATTTATAGACTGTATATATTTCATTCGCAACGTAATTCTAAATAACTTCTAATGAAGTAATCGCAATATATGTTATGCCATACAAATCTTTGAAGCTTCCACGAGCTGATAGTATATTATTTAACAATCTGAGAATTGATTACAATATAATTAGGAATCATGAAAGGACTGACACTGAATTATATTTTTTAGCACTGTTTCTTACATTAAGAAGATTTTAAATAGAATTACAGTTGATGTAGTGTCCACATTTTTTCAATTCAAAAGTAATCAATAGAAGTAATGCATCATGCAACGACATTTAGATATATTTTCAAAAAGCTTAATAAGATAAAGAGCATAACAAAATTGTATGAAACAATTTCAGACTCGGAGACCCTTATGCAAATTACGAGATAAGACAACAATAAAATCTAAAACAGCCCTAAACAATTTTGATTAAAAGTTATACTTTCCAAGAATTGTTAACTCCCGCAATCAGTGGTAATTGTCGGGAATAAAATCATTAATTCTAAACTGAATAACGCATTAAAAGTAACAGCTTGCGTACCCGCGGTTGTGTTTGGGTATCGTGAAACGGGTTGTCTCTAGATGACAAGACTTGGTTTGTTTTTCTCTATTAATTGTTTTTTTTTTCGAAATTTCATTAAAATAAATAATGATTTCGAATTTCCTAAGCTAGGACTTTCTTTTGTGATATTTATATGCGCACTCATCAATTACATAATAATATATCCTTCATAAACATGTTGACATGACCATGATCCTAATACGAACTTAGTAGTGGGTGGTTAAGGTCATTAACCCTTCGACATTTTTTTTTAAAGTAAAAGCTACAACAAAAATACAAGTAAAAAAACAAGATGCATATTGAAATATTTGAATATAATTATTATAATGAGAAGTAAATAATATAATATGATAGGGGGTTTTGAGTAGAACAGTATTTAAATTTAATAACTTTATATGTAAATGAAAGCAAATAAGATGTCATGTGTATAAGTTGTAAAATTGTATATTTGTAAATTTGACGATCTATATGTATATATTATCTCATTATCTTATGTTATATTTTACGTCTGAAATCTAAAACGTACTAAAATAATTAGCTAATTAAGTAGAATCGCGTGAAAGCAGTGGTCGGCTAGGTAGCCGCCCATCTGCCTATTTCAGTCGCGCAGCATTCCTTCTAATTTGGCAGCCACACTACACTGACTGACCAGATCCGCACTACCCCCAACACCACAGTTCACGATGCTCTACCCTCGGCGGCAGATAGAGGCAAATGACGTGGAATGATCCGGAATAAACTCTTGTTGCGAGGAGGTGGTCACGATCCTCAGTATTAAGGAAACCGAAGCAAGAAGAAGAAGAAAAAACTACAGTAATACCAATAGAAGCGTTAACTCCTCAGCACTTCTAGAAGAAAAAGTATTACAATTTACAATACCAATTAGACAAAATTTTTAGTTGAAATTATAATTATGATTACCACATCTTTGAATTAAATTTTTCATCATTGTCATTAACTCTTTAAAATTGCAGACAAAACAACAAAGAAACTTAACTGGAAACAAAACCAATCTAAGCCCCTCAGATCATAACACCTTTAATTCCGCAGGCGTACCTTCCAGCCATATTCTTATAAATTAATTACTTGTAATCTACTCATGAAACGGGACTTACAGAAATGAAGTTACAACAGCGATACTACATAGGGTTGCCACTTAACAGATATCATCATTCAAAAGCGGTTAACTAAGTTGTCAAAATTTAACAAGATTTTTAATTTATATTAAGATTTTCAATGTGCCTAATAATTTTGTTGATTTTCGTATCTTCTAAAATCTAAAATTAATTGAAGCACACATTTATTTGTAGTTTTTTTTTTTAAAACAAATGAAAATTTCTAAAAAGTTCTAACCAGCTCTAAATTCTTGTTCATATTTTGAGTCAATTAAAATAATCAGTTTTTTTCTAAACCATAACATTTTGTTAGTAAGAATTACTTATACTCTATGTTAGTAACTTAAAAAAAACGAACACATCTGCATAACTAATATTGTTAAAAGAAACTCCATCGATCATGCAGCCGACACCCGCACTACTGAGCTCATCGATGAGCTTATTCACATATATACTAAATAGCAAAGGTGAGGTTAGACCCCCATTGTCCTTCGCACTAAAACTTAAAATTTAGTGAAAGGATGAAAAAGCAAACATTTATTTTAAAAAAAAGATATACAAAGAGCAACCCTGATACCGTGGGCTTAAGGGTTCCATAACGACTTAATGTCGCAAGAGAACAAGCCTGAATTAGAAATGAACCTCCGTAAAGTAGAAGGTTAATAAGGGACACATGTCGCGTCTACGAAACGCTACTTTGTTGTCATTTGTCTCGAGACATTGTTTTCGCAGACAGTGATTACGAAATGAACTGAGGTGACAATCCTTTAAGATTAATTGGCAAATGTTCACCGATTTTGTCGCACAGTAATCCCTGTTCTTATCCATACTAACATTATAAATCTAAAGATATCGTCTTCTCGCATTAAAACTGTATAATCTCAAAACTTATTAATTTTACAGGAGAGTGTTTTAAAGGTTCAACATGTGATATTTTTAATATAAATCATCTTTGCAACATTTATTTTTTTATTTTTTACTATTTACATTATCTGTCTTAAATCTATCTGTAAAGTAAGATAAAATTATGTATTAATTTTGTTTAATAGTAGTCAAAACATAGGTAAACTGATAAATAAAAACTACGCTCTTTTGACAGTATTTATGAGAAAAATACTGGTGATACCAAATGTGTACGCATATTAACTCAATTTCGAATATTTTTGGAAATTGTACACCTTTAATGCGAAAAGGCGATATGTGTCTTTGGATGTTTGCTACTCAACCATAAAACAAAAACGACTCAACTGATTTGAAATTTCGCACACAGATAACTTATAGCCTGGATAACGCAGGATACTTGTGATAGTAAACAACATTACCCCAACAATACCTTGTATACATGCTATAATAAATATAACAGTATTTGCTTATTCGTGATGTAACGCGCCAAAAATTCGATTGGGAGCTTATAGACCAGAACTTTTTATGATGGGAAAACACAACGTCTCATTCAACGAAGGCAAAGTTACGGTACACGTCTAATAGATTCACTTTTAATATCAAAAAGTAATTGGGAAGACGCTCATGATGCCGCAACAGAGCTGGTCAACCCTTAGCTGTTTATTAGAATTATAATAATCGCCACAGTTCTTAGACAGGAATATCCATATGTGTATTGATTTTTCTTTCTTTAATGCAGCACGAAAATTTAAGATGTGTTTATCAGTAATTGTAGGTTAAAACTCTGTATTTTTTAATGATTTATATTTATTTATTATTTACTGGTGGTAGGAACTCTTGTGAGACCGCGCGGATGGGTACCACCGCCCTGCTTATTTCTGCCGTGAAGCAGTAGGCGATTCGGTTTGAAGGGTGGGGCAGCCGTTGTAACTATACTGAGACCTTAGAACTTATATCTCAAGATGGGTGGCGCATTTACGTTGTGGATGTCTATGGGCTCCAGTAACCACTTAACACCAGGTGGGCTGTGAGCTCGTCCACCCATCTAAGCAATAATATATATATATGTTCGATCTGATGAAGAAATGGAACAACATTACTAAACAGAAACTACTGCCTATTGCAGTAATGCAACTTAACAAAACATTGAAAAACTTCTTCGACAACAGTTTTTTCATAATACATTAAATTGACATACAACTTAAAGGCGTTATTAAAACTTGCATTGTATTAAAATTGAACATGAATTCATCGAGATCGAATCCGAGGGAGGTGTTCCAAGATCGCTTCTTATCCACTACGCAAACACTTCAGGAGGGCTCGTTCTATTCACTCGTACAGAGGTTATCTTTTATTATTTCTCTCGACATCCTCTTTTATTGCCTCTCATATTGACTTTTTATACGGCTCAAGAATAAATACATTTTGATTCTCGCTTGCGTAGTCACTCTTTTATTCAGTCAGTCACACAATTGCGAATTAGCTGGGGGGTGTCGCGAAGTGAGGATTTTAATTTTTACGGCGTCAGAATTGTCTGGAACATAAAAGAGCAAGAATGTTACTGTCATTAACATTTCATTTTTGTACGCAAACACTACATACATATCTATATATTAATACGTGAAGTAAAAACTTTATACGCTCTTTACGAAAATTGCGCAGACGGAGGAGTATGAAATTTCCCACACTTATAGAGAATATAGAGAGGGAGTGCAGAAAGTTAATTTTTTTTTTTATTATGCTTAATAAATACATTAAATCAATAAAAGAAACATGACACACACTACCATGTATTTGACACACAGCACACACGCATATATACTCTTCGTTTATTGTCAAACTTTTGTTTATTGTTTAAAGTCTGTGGTCAAATTGAAAATAGATTTATATTGTTTGTCTTTAATGTTATTTGTCTGTAATGTAATCTTGGCGAAACCTGTGAATATATGAAGTAAAATAATAGTCTTTGACCACAGAACCTTAATAAAGTTCAAACTTTTAATTTCAATTACCTAATTATACCGGTGAACTACTAGTATACACAAAGGCAAGAAATAAAACACTACTTCGAAATTTTGAAATTATGCTTTAACATGCATGGATAGTATATTTATATTAACTTCAGAACTCAAAGAATAACATATATTGATAAAATCAATACGGTTAGTAAATAGAGGTGTATGTATAAATAGAAGACTAATATTTGAAATACAAAATAGGTGACTAAAGTAATAGAAGATTAATCAGATTTTATGGATATATACAAAATTTCTGTTATTTGTAATGAAAACGCAGCTTTCATACACGACAAACTTCGAAAGACAAACTACAAAAAGAAAATAAACATTTTAAGACTGTCGTTTATTAAGATTTGGGGATGCCTTTGGCAGGTAGCGACTCTTAATTTCGACTAATTATTTTTCTGTTAAATGTAGCGCGAAAAATTTAGGGAAGATTTCGTTTTAAAAATTTCTGTAACAGAAAAATATCATTCAATGCAAAATATTAAATTCAAAGCGCTACTCATCGCAGAGACGCTTGTACATAAATTCAATACTTTATCGTAGCACTATTTTATGCGTTCAATGTTTAATCAATTCAAAGCGTTCAATACATAAAATTAACGTTTGTTTGTATGGTGTCCCTTATGTTTTCCTAATCGTGTGCGATTGTTATAATAATTTTCGCAGTTTAGTTAGTTTATTACTGTTTTAAGATCTTGTTCGTCAACATTCTAATATGTTTCTAACCAGTGTTAAATTCTACAAAAGTATTTAATGATATTTACGTTTCTTTGGACTCAGAAAAAAAAAACTAAAAGAATCTTGACGTCTATAACCTTCATCATATTGGCATCTTGTTTCACTACATCTTCTTATTCTCGATAAATCAATTCAAGGTGAAAATTAGAATTAGATGTCAATTAGAAAAAGCGAAATCATCATTCTACAAGAAATAGTCATTTGTGAAGTAATATTATATCGAACAGGTTTTCATTTAGATCTTACACTCCATGCGATATCAAGGCGACACTTTCATGAAGGACTTAGCAAATAAGGAAAAGTAAATATAGATCTGCTCTTGTACAACTATGAATATACAGACGGTATACATGTGACACTTTCAAGGTATTGCCCAAAAATAAAGTTAACATATTTAAAAAAAAACAATAATTTACGCCTTCCTCTAGACACGTACTTATCAGGTCCGAAAATATCAAACATTTTCGCCCAGCATACCTCAGTATGCCAGATGCCAATTACGCAGTCTCGTCTCCTACCGTCCCTCGGGAACGATTAAACATGTAAAAGTACGAGGATAACAAAGTAGCTGGGAGAGGTTTCGAGAAAAAGCTCAGCCACTTAGCACGTACGATGTAACGGCGGGACACGTTTGCTGAAACTTAACGATCTCATGAAATAGATGTTCCAGAATTGTCAGTTGGTAACGTACGTTTAGATCCGAGGGTGGGGCAGCCGTTGTAACTATACTGAGACGTTAGAACTCATATCTCAAGGTGGGTGGCAGCATTAACGTTGTAGATGTCTATGAGCTCCGGCGACCACTTAACACCAGGTGGGCTATAAGTTCGTCCACCCAGCTATGCAATAAAAAAATAAAAATCAAAAAAATTCTAATATGAGGTGCTTTGATTTATGTTATTAAAACTACTTTTACTGCTTACTATTCTATGGTTATAGCTGCCAGACTTCATAATACTATTATTAGCTCTTTCTGTGTAAAAAAAGGTAAGAAATATAGAAAAATAAACGGTAGTTATCATAATAATAATCAAATGCCGACGAATAACATCGTAATCATCCGTGACCATGATAACGTCGGAAATAATAATATGAAAACAGTAAACTTGCGGTTTAGTAAAAGTAGTTTTAATTAAATAAATCGTAACATTGAACGTAAGGACAGATTTTAAATGACACAAATGTGACTTCAATCTCGTGTCTGAAGGTGGGTTGCCATATTCATAATGTCTATGAGCTCCGCTAACAATTTAATACTAGTGCATTAAAAAGTAACTGCACATATAAAGTTGTTATATAATATTTTTTAAAGTATTGAGTTCGATCGGAAGATTTGCCAAATGTGGTGTGAAATGAGAAAAAAAGCATTTTAAATTTTGTTTCCTACCTATGCTGATAGCCTTGAAAGGCTATTTCAGCGTAACCTTTACTAGTAGGTGAGCTCACGGGGCTCAAACCTGACGACGTTGCTAACACGAACCCTGAGAACGAAGAGTCGTGCTTCACAGAATAGGTGAGGTACCTAAAAGCACTGTTAGTGGATCGGGAGGATCCGAGATGACGTGTTTGGGGCGACGTCGACTGCTTTCCATTCTGTCCGCAGGATCGGTAATGTAGTTACCGGCGGCCACGATGAGAGGGCTCTCGTGTCGTGCCCAATAAAATACACACATTTATCAATGCTCTGGCTTATCGCTATAAAATAATAAATTAAGCCTATAAATATACCTTATTTTCGTAAATCAGACGAATCATGTAGTTCCATGTTTCCAACATTCATAGCAAAACAATTGCTTATACATATTTCTAGAACTTTCTCGTGTATTTTCGTCTTCACATCGTATTACACTACCGAAAATAATAAGATTTAGGTGTTAAACTTCTGGCAACGTCTGGCTCTGTTCCAGGCCATCGCCTCCGCGAAAAGCTAAAAATAATATTTTTTTCGTTACAACGCCGGTCGTTTGCTATTCCGAGACCGTTGCGCGTTATCCGTTACGTTAGTAACGCCCGTTTTATTTTAAGATTACGAACGAACGAAATAAAATTTTATAAATACATATTTTTTAAAACTCCTGCAGCCGTATTATATTACCTCCAACTGTCAGCAGATAAAAATATATACTCTACGAAAAAAAAGAGTTACGTAATGAATTAAAGTAAATGTTGTCTATTACTTTGAGAGTTGAACTCAGCAACTAATTAGTTTAGTTTTCCCTATATTTACTTAATTTAATTTAGCTTAGTGCGGTGATTAAGGACTATTACAAGCAATATGTGTGACTATGCATGAGATTTGATTTGTCGGTGTCTAAAATTTAATATTTAAAAAGTTGCTTTGGGAAATTTAACGACAAAAGGAAGTCAGTTCTATGTTCTCAAAATGCCGCATGCTGATTAAAATGATAATAAACAGCGCCTCGAGACAGCATCGGAGACACACGATTAAAATTTAATTACTTATTGCGTGTAAACAAAATTATACCGATAATAATGAAAAAGATGTAGTGACGAGGACAAAGAGACATTCTTAAAATATAGAAATTTCATGTATTCCGTCTCCACATGACGCAGTAAGGAGCGGCCTGCTGTGCCCCTGGCATTGCTGATGTCCATGAGATACGGTGACTACTCACCATCAAATGGGCGGTATGCTTGTCGTCTATAAGGCAATAAAAAAAACAGTGATAGGGAAACGAAATTACAAGGGTTACGTTTTCGTCACTTATCTACGGAACCCTAAAGGCGACAAACAAACCGCAGTTAGTTCTTTTTAATGAATTAACGACTTTAGTTCAGAAACAACGATTAAAATAATTAAAAGTGTCATTACAAATACCATTAATACATTCTCCAAGGAGTCGTTGGTGCAGCGATACGATGCAATAATCTATTCGAAACACTTATAAAATAATGTTTTGTACTGTTTTCATTTTATTATTGAGAAGTGTTTTAGTTAGGGGCAACTGTTGCCCATTTAAAAAAATAAGGTTTTAATTAGTATGGCTAGAAAGCTGCTACCTGTGAGCCTTGGCAACATAATGTTAAAGTGCGAATCTTGAAGAGGTGCTTATACACGTGGTCCATAATGAAGATCGTGTATTTTATGATGAGTTAATTTGGTAAATTCGTCGTAATTTTGCAAGTTGTATACCTATATGTAGTAGTTCAGGTAGCTGTAGGCATCCATCTGATAGATTGTCCGTAATACCGAGATTAGATGCTAAACATAGATTACAAATATTGGTAAGAGAGTAGCAGATCTGTAATGGAACTGGGCTAGATACTTAGCAAGGTGAAGAAGGACAAATAAGTATATTAGAGGAAGTGTGAATTAAAGAGCGGACGGTTAGCGTGGTATGGACATGTGAGGCGTAAAGAGAAGATGCATGTGACTAGGAGATGTATGCAAAAGGGTAGTGCAAGGTAGAGCGGGAAGCGGTCGACCGAAGAAAACATGGATGGTGTGTGTGAATGACGATATGAGTGAGAGAGAGAGAGAGAAGTGAATGAGTACATGATGGCTGATAGAAGAGAATGGAATAGAAAAATTCGCCGTGCCAACCCCACCTAGTTAGATAAGGCGGAGAAAGGGAAGAAGAATTATCAAGGTTAAATGAAAATAAATCCAGTAGGACTGAGTATGGTGACCGAGATTAGGTCGTAGAGGTGCTGGAAGACCATGGCGTGATGGACGCATGACATAGTGAGGAGGGTAGGACAGACATGGATGAGAGTGGGGGCGATCGAGAATTATGGCATAAAAGGGGACGCCCACGCTCAGCAGTAGATACTAAAGAGCCGATAACGATGATGATGATAGATACAGCACGTGCACATACCATCATTTGTTTATCTGTGCTGTGGGATTTGTTAATCTGTGCTGTGGATTTGTTTATCTGTGCTGCAATTTGTTTATCTGTGCTGCGGATTTGTTATCTGCAATTTGTTTATCTGTGCTTCAGATGCGGCGTCAGTGCTATTGGTGCTTTAACCACATGTTTCAATGTAACCACCCAGCTGTATTCGTGTTGTGATATTCGATTAAACAAGATAAAAAACTAGTAAACCCTTTGTGTACTTCATCTGCTTACTTTTGTGACACAGATGCTCTCAGTGTTAATGATTAAGATGACATACCTAATTGTGCATTGTTATTCGTCTGAAGTATACTTAGTTTAAGTATTAAGAATATTTTTCTTACAGAGCCTGTAATGTTTTTAGGAGAAGAAAAACTAGCATCTTATAGGTTATTGACCGCTAGAGACAAACATCCAAGAGTTTTTCATATTTCAGTCCGTATTTTTTGGCATACGATCGTAACGTGACATAGCGTGACTCAATTATACGAGTATGTGTCGCTTTTTAGAAAATGAATTCATGCAGAATTTATGCAGATAATATCTACTGGTGGTAGGACCTCTTGGGAGTCCACACGGGTAGGTACCACCACCCCGCCTATTTCCGCCGTGAAGCAGTAATGCGTTTCGGTTCGAAGGGTGGGGTAGCCGTTATAACTATACTGAGACCTTAGAACTTATATCTCGAGGTGGGTGGCGCATTTATGTTGTAGATGTCTATGGGTTCCAGTAACAACTTAACATCAGGTGGGCTGTGAGCTCGTCCACCCATCTAAGCAATAAAAAAATAAAAAAGATTAATTCGAATTTGTAGGAATTCTTTTCCTATGAATTTGGGTCTTTTTATTTTTCTCACTTAACTCTTTTTTTTTTAGTGGCGGGTAATCGTAATCAAAATTACTATAAAACCAGAAACTGTTCAGAAAAATTGACCAAACAAAACACATTCGCGAAAATAACGTTAAAAGCAGAACGAACTTGGAAGGAGCCGAAATTGTTGTCTTATTACAATAATTGTCAAGTGCAGCGTCCTCATTGGACTTTTAATTGAACCCCGAGGGCGAAAGGCCGATAAAACTCCGGTATCTAAACTTTCTCTATTACAGTTTAAGAAATCTCGCCAGTCGCCTATTTTGCTTCGCAGATAACAGAGTTTTCTTCGTGAATGTAATGCTAAGTATATTTTCGGGAAAATGCATTTGAATCCCGACTCGCAGTTTCCCTTTTCTACCGTACAAACAATATTGAATAGCCATTTTTCCTCCGCATATCTGCTAAACGGCTGATTACTGTAAAAGTAAAAAAAAATATTTGAGTTGCAGATGCTAAAATCAAACACGAAACTATTCAGAACCAATTCGCATATAACTTTAATCAAAAAAATCAATCACCAGGTTATTTTTTTACATTAAAATTACATCAGTAAACTAAGTCAGAAGAAAACCGGCGCCGTATTCACAACACATATAAAACGTTTAGTACAAACGTGTAAAAGCAAACTTTCGTATTTTATTGTGATCGTTATCATAAAGCCGTCCTGGAGAGTTCACCGCTTAAATGTGAGATCCGCAAACAGTAGATTTAAAAAGTATTCTGTCTTGCTTATGTTTAAAGGTTTCAGGACATGTGGAAGTGAGACAGTCAGCAAACTGAAGTCTAAGACGATGCGTCACAATGCATGCGTTGCGTCACAATATTATGAGTTAATTAATTAGACACAGTTATAATTATAGCGTTTATTTGTAGCTTAACAGCCGTCGGTACGTATAGATATATTTAGTGACATAATAATATTTACACTTAGTATTTTTTAGATTTAGAATATGTCTGCTCTCGTCCTACTACCTCTAAGTGCTTAAAATCGAAGTTAAAAAAATTAAAAAAGGTCTCTCACTATGTTATATTTTAAACGATCTTGAAGTTTTCTACAGACTCAGGAAAGAAAGCACAAATCTTCTAACACAGATTCCGAACCCTCTTACTAGATGTTCATGGATCGTAAACACATAAATTGTAGCGGAACTCCTTTTAATTGTCTACTAACTCGCTCCTGATACCTCGCCAAACAATTACTTGTTATTTATCTGTTTTCTTCTAAGGAAATAGATAAATAAATTGGTAGATTGCTATCTCTTACATTGACAGAAAAAGTCAGCACTATTTTATGACTTGGGAATCTTTCATGGAACTCTACATATTACGTAAACAGTGTAATGAAAATAACTATATATTAGAGTACATACATAACTAATGTTCCTAAACAAATACAAAAACAAAATAAATAAATAATCTATTAAAATGGATAAAGAATAAAAATAGAAGATTTTTCTCTATAAAATCATTAGCAGTCTTCCATTTCAATTTGGAACAGACTAAACGGCGATAAACGAAGACCTTAATCGGTTTCTATTGTTCTATAGACCACTATTTGAGTGCGAAGCTTTGTCAAAATCTACCCAGCGCACTAAAAAGTGGGCAATTAATAAAACACTGGGAAGCCAAACACAGACGGATCCACGAGAGGGGCCAATGATCGAGGCGTATTTGAAATTCTAGGAATTAAAAAACTTCCAGCCCAAATCAAGGAAGAACAATCACGAAAATTTCACAGTTCATTTAGAACGACACTTCCCGTCCACAAAAATAGCTAAACTATAATACAAAACCGATACGACGATTGATAACGATACAGATATTTAGATTAGCCGTCGCGTTTGGCATTAACGCATATTTAATTAAGCATTATAATGCAATTTCGTTTTGAACAAATGAATGGAACTTATAATACTGCTCTCTTTTTTTTGTTGCTTAGATGGGTGGACATATGGTGGAAATATTACAGGTTAAATTTCGCAACAATGAGAGGTTGAAAATAAATTATTGTATCTCCTACTCAATGCAGTCTTTAGCTCAATACATTCTTTGAATTTATATTACGAAGTGGGACATCTTTCTTTTTGATAACAAACAAAAAATGTCATGTAGTACTTTTTTTATGTTTTATTGCTCACAGCCCACCTTGTGTTAAGTGGTTACTGGGCTCCATAGGCATCTACAACGCAAATGCGCCACCCACCTTGAGATATAAATTCTAAGATCTCAAGTATAGTTACAACGGCTGACCGGGTGGGTTCAAACCGAAACGCATTACTGCTTCACGGCAGAAATAGGCAGGGTGGTGGTATCTACCCGTGCGGACTCACAAGAGGTCCTACCACCAGTAACAAACTACTAAATTACAGATTAAAATAAGTCCTGTATATCAATAGTTGTGTTTTGTAATATCAATAGACGAATGGCGTGAACATGACGACAATGGTGGGCTAAGCCGGCCCACGCAAGGAGCGTTTTACTCCTTTTATGTCCGCTGTGTTCGGCGCACACGGCCGCTTTCTGACGACGTTATTTTTTAATCAAATATATCCGTGGAGCGGGTGACGGGCGATAGGGTCGGACAATGAAAAACTAAAAGGAAAACCGAAACTCTTTTAAGCAAATAGAAGCGAGACCAAGTTGATTGGTTTTGTTAGCGAGCCTGTTGATTGGCAGGGTCGTAAACAATACGGCAGCTATGTTTAAGTTTGATTGAGACTTCTTTTAAGCAAATAGTGACGAGACGTATTGATTGCTTTTGTTTGTGTGCAAGCTTGATTGACACAAAGTTTAAAACTAAATCCTTTGTTCTTGTTCGATTGGATTTGTTCGAAAGTTTATTCGATTTTTGTCATTGATTGATTCACAAATTCTTTCAGTTTAGAATCGGCCTAATATTCAATCACATCTCTTAATAATTAATTGCCCTGTTAGGTTAATAAAATTTTGAATAAGACTTGAATACCTTATTTTCTCTTTGTTTAAATAAAATAAAGCTTCCTAGGTCCGGAGCAAGATAAAGTCCCTACTAAGTTCTGGAGCCCATAAATTGTACATTATATTATTCACGGCGTGTAACCAGGGTGTCGTAAATCAAGACTCTTCAGCCGCTATCAAGTAGCACCTCCATTAGCGACCTCACCCAGTTTTCGCGCGAAAAACCATGACCGAAATTTTAGAAATAGACGATGAACATTTAAATGGGCAAATGTCATTCTAGAGAAGAAACGCCTTACTTAAGTAAACGTGTTTTAATCGGATTACCTAAGTATCAATATTTGATAAAATATTGATCGATAATCGAAGATTTGTATTAATTAATTTAATAAATTTAAGGCTTATTTACACTGGGAACACATTTATATTGGAATTCCCTTGAATTTGGCTTTTAATTTATTATTATTTTATTTGTATTAAAAAAATATAACTAAAATTGTCTGTAAATTTATAATTAGACACATCAGAAAACTTCATTTATACGAAAAGTCCAAAGTAAAACACTCAGAGTTACGTGGCTCTATAGTTAAAACCAATATAAGGTAACCCAACAAGTAATTTCCCTTTGGCATGCAATCGGAAATTGCTGCAAGAAAAAGGGCCCATTTCCTGGGTAAGAATATCTGCAGAGTTCGAGAAGCAAGGCCAAAATGGATATTTTGATAAAGTAGATATGCATTGTAAAGGTTTAAAAAATAAGGATAAATAAATTGCTTTTTAATACTTTATTTTTCGTTCAATTCTTTGTTTAATAGCTCTGAATCATACCCAGAAGTGATAGAAAACACTAAAAAGATTACAGATTTAATTAGCCCAAAATTAATCCCAATAGCATTGGTAGCAACCACGTAACACCTAATTGCTTTGCGGTAGAAATTGGTAGCATGGTCATAGAAATAGCAAAAAAGCGACACTTTTGTGTGAAAGGAGAATAGTAAGCAAAAATTTATCTAAGTAGTCAGTAGTAGTAAATAAACTATACTACTCGTTCTACCAAAGAAATTCACGATTAGTTTATTTAAATTAAACTCAGCTTAATTTTACAACTCTGTAAAATTCTATTAAGCAACGTCAAATCAACGATATTCTACAACGAATATCGAAATACTACAGAAAAACCAAGATCTCGAAGCCGTGTATCAAAAAACAAACTGCTTTAATACAAATATTCGCATGATTTAATATGGATTTTAATATTAAACGCAGATTATTTTTGTATCAAAATTGTGCACACTCGAACGAATGGAGACTTGAATAAATTTTCTAAAACGTCCCGAGAATTTCGGGTCTCTCATTACCGGGTATTTATGTGGAGAGATAAAAATATTAGGGACACATTTTAATCGTAAACGGATGAACAACGTGGGATGTCCTCAACACGGGGCTTTTGTTTGCTTTTTTTTTTCAATTTGTTCGTTTTGAGTATTTGTTCGTCGTTTGTAATTTAAGGTGTTGGGATTTTTTACATAATACGAATTTATTTTTCATTATTTTTTACTTTTTCGTCCATATTCGAAGATTTTTTTACTTTATTATAAAATAAACGAGAATACATGCAGAGGGCTAATCACACACTAACATAAGAAGGCTAAATTTGTTTTTATTTTTTATTTTTTATTGTCTCTGTAGACATACGAGCATATTATTATGGCCTATCTGTGAATGGTTACAATCGCTCGTGTATAGCAAAGTCAGGGGCACAGCCAATCTACTGCTGGGGACTCATCTCAGACTACGTTTAAAGAAAAACATCATAGCGCTCATGAGAAATTAAGGAAAACTTCACTACATAACAGAACGGTAAGTGACAAATACGATTCCTGAAAACACATTGTGGTGTTGGAGATAACGAAGTCATCTCCTCAGAGCACACCCCATAGAATAAACGATGCAAATTGCGGAATTCCTAAAATTAGTATTGTGACCGCCACTTAACACTACCCCATTCAATTAGCGCAAAAACAAAAAATAAAACCTTTTTACCTAAACTTTCCGACAATCAAAAGTAAAACTTTCAATAAAGGTGTTATTACATAGTTAAGGTAAAAAAAAAAGATCACATTTATCACAGCACAAAGTCAGGCTGCACCGGACAGTTTTAAGCGCTTATATTAATTTCCCCTGATTTCCTTTAAGAAGTTGTAACTCTCGTAGTGGGGATAATGCGATGATATATAAAAAAAGGCTACGCTGAGCCGGGACCCCTAATAAATTATACCCTCGATAACAATGGGATTTTTTACGCGGTGCCCTTTGTTGCAACTTTTGGTATCACCTGACTGAGTATCTGCCTTGGAAGCATTCTGTGGAAAAATTCTGCTTTTCATTTTTCAGTTTACTTTTGTTTGTTTGAATAAATTTTCTACGCGGCTTGACCATCGAAGGCACGTGAATTCTAAGCCCGTGTGATGTATAGTAACCATGATAGTAAATTGTTAGCGGAAATAGCCGGAACTTCACCATATCTACCTCTAAGGTCATTTTTCAAACCACATTTTGAGGTTTTATCATGGCGTTACGTGACTCATCCCATATATTGAACCTTAAAACTATAGGTGTCTATAGCAGTTCCGGATAATGGAAATGAGCTCTATTCTGATGACAGGTGTTTCAGTGGAATTTTGGTGACGAGATTGGTACAATTAAACAAAATAAAACTGAGCATTTTTTGAATACATAATATATAGCTTCTAAGATCAACATACTCGCCCCATCTTACGCCACTGCTAGTCTTAGACCGACTTGCTAATGCTCTCAGTAATACACTGGATGCGGGCTGCCCAGGATTGCTAAATGCAATGAACCTTGGAGGAACCCTATGTCCATCAGTGTTGGCTGATAATAGATAGATCATGAGTGCTCTCCGTTATTAATCGGAGGCCTACGTCTATCAGTACTGGCTGATAATACATAGATAGATAATCATCAGTGCTCTGCGTTATTCAAGAGCTGGTTTTCTGACCAGCTCCATATTTTTTTATTGCTTAGATGGGTGGACGAGCTCGCAGCCCACCTGGTGTTAAGTGGTTACTGGAGCCCATAGACATATACAACGTAAATGCGCCACCCATCTTGAGATAAAAGTTCTAAGGTCTCAGTATAGTCACAACGGCTACCCCACCCTTCAAACCGAACGCATTACTGCTTCACGGCTGAAATAGGCAGGGTGGTTGGTGATACCTATTCGTGCGGACTCACAAGAGATTCTACCACCAGTAATTACGCCAATTATAATTTTGCGGGTTTGATTTTAGATTATGCTTCATTACTAAATTCAGATCGCAGATATATCTGCAATCTTGTGGTTTTTACTTTTACTAGAATTGTATTGCCTCAATATAAGTTGTATTCATGTAAAACGATGATCAATTGGTGACGAAATAATATTTTAATAAAAATAGATATTTTCATTTAAACATTTTTAGCCGTCTGCAAAACCACACTTCGAGTACGGATGGTAGCCATTTACCAGTCTATCTTTATACGTATTAATAATGTAACAATACAGCTATGTTCTTAAACCTAAAATACTGTGAATGAAAAAAAAAACGGAATTCAAATAATGAACACTAAATATTCCAAGAGCGTGGGGTATTTTCACAATTTTCCGAAACAAACCACTGGTCCGTTAAAGTGAATATGACAAACAGAAATGGTGAAGCGGCCACTTCGTAAAATATATCGTTTGAGCTCTTTTTGTTCCGAACTATAAAAAATAAAGCCCTAATATCGTTAAATGGTCCTTTGGGGAGTGACTGGCCAAATGCGGAAAATTCCAGATCGTTAGGGATGTGAACTGTTATGATCTAACTCTGTTCTTTTTATGTTTTAGGATAGTGATTTTATGTTAAATAATAAAATCACCAATACTATAATCAAAGCGTTTCTTCTGCTAAAACTACAGTAAACTAATCCGGCAGTTAATATTTCAAAGTTGTAAATTTATTTTTATTAGGTTACTTTGACTTATAATCAATAGAACAACAAAAGGAGGTCCCAACACTTGCGTAATCAATGGCATTGGCATTTTTAAGGTGGGTGGCGCATTTACTTTGTAGATGTCTATGGGCTCCAGTAAACACTTAACACCAGGTGAGCTGTGAGCTCGTCCACCCATCTAAGCATTAAAAAAATGTAATATTTTTATGTATCCATTATATTTACTCATAAAATGAAACCGATTCACACAGCCCTACCCAATCGAATGGGCAACTGTGGACAATTTATATTGCAATAATCCACGCGGACATTACGGACGGCGGCGTGGCGTTCCCGATATTATCGCCGCTCTCGAGGTAAAAACCTTTAGTTCGACGGCAAAAAACGAGCTCTCATTTATCGGCAGTCAACACTTTGTGGCGACAGTTTCGTTTGAGGCGACCCCCTGAAATAGATCGGTCGGACGGACATTGCGGGGTGGGACTGTTAATTATCTCTGACGAATTTTTTTTTTACGATTTTTTGTTAGGTCCTGAATTTTATTAGATTGCCTGCTTATTGCAAGAGATAGTATAAAAGCTATACGTAACATCCTATGAGATTTATTGTGGAAAACTGTAGTTTTTTTTTTTTATATAACAACGTGAGGCAAACGAGCAAGACGGGTCACCTGATGATAAGTGATTCGGCGCCGCCCACGGTCACCAGCGTTTACGCCAGTGCGTTGCCTACCCTTCAGGTAAGAATATGCTCTTTTCTTGAATAACCCAATGTCGCAGTTGTTGGGGAAGAAGTTGTTGTAGTAATATATATTCTCGTAATTATAGTTTAGGTGAATAAAATGTTAGGTTGGATATCACTAAGTGTTTAAATCATGACTTTTCTTCATCGATCACATAATTTGTTCAAATGGTTTTCAGACTTGCTATACTATAGTGCCATATAGTATAACATAGTAAGTAAGTCGTATACTAAGCCAATAATATATAGTATAGTACAGTACATTGTGAACGTATCCTTAACAATGTATGGTGCGCGATATTGTTGTGCTATGAGCTATATAGTATATGCTATTATATTACGACGTAGTCTGCAGCTTTATTTCAATTCCAATGACACGAACACTAAAAAAGTTAACAGAAAAACAAGAACCGAATCAAATCAGTTTTTAGTGAAAACGTTTTTGTCATACAAACGTAAACAAAGCAACGCGTATTGTGATGTAATTGAAAAATCGTTCCCGCCAACTACCGGCTCACCGTTTCCATACATTATTCAGATGACAATCAGGTGAAATTCCGAAAACGATCCGAAAACATTCGACGACGACGCAATATAAAAAATTCAGAGACTTAATCGCGCCGTGACCAAACAAACGCGAATTCGATCAACTGCTAAAGTAAACGATCTGCAAATAGTTGGCAATTTGTACGGTTCGTTTGCGAAAACGATCGTTTTGTTAATATTTCAGCGAGATCGATTTGTTTACGTGAATTTTTAAGTAGCCGCCAACAATAGACTACTTCCCTTTCTACCTAACCTTTAAGTCTATTTTACTCAAACATTATTCGCACTTAAGGGTCGCACTTCAAACGTGCAATTGGGTAAATAGATAAATTCAACTGCATATATTTATATGTTTGTTAGATTAATAATAACAATGCGAAGATTTCTCGATTGCTCGTTTTCTTCGCATGAATAGCAAATGACCCCATGACGTACTTAAATTATATTAAATACTAGCTGACCCGGCAGACTTCGTAGTGCCTCAATCGATAAATAAAAGACACATCAAAGGAAAGACAAAATTGTTTGTTTTTATACAATTCCGAGCTTTTTTATATTTTCTCACCTTTTAAACCTTCCCTGGACTTCCACGAATAATTCAAGACCAAAATTAGCCAAATCGGTCCAGCCCTTCTCGAGTTTTACGAGATTAACGAATTCATTCTATTCATTCATCGCAATTCATTTTATTCATTTCATATATAGAGATTGGAGATTGCTCATAGAATTCGACAATGCTATAGACACAACTAAACTTATAACAACAGCGAAAGGCTCTTTTGACACGTTCCTTGAAAAAAAAGTTAAAGAGTGAACACCGAGAACATTGAAGCACGAAGTACATTCTAGAACTAGAAGTCGAAGAATACGTGTGATTTGCTTCATACACTTGTGTCAAGTTCAAAGTTCTCCAAATACCTTTAACTTCAAAGGAAAATGCCGACTTTTGCCGACAATGACAATTGTCGACTTGATAGTGCTGAAAAGGAATTCTTTGAACGCGGTTTGGAAATGTTCATTCGTTTTTCAGATTTCCTTTTGTTTTTCTTTTATTACACGCTGTTTAGTGTTACTGCAAAAAATATGGCTTACTTTTTAATTTGGTATTATATTCAACCAAGAGCCATGTAAATCTTTATTTTGGTAACTGACCCATTTTATTCGGCCTGTTACATTTGCTGTAATTCTTTAAATAAACGTTACTTAGCTAATAAAAACATTTTTTTTATTGCTTATATGGGTGGACGAGCTCATAGCCCACCTGATGTTAAGTGGTTACTGGAGCCCATAGACATCTACAACGTAAACGCGCCACCCACCTTGAGATATAAGTTCTAAGATCTCAGTATAGTTACAACGGCTGCCCCACCCTTCAAACCGAAACGCATTACTGCTTCACGGCAGAAATAGGCGGGGTGGAGGTATCAACCCGTGCAGACTCACAAGATGTCCTACCACAAGTAAATAACAAACTAGTAAAGGGCTATGGCATCCTATTTCATTATAAAGTAGTGGGATAATAGATCTTCAATTCACTAGTAATAGGGCTTGACGGGAGTCTGCACGGGTCGATATCGCAGTTCTGGTTAATTCAGCCACAAAGCAGAGTTTGTTCCGGTCTGAAGAATAGGGTAACTACATATTATTTTAATGCTTTTGAGGTTACGAGTCCCGTACTATAGTTTAGAAGGTGTGGATTCATGACTGATGCTTAGCGGGAACGGTGATTGTTTCGACCCCATATCTCCGTCGTGAGTTCGAAGTTTCAATTTTATTGCGTAACGTCCATACTGAAACGTATACCCTTTACATTAAAATACATAATCGTTTTTCACAATGGTAACTGCCAGATTGGGTTCACAATACGCCCTACCAGTATACGCTGATAGGCATACGTATTATCCTGGTAAAATACTCAAAGAACGCTACTGCGCATAACTAGTGCAGCCTTATGTCTACGTTATTTTATATACCATTCATCCCAGCTCACTTTGGTTTAAATCGAAGCTTAATTGCACTGACTAATATTTTTCCCATTCTCCAAAAAATACGTATGATTTCTGATTATCATAATAGCCCTTTCTCTCATTCGACATCTTTAAATTAATAGTAATACGTGAAAGAAAAACTTTGTACCCCTTTTTACGAAAATTGCGCGGACCAAGAAGTATGAAATTTCCCACACTAGAGAATATAGAGAATATAGAGAAGAAGTGCAGAATGTTATTATTCTTTTAAATTATGCATAAAAATCATTAAAAAAAACATTACACACATACCGTGTATGTATTTGACACACACACGCATGCATACTATTTGTTGATTGTCAAACTTTTCTGTTTATAGTCTGTGGCCAAATTGAGAATAGATTAAATATTGTTTGTCTCTATTAATATTTGTTTAGAGTGTAGTCTTGGCGAAATCTGTGACTATAGAAGTATAACAGTCTTTGACAATAGAATTATATAATATTAGTGTACAAATATATAATTTCAATTAATTATAGTCGAATTCCAACTACCGGAGGACCACTAGTTCTTATTAAAATCCAGTTCCTAACTTAATTACGAAGACTTCAAAATAACATCAAACAGAGTATTTTTCTAACTTCCCGATACATAGCTCTAGTGACGAATCACCTGGTATTTAACGGTACACCAAATCGATCTTGCCCTCCACGAGAAAGAAATCTCTAAGATTTTTTCCGTATTTTTCTTGAGAGGCACATGCGGGTGCATTCCCTTCCGTTGCCTGCACGCCGAGGGGTCGAAAAGGCTGATTCATCAAAACAATAAACAAAGTATCGGGCCCTATTTTATTATATCATTATGCAAGCCGCCCTATGATTTACGCTGCATAAATTGCCTCGAGATTTTACGAAAAATTTCGTGTTTGTTTTGGTTTTATTTCTTTGACCGGCACTCACTGTCTATCATATCTGTGGACGTATACTGTTCGTAACCAATTGCTTATTCGTAAAACAATTCACGTTTTATAGATTAATAAAGAAAATTAATTATGTAAATACCAAGTCTCTATTGGTAAAGAGAATTAATAGTAAACTCAGATTGGGTGATGTATTCGCTGAACCACTTATAAATTAATTAGTTATTATACCGTTGTTCTTGTGTTATTGATTAGTGATATTATGTAATTAGTAAAACAATAAATCAAAGTTTCGTGAATATTCCTAATATTTAAACGAACGATAATTTGCGATTTTTCATCCTTATTATGAGGCTCAGATAGAATCGATGCAGTATACCTAAATGCATGCAGTAACAGCATTTTATTTCACTCGAATCACAAAAGTATAAACTGAAAAAGACATTCCTCGTACCAAAAGAAATAATAATAATTAATAAATATAGTAGAATAATAATAGCTGGTAACAAATCACGCACGGTCTTCCGATTGCAATTTATTATTCCCTGTGTTATGCGTAACAAAGACTGGTAAACATACTTAAACGAGTATATTATGTATGATTAAATATATAATATACAACTCGCCCGCTTCGATGGGCTTTCAAAATTGACATTCTTATTTATTGTCATTATTATTAGGGAGTCCAACACTCATATAAATATTAGCCTATCCATTAAGTACATGTATTTTCTACATGGATACCAAGTTTCAAGTCAATCGGATGCATGGTTCAGTAGTTACAACGGAACATCCGTAAAAATCACTTTAGATTTATATATTAATATAGATATAGTTAATAATAACCCAGGCAAAGAGCAAACAAGCCTGTTCATTACACATTTCACAAGGCACTTAACTTTTTTTTTTATAAATGAGGGATTACTAGTGCCCCGGAGGCCTCTCCATTTTCACCAGGATAGGTGGGCGAGCAGAAGCTCAGCCAGGATGGGTGGGATTTGATAACAGCTGCCCGAGCGCCTCCAAAGGAGACCTAACAACTTAAGAGCAGCTCTTGTCCACTTCATCTAACATAATAAATAATTTAGTAAACTTATTACTGTCTCGGTGGTGCAGTAGTTTAAGGGGGTCATGATAATTACTTATCGTTGCCGCCACTGACAACTCCCCGAATCTTGATCAAGCAGGAACCGGTCGCCGTCGGCGCCCTAGACACGTTCTTACAGTTTCATCAGAGGGAGTAGGGACCCCGGTAGCCGTACTCGTCGAACTCGGCAAAGAGTTCGACGTACAACCTAACCTAAGCATCTGCCACCTGAGTTTCTCGCCGGATCTTCTCAGCAGGTCGCGTTACTGATCCGGTAGTCGATTCTGCGAAGCACGGCTCTTGCTAGGGTTCGTGTTAGCAACAACGTCGGGTTTGAGCCCCGTCATCTCACCTACTCGCCCGGTAACGCTGATATGGCCCCTCAAAACCATCAGCTTAAGTAGGGAAAAAAAACAATTGTGTCAATAACCTCATTTCTCAAAAGAACAATTGCAACGTGAACTATTCTAGTGGCTGTGAATGATAGATGTCTACCCATTTAAAATATCATATGTCGAGATGTATTGATTTTCAACAATCTGAAATTCCAAGTAGCAACGGATGTTTATCTCTGAATATACCACATCAATTTTGATAATCTGCACATAAGTTGTTCTTAAACTGGAGTCTCTTCTCTACTATTTTTCCGACCAAACACTTTACATTATCAATCAAGTGGTATTTCCCGGTACAAATTCATCACGAGGTTCTTATTGTGACGCCCGGATAACACAATATCCACCGGATATCCGGAGGGGAGCTCGACATCATATTTTTATCATCATTATGTCAAAAAACGTTTGAGAAATGTTAACGTGGATTCATTTTAGTTTGTTNTCTCTTCTCTACTATTTTTCCGACCAAACACTTTACATTATCAATCAAGTGGTATTTCCCGGTACAAATTCATCACGAGGTTCTTATTGTGACGCCCGGATAACACAATATCCACCGGATATCCGGAGGGGAGCTCGACATCATATTTTTATCATCATTATGTCAAAAAACGTTTGAGAAATGTTAACGTGGATTCATTTTAGTTTGTTATTTTGCAGAAATTAATGCTATACATTTTATGCAATGCCTAGTGAAGGACCTTAGGATGGATATGCTGCATTATAGCTTGCATTCTGAATTTACTCCATAGAAGATTGATTGAATTTATAAACCACTAAGTGCTATAATAATATGTTAAGCTTAAAGACAACATAACGTAATATATGGCATAGAAATACACAGGGTGTCAGCACCTATCCGCACGGCGGCACAAGACCGTGTTATGACGCAAATTATAAGTTTTTGCGGGTTTAATTATTTGCCTATCTTTAAGTTAAATCTGAGGACCCATCACTATAGTAAGGAATATTTATAAAAATGGAATGTATTCTAGATATTTAGAAAGTTACTACCTTGTCCAAATTTAAATACTTTTAATAAAATTACCGATATTCCTGATACGTGTTAAAAATATGTTATTTCTCAATACCTCAGGGGATCTATTAAGGTAGCCTCTAAATCGTTTTCAATTTACGCCCTTAACAACGACTAACATTAAATTGTATTTTAATAAAAATAGAGTTAGCCTGTTGCTCAAACAAACAACAATGCCAAAATAATGAAATTCGGAGATTTAAGGTCACGATTAATGAAATAATATATATAAAAATCCAAGAAAAGTAATGCATAATTGTAATTTCATGTAATAAATCACAACATTATTTCACAAATTCTCCTATTGTGATTATGGCGTAAAGCTACATATTATTCCATAATTAAAAAAACGTTTGATTTATCTTACTTCATTAAAATTTATTTTATAATCTAAAGTTTACACTCACGATTTATATTTAAAAACAAATTGCGGGGCGTATCCACAATAAGCTCTATATCACAAGATTTTGATTCCCTGGATGTTTTTAAAAGGAGCCCGAATTATTGGCTGATTAATGATTTTTCAGTCACCTCGGGATTACATTTTTATGCAAAAAAACACGTGTAAAATAAAAACAAAACATATTTGATGGACAAGGGTTTGTTTTGAACGTAGCTTAGTGACATCATTCTTTCTACTTATGGCCGCGAATCACATGTTCCATATCGATAATGATTTTTAAATACACACACATAAACTTCGAACTTGTGACTCAATTTAAAACAGAGATCATTGCGTTGCCTGGATCTCCGTTATCATTCAACAATACGTCCACAATGATTGTTCTTTACATTCTCACTGAGAAAAGTTGTTGATTTTAATAGATTTTAATTAGATTAAACTAGATAACTAGAACTAAACTATTTTATATTCTCTTAAGAAATAATTAAAATCCATTTTTTTTTAAATAACTATTGATGCATAACTTCCCGTGAACACATGCCACGGGTCTGTAAGAACAGAAAGCGATTTTGTTCTATTTTTAAAGACTGGTGAACGTAAATTGAAATGACTATGATAATATTGTTCCCAAACGATGGTTTTGGTTTTGAAGTTTTATTGATGCACAAAATGACAAAAATAGCATGATAATAAAATTTCGACTTACAAAAAGGTTTACCTTGTTTTTGTGTAGACAGTTAATCAGAACAAGCGTCCAAATATTTTTAAAGACTTGTTGAAATTAAAAACTATATTATTAAACTTTGATTATCTATATATTAATACGTAAAGCAAAAACTTGGTACCCATTTTTAATTTTATATTTATTAATAAATTGCGCGGACGGAGGAGTATGAAATTTCCCACACTTATAGAGAATGTAGAGAAAGAGCGCAGAATGCTAATATTTTTTTAAAAAAAATGTGTGCGTGTACTAGTGTACACACGTAAGAAGTGAAACTTGTTTATGGCCTTATTTTTCGAAAAATGATCTACATGCAACTTTCTAGAAATTGGTTAAATAAAGTTAAATTAGATAAAGTTTAAACAAAAGGATTTTATTATCATAGACATGAATACAAAAAAGTTAAATTAGATAAAGTTTAAACAAAAGGATTTTATTATCATAGACATGAATACAAAAAAGTTAAATTAGATAAAGTTTAAACAAAAGGATTTTATTATCATAGACATGAATACAAAAAAGATGGCGCGTAACGGAAAAATGTGACGCGTAACCGAAAAATGTGACGGTAAATTTTTTTCCAACGCCGATAAGGAAGTTTCACTTCAATTATGACTAAAAAATACATTAAATAAATAAAAGAAACATAACACAAACTATCACGTATTTGACACTCACTTAAATACTATTCATTTATTGTCAAACTTTTGTCATTTTTGAAAGTCTATGGTCAAATTGAGAATAGATTAATATTATTTGTCTTCAATACTATTTTTCTGTAGTGTACTCGGGGCGAAATCTGTGGTTGTAGAAGTATAATAAATAGTCTTTGACGATAGAACCGTTACAATGTCCAAACTTATAATTTCAATAATTATAGTAGGATTTCGACTACACAGGGACCACTAGTATCATTTAAATATATGTAAATTGTGAAGATACTGAATGGATATGGATATAACATGCAATTAATTTTCAGTAGATACGATTCCAGTGAATGTCTTTTGTAGGTAGTATCTCTGAAATGTAGATATACCTAGATATAATACATTCATAGTTGAACCGCCAACAGACGAAAAAAGCTTTCATTACATTCAACTCACACATATGCAGATCCCCCTCAGTATTTAATCAATCGTCTAGAAAGTTGGAACGATCGATAGACTCGATCGCCATATCGGTATAACACGGGACGAAAGAAGACACATAGCTTCCATATCTTTCTTCTGATGCAACGGTGATTTTGAAATGAGTAGGATTATAAAGGACATTGTCTGAAAGAGCAGGACTCGAGCTGTTCAGGAGGCGTGTGGGCGTGTCTAAGGACACGCCTACGCACTGGGCGTGGTTCATGAGACATTAAAATTAATTCATAATAAAATGTCGTACTTATATGATACAGTCGAGAAGATTAGCAAATTACCTGTTTTAATATTTTCGTGGTTAACAACAAACCAGAAACTAAAATTTACACTATCGTTAAAGGCAATCAATAGCAATTTTTATTTTATAATAACGTAAACATATTTGATCAGGCAATTAACAATTTGCATTGAATATCTTAATTACAAAATATTGTAACGGCGAAGAAAAACCAGAGAATTTCCTATTGCAGTTTTGTTTACTGACGCTAAACGATTGTGCGTATACCTCTTATATGCGAGTTAGCAGTTTTTCTAACTAAAACTTAGACTAATAATGTGTCGCGAAATTTATAATAGTGTTTTTAAATCTATGCGCTCCGGTATTTGCGTAGCGATTTTGATCTCGCAAATGTGTTCGCAATTTTGATTATGTTAATTATGTAATGTATGCCTTAGCCTAACAAGTTTAAAATATATCGTGGAACATTCTATTCTTTATTAACTGGATAAGAGAAAGTATTTCTCAAATTCAACACAAATTTAAATTTAAATGTATTTTGTAAAAGTGCATGAAATCGCACATTCCGTACCTTACCCAATTGTTTTATACTGCACTCACTTCGAACACGTCACTTTAATACAAAGAGATGTCTCAGACGAGCCTGTAAGAATGTTTCTGCGCGAGGCGGAGCCTTAACGCGGTTTCCCACGAAAATTTCCGAGCACAGTCAACCAGAATACAGTGCCCTACAGTTTCCGAACAATAGCAGGGAAACGATTTCATAGAAAACGTAGTAAGGGGGGTGTGGTAGTTCAAGTGAAAATGGTCGACGTCCGAGAAAATGCATGGAAATAGGGGTTGAAGAGAATCGCCAGGACATCGTTACGTAACGTCAGTTGTACGGAGGCTGTAGAAGGGGATGCACGCGTCAGTTGTAGTACCAGGCTAGCATAAACAACAACAACAACGTATTTACAGACGTAAACAAGACGAACTTTGTTGCGGTGCTGTGTGAAGCTACAAGGTATGTAATTTTTTTTTGTTTCTTGTAATTGTCAGTTTATCATTATTGTTTAAGGCATCAAATTAACTATTAATTATATTTTATTCACATAAAAAAAGATCACCTATTTTATAGCTTTGTCGATTTTAGGAACTTTGTTTGGTAAATCAAAGGAAAGAATAAAAATTAAAACTGTCATCCTGTGTATTGAAATTACTGAAAAAATTAAAATCTATAATAATGTAGTACTCACTTGAAGTACGTAGTAATATTTGAATCTAATTACAAGCGAGAATCAATTTCAGTTTTAGCATCAATTTAATTGGTTGTGAGCAAAAAGTTCTCACAGATCTGTTATTTAATCTGTAATGTATTTAATGTTTTTCTTAATTCTTTTTTAAGATTACATGATTTATTTATTGTGACTTAATAGCAATAATCATGTTTCTCCCACTTAAGTTACCGGAACACATATCGAAAATGCTACTATCCTTACGGCGGCGCGGTTAATATTTAAATTTCACAAAAATTGCTATTCTGCTAAAGAACCAATACGTACCTATGACTTCTTTGATATAGAGATAGGTTGGTTTGTGGCAACTAATCGCGCGGACTAACAATAAATAACACTATTTATCACGGAAATTAAGAAAAATTTTGTTTTGATTTTTATTAATTGGTCTTATGCCTTCATTATGGAAATCATTTCTGCTCATGTATTAGATATTTATTTGATAATTTTAGACGCATCGCTAGACACGAAATCGACACGATGGTGTCAAGTGTACCTTGACATAGTAGACTAATATACAAGTTTACTAATGTGAGGTGTTCGAATCTCAGGCGGGTACCAATTTTTCTAATAAAAATACGTACTCAACAAATGTTCACGATTGACTTCCACGGTGAAAGAATAACATCGTGTAATAAAAATCAAACCCGCAAAAAATTATAATTTGCGTAATTACTGATGATAGGACCTCTTGTGAGTCCGCGCGGGTAGGTACCACCGCCCTGCCACTATATCTCAAGGTGGGTGGCGCATTTACGTTGCAGATGTCTATGGGCTCCAGTAACCACTTAACACCAGGTGGGCTGTGAGCTCGTCCAGCCATCTAAGCAATAAAAAAAAATAAAAAAGGTTTTACTTTTCGATCGATTTAATAGTTCTGAATACCAAGGGGATTGATTCACGGTCGATGTCTGTATTTCAGTGCAAGTAGACAAGTACCTAAGTAATTAGTAATTGCAAGTATATAAGTACGCAATTAATAATTAGATTTTAGCTTATAGCAACAGATCAATACAAATTTATCATAATTAATAGAATAAAATAATAAAGTTCTAGTAAAATTCGTATCTCAATCTCAACAGGAAATAAATTTTAACAACATATGACGTCAGAGTTAAATGTACTACTATTCGGTACTGGCATTTGGTTTACGCGGAAAGAAGTGTCCCTCCGTTAATAATAAAACTAAAGGAATATCAGAAGCATATCAGCGGATTTCTATTTGAAATCTAATTACGTTATTTACTGAACATATTGCTTAGATGGGTGGACGAGCTCACAGCCCACCTGGTGTTAAGTGGTTACTGGAGCCCATAGACATCTACAACGAAAATGCGCCACCCACCTTGAGATATAAATTCTAAGGTCTCAGTATAGTTAAAACGGCTGCCCCACCCTTCAAATCGAAACGCATTACTGCTTCACGGCAGAAATAGGCAGGGTGGTGGTACCTACCCGTGCGGACTCACAAGAGGTCCTACCACCAGTACTTGCGATCTATTTACGATCAATTATAAAAATAATTTCGTACACTTTATTTGACGTTCTTTCGGCTGCTTTGAAGTCTGTAATGCATTGTTGAGGTAAAGTAACCATGCTAGCTACTAATTTTTTAACGGGCTGTGGTGTACAGATTGATTAATAGGTCAGTCGGAAACTAATTCTTTTGCAGATTTCTTATACATTCAACATCCATTCAACTTTCAATGAATGCAATTAGTACATGGTTTATTTTTACAATTACATTTCTGATTTTACAAAATTTAATGATTTTTTTTTAATATATTATACTGGGCTGTATTCCTGGCGTAAATCACTGATATTATGTTCTGAATGAGAATCTCTAGTAAAAAGTACAAACAATTGGTACTTCGACAACTTCATGTTTTACTATTAATGATTGCATTCACCTTATAATATCCGGAAATACTTAAGATAAGTTCTCGCGAATCGTAGATGTGAATACAAATAGGTACTTACTATCTTTTCATTTATTTACTCCCGGCGCTTCGATGACCGAACAGTTTTGGTGGGAATCCGAGACAGTTCAAATACTTTATTATACAATTTTCGTGGTCATATCTAACAAAACAAAAAGAATAAACGCGGGACAAAACTGTAAAACTGTAAAAGCGGTTTTAATTATAATTCACACTAAGTTAGCTGTGAGCTTGTCCAACAAGCTAGTGTTAAAAAATGCTTTTACTTATAAAATCTACAGTCTGCGCTCTGGTTTTCCGCAATAATATTTAATAAGAAAATTTTCAACAAAATTTACGTAATTAATTTTTGATTGCCACGTCGAGCATATTAAATGAAGCTGCGTACTGAATTTTACATCGTTAAGACCGTCGGCTAATAACCTGAAGTCTCTTATTAATAATTCAAACAGATAAAACAATTGGATCAACCGCGATACCTGTTATTAAATATGCAAATTAGTTATTTATTCAAATCTTACGACTTCTCTAAGAGAGGGTTCGAGCCTCGCATAGAGGTTCTGTTGGCGTGTCATCTTATTAAACACACGACACGCGTTAACCTTGAAAAATTATTAATTACACAATAATATAATATAGCCAGCTAACCCGGCAAACGTTGTTTTGCCATATATAAGATTTCTAGGGAATTTCTAGTGTAGAAAAAAAAACTAACTTATTGTAAGTGTGTAAGGATGTGGTAAATGAGTTTTTTTTTATTTATTTTTTATTGCTAGATTGGTGGACGAGCTCGCAGGCCGCCTGGTGTTAAGTGGTTACTGGAGCCCATAGACATTTACGACGTAAATGCGCCACCCACCTCGAGATATAAGTTCTAAGGTCTCAAGTATAATTACAAAGGCTGCCCCACCCTTCAAACCGAAACGCATTACTGCTTCACGGCAGAAATAGGCAGGGTGGTGGTACCCACCCGTGCGGACTCACAAGAGGTCCTACCACCAGTAATTACGCAAATTATAATTTTGCGGGTTTGATTTTTATTACACGATGTTATTCCCTCACCGTGGAAGTCAATCGTGAACATTTGTTGAGTACGTATTTCATTAGAAAAATTGGTACCCGCCTGAGATTCGAACACCGGTGCATCGCTCAACACGAATGCATCGGACGTCTTATCTGTTAGGCCACGACGACTTAAAGAGGCATGTAGCGCTGTGAACGATGAGGGAATATAAAAATAACAAAACCTCATTCAACCACATAATACCTCATTGTAACAAAAAAAAAATGTCCAAAAAATAAAAAATTAATGTTAGGGGTGGACAACCAAAAAAAAGTGATAGGTACTGCCTACAATTGACACATGGATGGTGATGGCGGCATTTATGCTGTGATGTGTACAGGCTCTGGTATTTAATTGACAAGTATACCAAATGGGTCGTTCGCCTCTTTGGTTTTGTTTTCTCACAACGACCGGCTAAGCTATTGTCATATAATACGCTGACCGGGAAAATCGTTTTTTTTTGCTCAGTTTTTTTATTGCTTCGACAGGCGAATGACCTCACGGCCTGGTCTTAAGTGGTTCCTGGCGGCCAAAGACGTCAACAACGTTAATACCACCCACCTGGAAAAACTAATCTCAGTTGTATAGTACAACATCTGCCGCACCACTTAAACCAGAACGCATTACTGCTTCGCGTCAGCAATAGGCAGGCTGTTAGTACCTACTAGTGCAAGCACACAACACGACCTAACACTGGTTAACCAAGTTAAAAAAAAACGAGTGCCCTCCATCCAAATAATTCATTAACAAAAACGTAGGCTAATCAAAATTATTAATTGAAGTAGACGAAACAATAGCAAGTTATCGTCGCAACGGCCCAATCCCTCGGGGATTGTTTCATTTACAATATTTATTGTAAGGAGCCGGCCCGAAGACTCGCGGCGATACGAGCTAATTTACAAAATAAATATTAGCTCAATCGTAACGAGAAAACCAGGACTTAAATGATGTTTCGGTTTTTAGTTTGTTATTATTCTCGGAATTGTGATATTTGTGAATGTATAATTTAATTGCTTTTTATGCGTAGATATTTCTGATCCAGAATATATTTTCTTAATTTTTTTTATTTATTGCTTAGATGGTTTGAGGAGCTCACAGCCCACCTGGTGTTAAGTGGTTACTGTAGCCCATGGACATCTACAACGTAAATGCGCTACCCACCTTGAGATGAGGTCTAAGGTCTCAGTATAGTTACAACGGCTACCCCACCCTTCAAACCGAAACGCATTACTGCTTCACGGCAGAAATAGGCAGGGCGGTGGTACCTACCGGCGCGGACTCACAAGAGGTCCTACCACCAGTAATTAATTTGAATAGTTTTTCCATTTGGCAGGATAAACTAGTCCTTATTTAACGTAAGCCTTTTAACAATATCGAAGAAAAATTTTTATTTTCTACAATACGAACTGTTCTCACCTTTTTAATTATGAATACCTTTTTTTATAATAACCATCTTCGTTCCTACATATATCCTTCGAACACTAACGTTATTTTTTTTATTAAATGGTCACACATTAGCTCGCTCCGTACATCTCAAACTATATTCTACAAACGCGTATCCATTAACATACATCAAACTGGTGTTTCTTCAATAAACACCAATACTAAAGCAAACACAAGGCGGCCGGACCTACAGGAGACGCATTGTTTTCAATAAATTAAACAAGAGGACAAGGCCCAGGGTCTTCGCAAACAGCCAACGGCGTACGTCAACACAATTATTATACTCGGACAGCCACCCTCCGCGTCGATAAACATCTTCTAAATAAATTATCTGGACTCTATCGAGAACATTCCTGTACACGACACACGAAAAGCTAATTAAATGGAGTCGTTTATCGAATAAAACGTTTTTAATACGCTTTTATTAGCTTCAGACGTATGTATGTTTGTATGTTAGTATGTAACGGAATCTTTCAACATGATTTTGACCCTCTTCAAAACGTCGGATTAACTCGAAATATGGTATACTTATTAAGGACCGTTGACAATTCAATATTAAAAAAAAATAACAAAAATTTAAGTTCAACTAAAAAATGAAAAAAATAATATTTAAAAAATTTATAAAATAATACGCTTTTATAGAAAATCCAACTAAAAAATAGATTTTTTTTGAATAATTTGGAATTTAAAACCGGTATCAGTAGTTATAAATATTTTATGAACAGATATGAGTAGAAGGGTTATTTTGATAATATCCTGAAAAGCACCCCACGCTTTTTTTACAATAAAATCATTTTTTCTTAACCTATTTTTAATTCAAATTTAATAAAATTTATTTTCTATTTTTTAGTTGGATTTTCTATAAAAGCGTATTTTTTTTATTTTAAACTATTATTTATTTGTTTAGTCGACATAATGTTAATTATGGATTGATTAAATTTATCGATCGTTGATTTATCAACTAATGAATAGTGATTTTTTTAATTTTTTTCTTTTTATAATATTAAATTAGTTAAGATGCCCGGAGGGTAATATTGAAGTCTAGTTAAAAATCTGTCTTTTAAGCCGGAACTCTTAATGCCTCGCGGCCCAAATAGACCCTCACCAGTGCCTATGCGATGTTTCATATCCAACATATTACATATTAACAATACAATATTATTTTGTTTAGCTTACATAACTAACTGTTGTTTTTGCTTCAGGGCTGCAACCAATATGGCAGCTCGACCTCAGGCTCCCGTCACACGTACAAAGAAACAGAACCACGCAAATATACCGTGTCCCATTGAAAACTGCGCAAGATTCACGTACGGTAAACTACCGGACCATTTAACTAAAATACACGGACTAACCGGCGCCGAGAGGGACGCACTGAACGAACAACAAAGAAAACGGTTCTTTAATGGAGAACTATGCCAAGTACGGTATCTGAAGGAATCCGCTATAAGAGACCTATGGGGATCGGACTACGAAGACCCGCGCATAAGAGCTAAAATACACCAAAGTTTTTCGCTAGTCAAGATACGAATCATACCATTAGCAGCCACACAAAGAGCTCGGCCGCTAACTGAACAAGATGCTAATGTGCTTACCGCATACAACGCGAGAACTGCTCCTCGACCAGTAAGAGTTCAAAGACAGAGAACTCGTGCAAGACCATACACAGTACCGCAAAGAAGCGAAACAGAATGTAGAACGTCGAGCGAATCAAGCGAAGAAGAGAACACTGGGAATCCCTTGCCACCATCTCCGCCCCCCTCTTCACCTTCCTTACCGCCGTCACCAGCCCCTTACGAACTGCAACCCTTAGAAACGAGGCTACGCGACAATATTTTCGACTCAAAAATTGACGCCGGCTACAAAGCTGTTATCGATGATATGAAGAAATGCATGACAAATGGTAGAGCTCTTGGGGCACGGAAACGGAAAGCATATCGAACTTATAGACGATACGCAAAGAGGCTCATCGCGTATCTTCATAGACAACATTCTCCGCTAGCGTATGATGTGGACGTGCTCTTGTGCGGAGAAAGACAAGTGAGCGCTTTCTTGGAAAGGATCAGCAGTGAGCACAAGACGAAGACATTAAGAAATTACATCGTTGCAGCGATAAAGCTACTGGATTCTCGTCTTTTCGCCATCGAAACGGATCCCTCGTGCAAAGAAAAGGTTGTATCTATGACCCGGGTTTATGAAGTGTTACATGGCCGATTGAATGAATGCGACAGACTGCTAGCCCAAAAGGACTCGGGCCAAAAGAAATCTCTCGGCTTTGACAGTGTTGTCGAACAAAGTTTTACAGACAGTTACGATGATTTGGTGTAATAAGCTTATTTAAGATGCATTAGCCTCATTTTATCATAACTATGTGACCCTTTAGCTTTTCGTCCCAAATTTAGTAGTCATTGCTATTTAATAATTTTGTACTCTTAAAAAATGTTGTAGTGTAAGCAACTAGTCACGTTAGTATTAAAAGCCAGTAATTAACTATGTAAATACTATGAATAAATTTACGTGTACGAAGCAATACTAATTTTTAGATTTTAGGAGTAGGTATTGTATTATTCATTTAGTAGTTTAGTTACTAAGGTCTAGTCTTGAAAGTTACACTTTCTATCGTTACAATAATGAGATACGGATATCGGGCGTTTATCGTCTCAGCAATAATATTCTTAGCTTAGATTACATAAGTGTTTTATTATTATTTTTAGTGGCTCTACATTTTATTCATTATTTAAGAAATTAGTCGTATTGTCTTTTTGTAAATAAAACATACGGATTGTTTCGTGTCATTTAATTATGTTTATAATACCCACTCTACTCTTTACCAAAGAAATATGTACGCGTTGATTTTTTTAACGAAAATGATTATCATTTTGTTCAGACTCAGTTTTTTGTTGTTGTTACATACCTGGGTGGACGAGCTCACGGCCCACTTGATGCTAAGTGGTTACCGGAGCCCATAGACATCTAAAAAGTAAATGCCACCACCTACCTTGAAATATGAGTTCTAAGGTCTCAGTATAATACAACGGCTGCCCCAGCCTTCAAACCAAAACGCTTTACTGCTTCATGGTAGATATAGGCAGGGTGGTGGTACCTACCCGTGCGGACTCACAAGACGACCTACCACCAGTAAAAAAATTATTTAATTTCCAACACACTTAATGCTCTAAGCATCCGGCGGTTGGTAAAACATGTAATTAAAAAAGGAAATTATTATCTAGAATTATCAGCTAAGTCGTCTTTACTCAAATAAAAAATATCTTCTCTTATCGTATACATGATTGTTGTTATTTTTACAAATTTTTTGTATTAAGTGACATCTGTTGATGAATAGTCCAAATAATACATCCACTCGTAGATTGTAGTTCGGCCGTTATCTGTTAGATGACACTGTAATACAATATAAATACAAACTTCTAGCGCACTCATGTAATCCTGGTACTTGGCGATCACAACCGCCTGCTCCAGATTCTCTACCAGCCGGCCAACGTTCCAAACGTTCCATTCCAAACAAAACCCACATCTACAATGAGTCATCGGCACATTTTCTACCGTTTCCCATGTTTTCTTTCTCACTCTTTTGCACTTGCTATTATTATCATCGGTATGACAAGAATGCAAGGAACATAGAATGGCTTGTTCGTCGAATTGCTCGTACTAAGAAAAGAAAATGGAGGTTTGTGATATTGCATACTTTTAATGTAGCGATTTATTTGATTAAAATAAATAACATTATTTTTAAATAAAATTTATTATATTTTGACGGTGTAACTAACGTAATTATAAAATCAAAATTGATTCCTAATAAATAGGTATTTAAAGTAAATAAATAAATATTTTTCCGCGGCGACATAGAGAAATGAAAAACTGAATATGTAGATATTGTTTTTATTTTATTTATGAAAACGTAACTATTGTTCGTTTTGGTCTGTTTGTTTGTCCGCAATAATCACCAAAACAGCTCATACATAGGAATTTGGCAAAACTTTCACTGCTAAACAATTTTACCAAAGAATGCTTTTTGATTACATTTTCGTCCCAGTAACTTTATCGGTCTGGCGTCAAAATCTAAGTCCGTTTAGCACCTTCTCTTTTTTTTTTATTCCTACCTAAGCTGATAGATTGCCTTGAGAGGCTATATCAGCGTCGCCTTAACTAGTAGGTGAGCTCACGGTGCTCAAACCTGATGACGTTGCTAAAACGAACCCTAACAAGAGCCGTGCTTCGCAGAATCTACCACCGGATCGGAACCCACGCGACCCTCCGATGAGAAGATCCGGCGAGAAACTCAGTGGGCTGTGTCTGAGGGTTATTTTACTCGTCGAGCCCTTCGTCGGAAGCGACGGGTTCGACGAGAACGATGACCGGTGCTTGACGTACCTAAAAGCACCGTTAGTGGATCGGGAGGATCCAAAATGACTTGTTTGGGGTGACGTCGACTACTTTCCATTCTGTTCGCAGGATCGGGAATGTAGTTACCGGCGACCACGATGAGAGGGTTCTCGTGTCGTGCCGCTTTATCGAAGTGGGCACCTTCTCCATTTTGATTATTCATTATGGACAAATGAGCTTACAGCCTACTTGGTATTAATTGGATATCGCGAGTCCGAATATAGCATGATATGACTGCTACCAACCATTTCAAGTCCTTTGAGCTCGCCATTGTGTCGTATAACGGTAGCCTTATCCTTCAACTCGAACGCAAGACAACTTCGCGGCAAAATTAGGTAGTAATGGTGGTACTTAACCGTGCGGGCTATCAATACGACGTACCACCACTAAATTCCGAGTGTGGATCGCTCGTACAATACTCATATAGCACTACTGTCCATTCTTAGCTGAATTCACATAACCATTTCTTTTTTTTGTCTTTGTAGCTAAAGGAGCGTAACGGTGGTAACGATTGTTTATTGGCAGCACCGTGGAGAGGAGTTGATTCTAAGGCCGAATGGTACTTGGCAAAAAGGGCCTCTGGAAGACCGTGGATGTTCACAGTAGTTCTAGTAAGTCTCTGTTTGGGTTTTTGTCCTACCTAAGCTGATTGCCATGAGAGGCTATGTCAGCGTAACCGGACGAGTAGGTAAGCTCACTCAAACCGGGAGTGTTGCTAACACTGGCCCTAGCAAGAGCAGTGCTTCATAGAATCTACCACCGGATCGGAAACGCGACCCCCCCTGGCTGAGCCTTGCTCGCCCACCTGTCCTGGTGAAACTGGAAAGGCCACCAGTAATATTTCAATCATAAAACGCGACCCACCGAGAAGATCTGGCGAGAAACTCAGTGGGCTGTGTCTATGGGTTAATTTACTCGTCGAGCCCTTCGTCGCAAGCGACGGGTTCGGCGACGACGGTGACCGGTGCTTGAGGTACCTAAAAGCACCGTTAACGGATCGGAAGGACACGTAATGACGTGCTTAGTTCAGATTATTGACCATTCGGTCTACAGGATCGGGGATGCTCTTTCTGTGGCGAGCAGTGCAATGGTAAATAAGTAACGAAAAATAACTGAAATAATTCCACCGACCACTTCTTATTTACTCACTAGAATTGGTTGGACAGTGCTATTCTACGCTACTTTTCACCACAGACCTTCAAAGATTCAACTTCCTATGAACTATAAATTGATTTTTTTTAATCATTTCAGGTCTGGACTATTCAAGGTTGCTCCAAGAACCTTTCCCATAAGATTTTGTTTTTTACGTCCACTAATGGATTTGCGCCAATAGATTTAGTTAGATAGTTTACCAAGGTAGTTAGTTGTTTATTTTATTACGGGCTAGCTTTCCACTCGTCGCTTCATTCACTCTTTAACTATACTGAAACCTTAAAACTCATAGGTGGGTGGCGGCATTTACGTTATAGATGTCTATGGGCTCCGGTGACCGCTTAACACCAGGTGGGCTGTGAGCTCGTCCACCCATTTATGCAATAATAATAAAATTAAAAAATAAACTTCTCGTGGTTAGCAATGGCATGAAAAGTAACCTATATTTTTTCATAGTACAGACTATTTTCCGAATTTCGTTAGAATCAGTTTAGTTATTTGGGCGTAATAACGTAACAGACAGACAGAATTACTTACATATTTGCCATGCAACTTCTAACGTAATTTAACAGTGTAAGAGTGAATTCCGAAAATCTTTAAATAGCTTTTGTGTTCTCTAAAATCTCTGTCTCTCTGTGTCTACTTGCCAATACTTTCCGGAGATGTGTACTTACAAACAAACTGACAGACAAAAATTCATTTTGAATTCGATTATTTATGTTCTATTACCTTTCTATTTTTATTACTTTTCTTCAATCTACTTATTCACGATATGCTACTATTTTATTATATTGTGTGCTAGCTGACCCGGCAGACGTATATGTTAGTAATCGTAACACAACATAAAATCGTAAGCCGCGTAATTGTTAACCTTAACTCCAGCGCCACTTCTCATACCTTGATAACACTATAAATAGGACATGCATGAACAAAACATACAAACATTCTAGAAATTTACGTAACCGACAATATGATAAATATTTTTTTTATTTTTTTTTAAAATAAGAACATCAATGTCGTTCTGATAATTACGAACTTTGACGAGTTTAAGAGTGACGATGGAAGCAAGAAGCGCTCGAACGTATTGAATGATTTTCTGTAGGACGGAGATATTTCCAACCAGATTACTCATATTCTATTCCTGTAGTCAAATAACGTGAGCAATCTTGAACCGTGGAGGCTGATCACTGAGTAAAAGAAACAAGATAACACACGAGTCATATGTCCTTCAAAAACGATGTGGCCAGAATTTAAATACAATAAAATTTTCTGCAAATAATATTTTTCAAAACTCGAAACATTAACGGTGAACCTTAGCAATAATTATAGACAATAATTTAGAAAATAACCTTTCTTACGTTTCATAGTTTCATAAAATTTGCGCTGTGGTAAATAAAAACGAATGAAGTACAGTAGTTAGTAGCTCGGTCGCAATAACAGCGATGTACGAACGTGTTGCAACAAACAATGCAGAAATGTAGAGTGACGTCACACGCGTTCGGTGCAAAGTGCATGTATGCAGCTCAACCTCTTAGTATTTATGACAGCCTGGTGCGCGTTCCTTTTGCAGCCGACACCAAAGAGGCCCTATCCCCTTTGAGCACACCCTTCTGTGGGTCATTCATTGTGCATACACGGTCATTCACTGTGCTGACCTCTAAGTGATATTTTTGTTAATACATACATTTAATACTTCTCATTAATGTAATTTAGATTGTTATTTATTACTCGTATTATTTTATAAATACAATTCAATGCAAGTTTAATATTTATATAATTTTAAGCTTTTTTTAAACCTCAACCAACACCCATGGAAAGTGGTTAGTGCATTAATAAAAAAAAATACAGATTTGTTATCTTCAATTTTTATATCGATTATTATCAGAAATACGAAAAGACTTTTTATCGAAAATCTCTATAAATATATGTACATTTTATTATCAGTGACTTATAAAATGTTCAGAGAGAGCTAGCTAGCTGCACTTGCAAGGCGGTGCAACAAGTTATCTTACCAGGAACTCGTGGTACAAGGATATCAGAAAAAGCAAGCGGTTAAACGATGCAGTGCATAATGCAACCGATACTATAAGTAGCTATAACAATATTCAAATATATTTACACGCTCTCAATAATAATATGGATACATATATTATACATATATAATATCTTATCGCCATTAATCACATTGTCAGTCAAGCTGCGGAGCGTATGTAAACTAGAGATAATAATTATTTTAGAGAAACGAAAATATGTTTCTTGTTTTAAAAATGAACTAGAGCTCCCGCAGTAGTCGAAATTCGACTATAATTAATTGGAATTGCAAGTTTGTACACTATTATGATTGTATTAGAGACTTCTATAATCACAAATTTCGCCAAGGCTACTCTATAAAAAAATATTAATAAAGACAAACAATATTTAATCTATTCTCAATTTGACCACAGACGTCAAGAACAAAAGTTTGACAATAAATAGTATGCATGCGTGTGTGCGTCAAACACATGGTATGTAGTGTGTGTAATGTTTTCTATATTGATTTAATGTATCTTTTATGCATTATTTTAAAAAAATAGTAGTATTGTGCACTTTTTCTCTGTATCCTCTATAAGTGTGGAAAATTTCATACTCCTCCGTCCGCGCAATTTTCGTAAAAAGGGATACAAAGTTTTTGCTTCACGTATTAATATATAGATAAGTAGGTGTGGCTTAAATATCACATTACCAGGCCATTTAATCTCAAAAAAAAAAGTTTGTTCTTTGACTTTGACGAGTATTTTCTAGAAAATTTAGCATACAACTGTTATTAGGTTATCTGTCAGATATTTTTTTCAATGGTCGCTGTGTGATAAGTGCTCATTTTTATTTAATCTCTCCTCACCCTCAGTATTATTACTATTTCAGAAAGCTCTCATAGCATCGGATAGCAATAAAAGTAGTTTTCGATTCGGTTTCTCATAACCTAATGCAAAATATTTAAACGTCCGATGGTGGTGCGATTTTAAAATTGAGATGATAAAAAGATTCTTAATATGTATATTATTATATAGACTCCAGTATCTCAAATATTAAGTGTATAATCTTTGCTCCGGTAATTACTTAACACCAGGTGGATCTTCAGCTTACCTATCCATTTAAGCAAAAAAAAACCGTACTGTACAAACCTTGATTAGAAATATAAAAATAGGAATATGCATATTGAATACGCAAGGATGAAGTGTATATACTATAGTCATGAAGATTTTCATTCTGGATCGGTATTCGCAATTTAAGACCATTTAAAATTTCAATAGTCTTGATAATAAAATGATCAATGATAAAATCTCTTGTGTCTGTTTTAACAAACAAAAAAAGTTTTGTGGTCAATTCCCAGCTCTTCAGCTATGTCTTAACTACTGATATGCCGATCTTGCTCCACTTTTTCAAAAATGGCATCCATTTTATCCGTAATATGGCAACCAGAGCGACAGAGCAATCTTTGACATCAAAATTTCCGGATTGAAAACGCTTAAACCAAATGTGTGCTACTCTCACAGACATTGCACTAGGTCCATAAACATCGCAAAATTTGTACGCGGCTTGCGTTGCATTTTTACCTTTTTTGTAGTAAAATTTTAAAATGTATCGAATTTATTCATTAGAATCACTTATCTTGACAGTACGAAAAATAAGTAAAAAATTCCACATTTTCCTAAATTGAATTTGGAATTATCTTCTTTAAAATTTAAACTTTTATTGATATTAAAACCAGCCAGATACAGTAGTATAGCCAAAGAGACTTTATTACAAGTTCATACATACTATAAGGATAATAATATGGAATAATGCTTAGGAATCAATAATTTTTTACCGGGTTCAACTAAACATTAATTGCTTTATTATCTAACTATATGCAACGTTGTGATCAAATTGAAACGTTTACTAGAAATTTCTTTACAAAATTTAAAGCCTTTGTGAACAGATCACTACATAGTATAAAACAAAGTCGCTTTCTCTGTCCCTATATGTATGCTTAAATCTTTAAAATTACGCAACGGATTTTGATGCGGTTTTTTTGATAGATAGAGTGATTGAAGAGGAAAGTTTATATGTATAATAACATCCATAAAAATCAATAATAAATTACAGTTTCCGAAGCGAAGCGAGGGCGGGTTGCTAGTTCTACTATATAAAAGCGCCAGCGTGAAGTTTTAACGACGAACATGAAAATGTTTAGCCTCGTTCCAGTTACAAAGCATTTGCTGACTATAAATAACTCGATCTGGTTAAATATCACATCATCGGGTGTCGACTTTTACTTTGCTTTAGTTTCCAAATAAGAATTAGAAATTATCGAATAATTTCATACGTACAATGAATGTCTAGTTGATACCAAAACCTTAAGGATTAAATGTATAATCTTTAGTGCAAAATTATATTTAAAAAATAAATAAACAAGTTAATAGTATAACAGAAATTGGTAACTAGATATAACTACAATTTTCTGCATTAAAGCTTTTTGGTGATAGGTTTTAAATTTAAATATTTACAATTGCTATTTTATTGTGAATTAATTTTCAATTGTCGGTTTTACTTGAGGTGTATTCGTTTTATTGAAAGACAAAGAAATTATATTAAAACATACATAAGATATTTATTTAACCAACAAAACAGCAATAGTAATTTTCGGAAAGTATTTTTATTATTTTTGATTACTTCTTCGAAAGAATGCCTTTTTATTTACATTTTTCGTTGTGAACATTTTCACTATGCACAACTTAGGTTTTCCAACTGAACAAACCTCATAGTTTAAATTTTTTTTGAATAATAAATAATACTAAAAAAATATATTTTCAGCATGATGTTTTTAAAAGTGGACAAATATAAAGAAATACCATAGCACGCGCAAGTAGTTCACAAATTAAGTAGAGCCACCGCAATCCACTCAAACGTCATTTAATTCAGTAGGTACGTACCTACATGTTGCAGACATGAAAGGAATCATTTTAAAATAGCCGAAAGACCACGTAAGGGGATATTTCGGTCGGTATAGTTGCAGGTCTCTGTTTCATCTCGTTCGCGCTCGTATTTACGCCAATAGAGATTTGCTGGTGTATAAAACACGTCATTCTAGTGAGAAGAGCTTATTTTGTGCTCAACTTTGGTGAGAGTGCCATCTAGTGAAAACAGCGCGAAACACCAGCGTGTGTGTTCATTGTGAATATATTGTGATAATTTGAAAAATCCTTGTCTATCAAAATGCCCGGACGTCCTATTTGGCAGGTAGGTCCATAATACCGATAATCGGTGTCAGTTTTATTTTTTGTTTCCATAAAGTCGAATTAACTACATATTCCTTTCAATTTAAAATTATAGTTGACACTACTGTAGTATATTAATCTTCTAGATTATGCCAATTAATCTTTAAATATATTTTCGTTCATGTAACAAGAAAGTTCTAGCATTTTTCTTTGGACAAAAGGTGGTTTAAAGCATAATTTTAAAGACATCTTGAGTATATTCTACTTTACCTATTACGATTCGGTTTGATAGTACTTCGCTTTAAAAATAAAATAGATTCTATCAATGCTTCTGACTCACTTTTTCAGTATTAAACGTAGGCAGGTACCTGAAATAACAGGTGTGATAAACAACGCTCTTCTAAAATTTGCGTTTTGGCAATACGCCAAATCGTATTATTTCAGTTCTGTATAATGTTCTGTTATCAAACATTTTTTCTAGAATGTTATAAATCTGATAATAATAATAATATAATAATATGCTACATCTTTCAACTACAGCAACAGATACTGCTGATATATATTATTTGATAGTAATTAATAAAAACAGAAAATGCCTAATTACTATTTCGACAATTTGACAGTTTGGTATACGCAGCGGGTGTATGTATAAACGAATAATTTATAATAATTACCAATCAATGAAATGTTTGCTGTATCTATAATTTTCTACTGTTTTATTTTGTTGTAATCTTGAAAGACGAATAAATACGTTTCATTGCTCAAAAGATAAGTAAATTATTTTATTTTAAGCAGGCGTGGATTAACACTTTTTATTCTATCTAGCGACATTAGGGGAAAGCGTTTTGTTTATTTGATAAATAAAAACAATCGAATCAAACGCTGTAACGTAATACAACTAAAGGAAAAGCAGTGTTTTTCATTCCACGCCAATATATTATTATGTAGATTCAACTAAATAGATTTGAAAATAATACGATAAGAATACTTTTGTAGTATCATTTTAGGATAAAGGTCAGGAGTAAAAAAATAATAGAAAAACTTATTATTATTATATTTACATTCCTATTTTCAAATTAAATAATTTCTAATTTAACATTATAACTAGAAAGCGTCTTCGAGTTTTTTATTTTTGTTTTTCACGTCGCCGATCAAAAAATTGGCCGGTAAATTGTGGAACAGCGTCTGCGTGAAACCTAATAGAATGTCTTCTATAGTTTTTGATAGGATTGGCCGCAGAGATTCAGAAACAGGCCTCCAGTTCTCGTTAAGATATGCATTGGTGCTTTCCTCTGAAAATATAAAAGTATAATAAAAAGACACGCTATGCTAGAATTATTTAAAAATAAACAACAACACATCAACAAAAGAACATCAATAGGGATCAGTTTAGTTTAAAAAATAAGTTTAATAGTATTATTTAATATAGATAATTTATTCCTAGCGATTCCTTAAAAACGTTTACAATTCAGCTATCAGTCCTAAATTAACAATTGAAGTTATTGATTACCTAAAACTTATTTACCATTAATCATTACCTACAAAAAAAAATTAATTACTTATCAATAAATTTTATTCACTACAGTCAAATGTTTTATTTAATAAAATTAATGTTTTTCTTTTATTTTCACAAAAATAGGTTGTGAGTAGATTCTTTTTAACGATAAAACTCTTTGATTGTTCTCAAAAAAAGTATTTAAGGTTAGTAATTAGGAGACCCCAAATCAGCTAGATAACTTCTATTTGCTTTTTTCCGGAGGAAAAGAATGTCCGTTCCTCGTAAAACATTTAACGTCTCAACGTTGCAATTTGTAACACTCTAGTACCAGGAGACCATATAATACAAGATGTGGCTGCAACGATACAGTGCCATCTGTGATTATTTTGCGTCAACTATTTGGTTATATCTCCTACTCGATAATAGATGTCTCCCGCCGTTTCTTGCAAACGATAGTTGTTTAAATGCATATTTTTTTCTAACTATGTACAATAAATCTAATAAATTAAATTTACCCAAAGATTGGATGCCGTCAAAGAGATTATTCATGCGCAGCTTCAATCCACCTATTGAATATTTAACGTGAGCTGCAGTGACATTGAAAAATACAAAGCCGTCCTTTTCATACAATTTGATATCACTCACGATGTCTATTGTCATGTTACCTAAAACAAAAAAGCTTATTTTTTTCATATCAAAATTATTTAACAATTTCTATTAACTGCTATGTTACCCACTTGGTTCAAACCAGCATTTTCCTCGGCCGACCAAAGGTATTACTAGAATTTTTCCTTTTAAATCATACGTGCCTTCTATTCTAATTTTAGGCACACGTACTTTAGTATAAAAGTCATAGGTTTTGCTGTCAACCCTGAAAAAAAAAACTCAATAATATCTAGACCTGTCACAAGCCGCAGACAATATACTAAAATATTTTTAATATAAATTAATCTCGGGTTTATTGTTTGCATTTATTTTAGATGTTTTGAATACTTTAGTTTTCGTGATCAAGGACAACTGACGACACTCTTTAGAGACATACTTATGTCGAGAGTTAATCTTCTATTTTCAGTTAAATTTCTAAAACAACACAATTAATAAATGATACAGCGTTATCAACTAAGACCCGTGTAGACCGTTAAGTTGCTAGTTGGGCAATATTAATAATAATTTGGGGCACATTTGTAATGAACATTTTTAAACAATGAAGAATAAAGAAGAATATTAATGCGGGAAAAATACACGTTTTTTCCCCACTTCATTATGTACTATTTAAGAAAACACGTTCACATACGTTTAGTGCAAACAATATAATAGTTTAATTGTAGATTAAATATCTTAAAAATCTACTTTTGCTCCAAAAATTTACATATTTACTATTATTACCTATTACATTACATACATAAATTTATATTGAAGCATATTACGGTCATTGTAAAATCAAAGAGCTCAAACGTACGGGGAGTTATGTTAATTATTGTATTAAAAAATATAACATCACATTATTATGGGACTGTTGGCAACGCTCACTCATCTGCTTCCATAACATAAGAAAACGCCAATATGTATTTTTTTTTGACTCAGCCATTGAAACAATCGTCCGAAGTACTAGGGACACATAATTAGAAAGAGTTATTACTCACTGACTCATCAATACTTCAGTTTTTCCGAATCCAGTGACTGTGACATTATCCAGAGCTGCATTGACATTTACAGGACCCTCTCCTTGCAAAATTCTTATTTTCGGAATATTTAATGGGTCTAGTGGAGGCATACCTATTTCCGGTAGACCTGTAAACGGAAAGAGAAATTTGGCTAATTTATAATTCAATCATTCATATTGAAAAAAAAAACGGTTGTGTTACATGCACTAAAACTAACTAAATCGTCTTATAAATATATCGCTATGTATAATTTTTAGTTTTAGCATGCATATTTGCTTTGCTATTTGCACATTCATATGGTAAAGATGAGAGCGTAGGTTACTGTAGTGCTATAGACATTTCATCTCCTGGTTTACTTTGAATTAATAGGACTCCAAACATGGAAGTAAATCGTATACATACTTAAAACTTCTTTACGGTATAATCTACGGACAGGGGTCATCGACCACGAAAACTGTATAGTATTTTAAACGTCAAAAATTATATAATGACAATAAAAAACGCGAGTTTAAGCCTTAATAGTTGTTTTATTTATAGGGAAACTAATAATATCTTACGTTAAACAACTATTAGATGTTGTATACCCTTTTGTCAATACAAAAACACATAAACATAGGATAATTATCTGTAAAAACATTTCCTTATAAACAAAAATTAACTTATATTTGTATAAATCGATTTTGTTAATTTTTATTGCAAACTTTAACTTTCAATATTTGATAGGAAGATATTTTTTGATCGGTAAATGTATTTTAGACTGTACAATGTTTTGTACAGGTTGATGAGATATTGTAGTTGACGATTCTGTGAAGAGCTGTAGTTTTAACTGTGATTTGCGTCTGTCTACACAATGAAGTAAAATAGTTTATAAATGATATACAAATGACAAGAGCAATGGTCCAAAACCGATCAGCATTGTTGACTAAACCGGTCAGCAATAAAAGGCGATCCGGTTTGTTGAGATCTGAATTCAGGTCACGGTAATTCAACATCAACATAGTAAATTATGGAACAAATTGAGGCTACAAATTTGATCAAGTACTGACTACCCATTGTGTGTACGTAATTACATTTTTTGAATACTGAACTTGATTTTTATTTAACTTAAAAATCAAAGCAAATAACATAGGCTATAGAATTATAATTTTATTAGGAAGAAACTGTGTCATATTATCTGATCTCTTGCAGTCGTCGCGGTGTGATGAAGAAATAGCGCTTTCGCTTTCCGCAAGTTATGTACAAATATTTCGTAATTGAGGCTACATGGCTAGCCCGCTGGATTGTGAACCTATCGCTTTTAATCCTTACAGTAGCTGTGCTGTCAATATGATGATTGATATTTTGAAAAATCATGAGAAAGTGTTATCAAAATGACTTCGCATTGGTTCGTTGGTCGCCTAGTGACGGCCAGAAAGAATAACTACCAGGATGATGTTTCTCAGAGAGTTAGCAGAGTCATCTAATTTATATATATTTATGTATATGTATTTATTTAAGAATGCGTATTTGTATCTATAAATATTATGTATGTTTATATATACACATAATATGTTTAAGTAATATCACTATCACACTACACCTGCCAAGGTTCATCTCTGCACTCCCCTAAGGTAGACTGTCAGAGAATGCCTATGGAATTAAGTCCGCCTTTATACTGTCTAGTATATAAAGTTATAAATAAATAATATTTTGAAAATTTTAATGCACAGACAATAAGTGCAAATTTAAAACAATAAGATAAATAAATTATTAAATACATAAAAATAAAAACTTCAGTTTAATTAAATGTTTGAAAATAGTCAAGAAGATCTTTTGACTACTAAAATAGTAATAGGATTGCAGCATCATCAAAGAGGTTAGTTTCTTGATTTAGAATAGTCGTTTGCCGCCCGTTTCGTCTTGTGCAATACCAGGCGACTTTAGACCAGTAGCGAATATTTGACTCTTAAGCTTCTAATGTAAATGTGTATTGTGAATGTGAATATTTTCTACCACACTAATAGTAAATAATTTTGTCATTTATTTGGAGTTTATCTCGAGTCGTAAACAAATAGTTTTCAGATATTACAAGAATAATGTGGACCCGAAATAACTCCATAAAATGTTTATAACCAATTAACTTTAATCCGTTTTATCTCTATGAAGAAAAGATATCCTGAAGATCATTTCTCACAAATTTTTCATTTGGGTGTTTGAAGAGATATTGCGATCTGTCCATTACAACTATACACATTTCTTCTTCTCAGTCGTACACTCCTGGCGGAGTGGTCGTGGTTACGTATGTCTTAATGCTTGGTTGCGGCTTTTGACTTCTCCATTTCTCCCTATTTGTGGCGGTACGCGTACATTCAGTAAGGGAACACTTTGTAGTTGATTTAATCACGTCTGTCCACTTTGTGGATGATCGGCCGCGAGAGCGTTGACCGTCTACTCTTCCTTGAACCACTAAACGTTCCAATGAGCTTTCATTACGAATGATTTAAATACTATACACATACCTGGCCCCAAGGCGTCGAATAATTTCTGTACAGCATCACGGGAACAATCATCGAACTCGGGGTCACTTTTCAAGCACGTTTTCACGAAATCCGCTGGAAAATTAACAAAAACTTAATATGAAAACAAAGCTATAATATTATTATTATTATTATTAAAACAAAGACTTGGAAAATTAACAAAGAAAAATAAAGATCATTGATAATCTGTACTTTTGTGTACTATAGTAATATGTTGCTTTGATAATTTTATACTTAAATCACTTAAATTATCACAACAAATTTGATGGTTTTTTTTTTACCCCTATACATAGAGTGTATAATTGTTTTATGGTTAATACTTTCGATCCCTAAATAGCTTAGATAATAAATAAAAGCTTAGATAATAAAAATAAACGATTCTAATTTTTTTACCAATAAAAATCCATATTTTGAGTAATAAGTCGAATTTTCAATTTTAATTCTATTTATAATGGTCATGACCTTTGCCAGATATTTTCTAGGACTACATTACGCCATAATGGTCTGTCTTCGCAGTGCACTTTGCAACACAAGCAATGCTGACCGCAGAACGGATTCGGTCGGACTATCGCAAGGGTTAACGACCCCTCGATGTTCTGGCTTCAATTTTGCAAATTATCACCGCTGTTACCGAAGCGAACATAAATGCATATTTAATAGTAACAACGAAAGCCCAATTTACTAATAATTGTACTAATTAGTACGATAAGTATGTGAACAAAAATGTACATTAACAGAAAATAGGAGACACGTCTTATCCTAAAACGGCAATTGTTTGATTTATTACGTAGCTAGCTTTTGCCCGCGACTCCGTCCGCGTGGAATAGTTACTTTGGCATAACGCTAAATTTTACTCCCCATTTCATTTACGTCGAAAGTGAAAATATTTTTGAATTATAGAATGTTAAGGAGCTATTTAAACCCTTATTTTGAAACATTCTTTATTGGTGTTTCACTTGTATTTGTCTTACCGTGATGTTATGCATATAGCCTTATAGCCTTCCTCAATAAATGGGCTAACTAACACTGAAATAATTTTTAAAATCAGACCATTAGTTTCTGAGATTAACGCGTTCAAACAAACAAACTCTTCGGCTTTATAATATTAGTATAGATCGGTCGTCAAGATAACGGGTACTTCAGATCTATAGAACTTTTATAGCCGTTCATGACATTCACCTGACTGTTACGTAGATTCAATAAAAGTATCAATATAAAAATTTACACAACGTAATAGTAAGGTCACAATTGTTTATAAGGTATTAGGTGCTGGCTAATTTATCGTGCACATAAACATTTAGACACAATAACCTATTTAGATAAACGTATGTACACATTAGAACAATAAGTTATGATATTTCTGGAACATGTCAATTTCAAATTATGAGAACACGAAGAACACGAGGGTTCAGGGAAAAACGTTATTCCAAACTCAAATCAGTTTTATTTTGAATTATTATGAGTTTGGTCGAATTAAAAGTTGTGGAACTGAGTATGGAGCAATAGCTTGACTTTTCCATATAATGGATATAAATCCTCATAAATAATATGGTGTTTGAACACAGCTTGACTTTTCCATATAATGGATATAAATCCATAAAAAGAATATAATGTTTGAACACTGATGATACATAGTTCAATCAACAGATATAACGGAAAAAAAAAATACACCAAATTTACCTATATCTAAACCAGATTCAAAGATGCATCTGTTTGGAGTATTGATTGAATTGACTCTTGATGCTGTATCAAGAGTAAATTCAATCATCAAAAATAGATCAGTTGGAATAGTTTAAGAGATGTAAGATTGAGGCAGTGAGAGCAAAAATTAATTAGGTATGTAGTTCACGAAATATTCCATTCCTTTTTTTTATGGAAATATGTATGATGGTAGTTCTAAAAGTAAATTTTCATTCGCTTATTCGTAATTATTATTTGTCTCATTTCAATAGTGTATTTAAAATTACTATTTAAAGACTAGGCCACCTCTATGAAGTTTTGAAAACGAAAGACCACTCCATGTTTTTATTGATCGGTTATATGTAGTAGATTTTCGTGCAAACTATTAAGATAAGGTAACAATAAGGGTTTTCACTTCGATCAATAATACTACTAGATTCGCGATTAGCGCTTCAAAAACGGCCCGAAAAATAAGACCACAAATAAATTTGTGGTCTTATTTCAAATTAGTATGGTCCAATCATAGCCAACACTAAGACGTCAAAACGCTGCAATGCGCGTTCAAAAACTGAGTAAAAAACCACCGTAACACCAAGGTTTTGGAAGGAATATCTTTTTTNAGATGCCGACATTGTCCCTGATGAACATAGGCTACTTTTTTAATTTTTTTTTTTTTTTTGATTTCATGTGTGTTTTAATGTTTCCGAAGCGAAGCGAGGGCGGGTCGCTAGTTATATTATAATTTAATAAAAATAGAATTAGTATGATGCTCAAATTGACAACAATGTCAAAATAATGAAATTCGCAGATTTAAGGTCACGGTTGCTGAAATAATAAGTCTAAGAATTCAAGAAAAATAATAATGATTTCTGTANAAAGGACCTAAATACATATATTTTGCAATGGTAATTAAACTTTATGTTTAAGTATTAAGGTTTATAATAAACTGAAGTCGTTAACATTATTAAACTTTTTTCTAAGAAATGAAGATGTTTTCGTGTCTGCAAACGTGGCCACTGGAGCGTCTTATTTTTGTTCCTGATCCTTAATCTAGTACTATTATTGATCGAAGGGTTTTCATTACAAACAAAAGCGTTCGATCAATTCATAAGATACAAATTTTCACAACGGGCACTCGATTGCAACACACTGAATTCTATAACGGCAATAATCGATTTATGCAACACCAATAGCTTATGAAATCGATTCGAACCGGTGCAGTTCGGTATCGTATTTGTTTATATCCCGGTGCCCGGTAATGTAGGACGCCCGTAAAATGATGCCAGAGCTACTTACGTTGAGTTCGGAAATAATCAGCACTTGCATGATGGATCACTAATGTCACTATGATGAATTTAAGCTGCATTTTGTTGATTGAACCAGGTGTCGAGTCTGCCTCGAGCAAACAACTCGAGGTGGTATTTCGATACTAAGAGCTCGCGTCGCCGATTCCGATATCACGCAAGAGTCCGCCGGGAGGGGAGTCGTACGCAATTGTTAACTATGTAAATAAAGCTGAAACTTTGCGTTGCTTAAGATAATATTGCTAATAATCTCGTAAACAAACTTGTTTTGGCGTTCAATAGTGTCGTTTTAATATTCAAATTTCATGATCACGGATTACCACTTTTAGATTGCTTCGAAATTTGAGGTTTGCTTCTTCGACACCTTTCATTTTGTTTCTAGATATATATTTTTTTTAGTTCGAATCATTTGTAAATCGAATGTATCTAACATTTTCAGTTAAGGAAATTATATTATTTGTTATTTTTTATTATCTTCGACGGCAAACGAGTAAGCGTCCCATCTGATGCGGTTACTGTCGCCCGTGGACATCACCAATACCACAAGTATAATTAAGCGTACCGCTCAAGAGTTAGCACTACTTATTTGAAAAAGAGCATGTCGTATCACTCAAGGGACACTGAGAGGATGGCGCTCCAGAGTTCCTGTTGGGACGTTGCAAAAGTGACCTCTAAAAAAGCATCCCCTAAACGATCCTTTGCTCGATTCTGGAAGAATTGAATCTTAAAAAAATAACAAGAATAGGTACGTTAAATGACAATCTACAATTTCCGTCACAGAAAAGAGATTCATAATATCTGCTGGTAATCCGAATACCTATTTAAACAACTACAAAAAAAACATAGAAAAAAGTGAGCACAAATTGGCACAATTTCCCACAAAACCAGTTATTAAGTAGAGTAAATTAGTACCTAACTCGTAACTGTTACATTCGTTCCGTAACATCAATTCCTTGTTTAATAAAACACGTGCTTGTGGTAATACTGGTAATCGTATTCATTGTTTAAAATTTGAGCACGGAAAATGAAATATCATGCTTGTTCGAGATCATCGCTCTTGGTACGTAATTTGTTTGTTCTTAGATACTTCTGTACCGAAGCTAATAATGCCAAAGGATGCTGTTACCAAATACCTTTTAACTACAATACAGTTTAATGTCGAATTATAGGGCTGCCACATCATATTTTGTGAAACTTGTAATATCTAAAGCATATTTGTGAGTAAGACTTAGTATCACCGTCTTTTTTTTATTAAAGTTTTTCTAGGTTTTAATAATAGTATATCGGCCATTGCAACATCGACCTTGTATCATTGGTATTCCATTTCCAATGTGTTCCACTAATTTATGATCAATTTTGACAACTTTAAATCAGGCTTGGAGTTTAGTTCTTTTAGCTATTTAATCATCCATGTTCAAAATTAGTTCGCGTTATTCGTTTGTATATGGTATTTGTGGCTCGTTATATGAATTATACTACTTAAGTATATTGTATAATGTAATTGCAGTCTTCCAAATTTATTAGCTAATTAAATTTTAGTAGCCCTTAGAAGCTATATGTATTAAGACGTATATGTTAGTAGAGTTCAAGGTTTTTAGAAAATTTACACTACATAATTGTTCAGCGTTGCTCATTAGTTACATTTTATGATTTTGAAATGGTGCTGAGATTCGATAAGTGCACAGACATACGTTCAGCGTTTTCAATCCGTTATATTGGTTTATGTTGCATGAAACTCCAACCAAAGATCACGCATTTTAAGTATTCTTGAATTAATAAACAAGAATTAATATAATAATAAATACAAGTCAGTAAGCATTAATAGCATAATACATAACACAAGCATAATACATTAGCAAGCAAAAAGCGAACAGAATTTCAGACATTTATGAACGAAAAAAAATTACCTTTCTGATTTTTTGTTATAAAATTTTTCGCGATCTATAATTCCGCGATCATTTTCTAAAACTTTTCGCGTGCCTCTTGTGTAATGAAATACAAAAATGGTAAAATTAAGTATCATCATAATGCAAAACCAAACACTCACCACAGACCTGAGAAGAATGTATGTATGTTTATGTTTCTTTTTAAGCAATATATCTTCTATCTATATACATGTAGTTATATAAAAATGAATTGCTGTTCGTTAGTCTCACCAAAACTTGAAAACGGCTGGACCGATTTGGCTAATTTTGGTCTTGAATTATTCGTAGAAGTCCAGAGCAGGTTTAAAAGGTAGATAAATATGAAAATGCTCGGAATTAAATAAAAATAACAATTTTGTTTTTCCTTTAATGTGTTCCCCGTCGGACGGATTCCTTTTGTTTGTTTTAGCTTTATTTTATACAAAAGTTTAGGTCTTTTATTTATCGATTGAGGCACTACGAAGTCTGCCGGGTAAGCTAGTATAAAATAAAATTAGAAAAATGCCACTTCCTTCTTGCACTAGTAACCTTCTGCGTCTTATGCCTCAGTAGCGTTAAATGTTTTTTGGCTATTACTAATTAACATTGTATTAACATTTCTTCTTTTCTTCTTTTTGATATGACATGAAATTTTTAGACATTTTTATTAATATTTCAACAAATAGTACTGTTTTTATTATTATTATTATTGTATTCCATTTTCGAGCCGATGAATTGCCAATGCTATGTACGCCATTGTTGTCACATGCATCAGGCCATAAATTAAATAGTTTAAATTTATTTTCAATGTTAGATGTTTGTGATGTGGCAGTACTTATTTAAATAAATAAATTAAATAAATAAATAAACGCAGGTATGGGGTTGACTGTTCTGCTCATAAACAGTAAAATAAATGTATACTAGTTGCGAAAACCGAAGAAAATACTAGACTAAAACAGCTAAACGAATCCAAAAGTGCACAATAAGCTAAACATTTAATCGTTCTACGTCTAAGCGTGCTCTTTTCATGAATTTGGTCATTTCGCGACGCGTTTTATTTTGTAAAACATTTCATAACACGACCGAACGATCCTGATCATCGCAATCGGTCTTTTGGTTGAGCCAGTATCTTTTATTTTTGATACTCAAATTGACGAAACGTCTTGCTTAATACGGTATCTCATACTTGGTATATGCTTTAGCGTATGGGTATCGATACATCGGAGTACTATGGAATATTACAGGTACATTAGTGAAAGTAATTTATTTCAACGCTCATATTCGTTTCCCAATAGTTTGCGTTTAGGTCAGACTACTATTTTGATCCTATATAATTTACATAGATTAAATGTTACAGAGCATTAATTTTGTTATAACAGAATAAATCAATGTTAAATATTGCACTAAAAGTGTAGATTAAAGATTTCGATGTCACCTGACCGTGATATATAATATCTATTCTTCTTCTTTTTTTTTATTTTTTATTGCTTAGATGTGTGGACGAGCTCACAGCCCACCTGGTGTTAAGTGGTTACTGGAGCCCATAGACACATACAACGTAAATGCGCCACACACCTTGAGATATAGTTCTAAGGTCTCAGTATAGTCACAACGGCTGCCCCACCCTTCAAACCGAAACGCATTACTGCTTCACGGCAGAAATAGGCGGGGCGGTGGTACCTACCCGTGCGGACTCACAAGAGGTCCTACCACCAGTAATTACGGAAATTATAATTTTGCGGGTTTGATTTTTATTGCACGATGTTATTCCTTCACCGTGGAAGTCAATCGTGAACATTTGCTGAGTACGTATTTCATTAGAAAAATTGGTACCCGCCAGCGGGATTCGAACACCGGTGCATCGCTCGATACGAATGCGCCGGACGTCTTATCCTTTAGGCCACGACGACTAAAATACTTAAATAAATAACTTCTTGCTTCGGTTTCCTCAATACTGAGGGTCGTGACCACCTCCTCGCAACAAGAGCTTATTGCGGATCATTCCACGCCATTTGCCTTTATCTGCCGCCGAGAGTAGAGCATCGTGAACTGTGGTGTCGAGGGTAGTGCGGATCTGGTCAGTCCAACGTGTCGGGCCTCTACTTCGTGGTCTCCTTCCGTTCACCTTGCCTATACTTGCCTTGACTATAATTTATATTTAAATAACCATTAAAGTCTTAAGATTCCAACAATAGCAATTTTATTTTACTTGTATGTCGATTCCTTTATATCTTTATTTTGTTCTCACTTATTCAAGTTTGAGAACGTCGTTATTATTTTAATTACTTCTAATTTAATTACTTTGCTATTCAGCTATCAATGTTCTAAAAATTAAAAAAAGAAAAACTGAACTTGTAAAACAACTTCTTATATTTTTCGTATCCATGGCGAGCTGTATTCAAATTAAATGATTTCTCGTGAAATACTTTCTTTGATCTAAGATAATTAGATTTTAAACCCAGTAATCCCTAAAAGGTGAACACGCTTCTATGCACGAGTACCTAATGTAATTAAGATTTCACGCTCTACTATGTAATTTCAACATTCAAGTTAAAAAAACGTGTTTACATACATACGTACTAATGTGTAAATGAAAATTTACAATGGGACCAGATTATTGCGAAAGTGAGGTAGTTCATTGTTGCTTTTGATAGGCGCAGGAGCTTACGGCCCGCTCAGTGTTAAGTGGTTACAAAAACTATCACGAGAATTCCGCAACTCACCTAGATACTTGTGGTCGACATATTATGGTCAACTTTATGGTCTAACTACTATCTCAGCCTTCAAATCTGGACGCTTGATTGCTTTGCGACAGAAATAGGTGAGACGGTGGTATCTTCCAGTGCTTTCTTACAGCTCGTTATTATATTCTTTGTAGAATATCTATATATATATATATATATATATATATATATATATATATATATATATATATACCTATAAAAGAAAGTCGTGTTAGTTACACTATTTATAACTCAAGAACGGCTGAACTGATTTGGCTGAAAATTGGTGAGGAGGTAGCTTAGAACCAGGAGAAGGACATAGGATACTTTTTATCAAGTTCCCGTGGGACGTGACATAAAACGTGGTATAACAAAACGCAACTGATATGTAATAACAAAACATAATATATTCTATGGTTAATTATAGTAGAATTTTGAAGTTGATCGGTTTATGTGTTTGAAACAAACTGTGTGGCGGAACAAAGTTCGCCGGGTCCACTAGTATATTCTATATTTACACCAGAAAATAAAATTAAGCGAAATTTTCACATCTATTTCTCAACTATTCTCAATTTTGTTGAACAGTTAATGAGTTTGAAGTAGAGAAAATAATTAAAAACTTCTCTGTTTGTTTACCAATTTCCTTACATGTATTATTTTTGTAGATAAGCAAAAATAATAATTGTAAAATATATATTTTAACTCATAAACAAAAGACAAAATGTGATCTATAAAACGAACCTAAGCCTTGGTGTGTGAATGATTTATGAGGAATTTCAATCATTAGGTAAACACTAGAGAAAACGTCAAACTGGATTGCCATGTCACGTACGGTTTCCGTATCTGGAAAAGGATTAATATAACTATCACACATATTATTATGTAATAATACAATGTTTACAAGTGAGTTTCTAAGAACGAGTTAAAAACTTAAAAAAAAAAAACCTTGAAAGGGCGAAGAAAATATGACGCACGTTTTTTTCTAAAATAACATTCCCTTGCCCTTGTCGTTTGAGATCACCTCGTAATTACATGTAATTAGGCGACTAATATACGTTGTAATGTCAAGGTCTGGTCTGTCACAGTAGAGAAGGCGAACAGGTACACAAATTACAGGTATGTAATACGAGTGTGTACCTGTGAATAGTCTACTTTTAATTCAGTAAAAATAATAGGTACAAATCTGAAATCGTAATAACTATTGACGTTCCTAATGTTTCTTTAAATTAAAGGTTAAATTGTTTAAATAACAGGCTAAACGGCAAAATTAAAGATATAAGTTTAAAAGCGTTTTATAAAGTACATCTCGAGTGTGTACCACCCACCATTCTGCTTATTTCCTAGGCGTTGAATCCTGCGTTCTCGTTAGATTCTTTTTTCTCTACTTCTCCGCTGGTAGCCTAAGGAGTTCTTCCAGATATTCGCAGATGGATAGGTGAGCTCACAGGCTGAACCTGAGAATTCTCTCAGGCTAACACTAGCAAGCCCTAGCAAGAGCAGTCCTTCGCACTACCACTGGATTGGAATCGCGACCCATTAAGAAGATCCGCCGAGAAACTCAGTGGCATTCCCGTTTGAAGTGTCACATATTCTAATGGCTTACAAAATCAACTCGTGCTTCTTGGGAAGTGGCGGCATTCACATAGCTATATCTATAGGTTTCAGTAGCCACTAAGTACTAGGAGGGCCGTAAGTTAGATCACACATCTATGCAAAATAATTAAAACCTTAATTTTAAACCAAATCCCTTCGACCCCCCGACATTAATACTCACAATACGGCACTGTGCGCTAGTTCTTGGCTATGGTTCAAAATAAACAATATTCACGCTGTATCCACGCAGGAGCCCACGCTCGGATGATGGAAGAGTTCTTTCTGGAACACCAACTGTACAGATTCAATATAATTATAACATTTTTCGTCTGTTGATCTTGAGCATTGGATAATTATGTAGTTTTATAGTACTCTAATATGAATAAAAAATTATATTTTGTAGGTATAAAGTTGTACTTCTTGCGTGAATTATAACTAATTAAGCTATGTGTAGTGTTTTAGACAACTTAAATTTCTGTGACGAAAGAAATTAAAAAAAAACCCGCCACACTCCTTGAAGCACGAAATCGAAGTCTCTATTGTATTTTATAACAGAATTCTAGCCTTTATGAGTAAAAAGGTGACTGGTTCACTGCGTTAGTAGGCTAACAAGTGGTACTCAGCCGTGCGTGTTGCAATACGCTCTATCACCAGCAGATATCTGCTGGCAATCGTAGTACCCTAGTAACACACGCAGAGAACGCTTCCCTGTCTATTCTTCGGTCAAATCTTTTTCGACACCCACAGGAAGAGATGGAGAAATACTATTCTTGTCCGACACCGACACAGCCGAATATCGAATGTATCGATTGAAATAAGATTCATAATTAAAATGCTTTAAGTAATACTAAATTAAATCGAATTTATCTGCTTTATTTAGACGTCGGTGTTTTAGTAGATGATTCCTCAGTACCAGGTAATACCTTCCTGGTTCCACGTAGATGATTCCTCAGTACCAGGTAATACCTTCCTGGTTCCACTTGTTTTTTTTATTTCATTACGTTTGTACACGAAATATGTTTAGAAATTATGTGAAGAACCAAGAGAATAGTGGGTTTTTGTCAATGAAAATGAGAGTTCGGCCTCAGATTGAAACAAAGTGCTCTAAGAAAAATCCATGCTAACATGAAAGGTTGGATGAAATTATAAATTTTGGAGAGAGCTCAAGATTTTTTGTAATTATTTTTATACCTACTTACAGTAGAGCTGGCTACTCACCTCAAAATATGACCAGCTGCTATGTTAAGATGTGTTTCGTTCGAAACAATTGAAAAATGTATAGGTACTATGTTAACCCGCGAAACCACAAGTTTGCCGTGGCTGCTTAGTTTGATACATTATAAACTATAAAGACATAAAGAAGAAGAAGTTGACAGGGAAAACTGATAAACGGCGTTGATAAAATAATTAAAAAGAAATAGAAGAAAAATAGTATTATATCATTCTGTACTGTTCAAAATCCAAATCTTCATACACTTGATACTTTGTTGACTCCCGTAAGTATGTTAGGTATATAATTTCATGTTCCACATAAATACATTTTGGATATTTTTTAAGAATGAACGAGTTGAATGACCTACATGTGACTTTGTTGAAATAAAATTATATTCTGCGCCAAGACCGTAAGACGTCCCTCATAAATTATATTGCGTGGATTGACGTTACGAAACGGATGTTGTTGCTATTTAAAAAAAAACTACAACCGCTTGCTATAGCTAACTACGAGTATAGCAAATCTTTTTTTTTATTGCTTAGATGGATGGACGAGCTCACAGCCCACCTGATGTTAAGTGGTTACTGGAGCCCACAGTAGAGTAGTAGACATCTATAACGTAAATGCGCCACCCACCTCGAGATATAAGTTCTAAGGTCTCAGTATAGTTACAACGGCTACCCCACCCTTCGAACCGAAACGCATTACTGCTTCACGGCAGAAATAGGCGGGGTGGTGGTACCTACCCGTGCGGACTCCCAAGAGGTCCTACCACCAGTGAGAAAATGCATAATCGCATGTTAAACGTCAATATCTTGAGTGAACTTGAGCGTCACCTATCGTTGGTTAAAACTTAAGATTGTTTGAAACCTAAGACACAGAAAACTTTCTTGGTGTGCCGTACTATCGTACCAAGTTACAATACAATCCGATGCACAGTTTAAGAATATAGCACCGCATATATACCGCAAATCAAATTAACTAACCTTTTGAGTATAATTTCCTTTGTAAACAGACGAAGTATACAGGCCACGTGACATTTAATGACGTGCTTATTTTTTACTGAATCAAATGTGTTTTCTTCATCTTTAGTTCTCAATGTAAAACAAAAAAACCAACCTGCATGCATTCGAGACTCCAAATCACGCGCATCAGGTGCTATTTCAATGTACCTATTACATCGCTCGCGATACAAATACGATTCACGTTCCAATCTGGTCTGTACCATTAATCGAATAGTTAAATGATTAAAAAATAAATGTTAATAACTTAGATATTCATTCTTGCCTGATTTTTAATAATAGGGAAGCCCAAAGGGGGATTTCGGGACTTACTAAAGCGCGGCAGATTAATATACAGGGGGCAGTTAAGTACCTTCACCAAATATGAACCTCATAAATAAGGCCAATAGGTCACTATGACGCTTGAATATGGGGACTCCATTTAGTATCGTGGGCTCCCCTACTATAACGCGAATCATGCGTTCCAATTTCAATGGTGCGACAATCTATAGACTATAGTATAATACAAATGAGATTTCGACCACATACGAAGCGGTGGTGGTGGCATTGTGGTATTTGTAAACTCCAGCAACCACTAAACACCAGAAGATTCGCGATATCGTTCATAGATTTAGGCAATAAAATGAATTGACATATATGTACCATGACCATATTTAAAACTGCTTTTACGCTTAAATGCCGCGTTTTTATCGTCTTGAAATTAATTCCGACCGCTACAATATTTGATATTTTTAATGGTCACAGACGACGCTAAGTGGTAAGCATAAGTTTCAGTTTTAAATGTGTTAAAAGCTTTACGAAAACTATGAAAAATACTGTATCATAACCAAATAGACTCAACACTTCACGCAAATTTAACGCTTATATTACAAAAATCGAACATAGGTGGTGTGTAACAAAACACATGCGCCTGTGATATTTCTGTTTCTGTTACGAAATCGTAACTTTTTAATGATATTAGTTTAAGGCGTACGTAATATAACCAGTCTGATTAAAATTACCATTGTTCTGCTATATCTGCAACTGAATAGTTATGTGCTCCAGTTGGTCGGTTGCGGAAACCCGCAAAGTTATTACAGCTGTCTATATTATATAACTATATATATACATTTTTCGGCACCAAGCTTGGCATCAAGCAGCGTCTGTTTGCTATAGTTCGCGACGAGATTGCCGATCCACAGAACGTCTTGTTGTACAGGGAAGGGTGGATGGTACAAGGCCGCGCGGGAGATCACGAATGCGGTGGACCGAATAAATTAAAACTACAGTGAGAGGTCCCCTAAATGAGTGCAGTAGAATGGCCTCGAGCAGGGAGAGGTGGCGAGATATCGTGAGACGAATGAAGTCTGCCCCCTCCAACACTACATGACGATCACGAACACTCTCTCAAGAGTGACACGATTGAGAAAAAGCCGAAATATTTTCTTCGCAACTGAACTAGACTCCAGTTTATTTAGGTACTAGAATACAGTTACAAATATACATACAACGCTGCACTTTACGGTTTATGATTGTTAGATAAAAAATATCCTTTTTTCAGACTTAGAATTGGTTTAATATTAAATAGTTTAATTTAAGTATGAACACAGTCTTAGGTAAAATTCTTCTTGTAAAATTCTTTCAATATTCTTTAAATTCTTAAAAAAATCTTATCACATTTCAGATTAAAATCTACTTTTGTTTGTCGTTATTGCTGTATTATTTGAGTACTACATCGCAAAAACGATTACCACAGGTCTTATTGTTCTTTAAGAAAAAACTTATATTTAATTGCACTTATTTTCTCAAGGTTTAGATCGGTTTGTAATTGTTGCTTGATTAGAAGAAAATGTAATTAATAAAGAATATTCGTTGGAAATACAATTTAACGAAACAATATGAGTTCAAGAGATAGAGTGCAACCCGTTTTTGCCCCTACTTATGCTGATAGCCTTGAGAGGCTATTTCAGCTTCTCCTTGACGTGTAGGTGAGCTCACGAGACTCAAACCGGGTGTGCTGCTAACACTGGCCCTAGCAAGAGCAGTGCTTCGCAGAATCTACTACCGGATCAGAAACACGGCCTACTGAGAAGATCTGGCGAGAAACTCAGTGGGCTGCGTCTATGGGTTAATTTACTCATCGAGCCTTTCGTCGCAAGCGACGGGTTTGGCGAGGACGGTGACCGGACACACAACGCGTTGCCATCGTGTTATCTTTATGAAAATGTATATGGTTTCGAAACTCTCAAATATCAACATATACGTTACAAGACTCACTCCGAGACATAGACAATTTCATGTAAAAACATAATATGACCCTAAGCAAGAATCTCCGCTTGAAGACGGCTAAAATTAGAATTCTTCAAAAATATTGCTTTTTACTGCCGTCGTCGACGGATCAATAAGTCGTGGGTTAAATTTCCCCGTCCTTCATCGACACCTACTTTAACACCTATCGTAGAGGGGTCTTTAAAACCTCGTTCGAAGAGCACGTCATAGTGCTCAAAAGACACCATGCTAACAAACCTGCTTCGGCGGCGAGTAGTTCCTATGTAAAAAGCAGATGCTGAGATCAAACTATACCTACCACAGGCGTGTAATTTCAAAGCTCATGCCCTATTTTTAGTGAGCACATTTCACATCACCAAACGCATTACAGAAGTTACCCAATGATCTCGTAAAACATTAGACGCAACGCGAACCTTTAATTCTTAATGCGTTCTAATTGTACTGATTTATCGAATGTTACAGTCCTCATACTGCTATAAATAATAACATAAATATAGTTAATTTTGGCACTCTTTGAATGCAATTCATCTATTTTGGAACTAGAATAATAAATATATCACGGACCGTAAATCACCATAAAGTTTCTATTTTGTCACATTATATAATATTATTTGATTATGAGAAATGTAAACTAAATAGAATCTATTTATAAATAGGTAGTGCCAAACACTTTTAGCTACCATTTTATCCATATCCATTGCGACGTGCTATAAGGAGGGACTGTTTCTTCTTTTGCTTTTTCTTTTACTTCATCGATTTTTGATTCTATGAATCGCATTTTATTATTATAAATATTTACACTACCACTTAAATTTTCAATATCAAAAAGATACACATTTCTTACATTTATATTTAACATTTTTTTTCTGTAGTTTCATAATAAAGTGAAAAGAAAAAACAAACCGTGTGTAGCATTCCATTATTTTAAGTACCTATCACAATAATATTTCATGAATTCCTTCTCGGCTACTTGTAATAACAATTTTAAATAGCAGACTGTCTTAATACTGAAACAGCGGCATGTTGATCATGTGAGTGGCGTGGTACTAGTAAATTGAATGGATTATTTTTGTACTTTCATTAATAAAAGACTGGACACAGCTGTTGCACGTTAACTGAACATGATTAGTGTAATTTAGAAGCGTTGAGCCTGACTACCATATAAATTATGAGAAGTAGATATTGCTGTCTTTATCTAAAGTGGTTATCAGTGGTTTTTACGGATGTTTTATTATAACTACTAAACCATGCATCGATTGACTTGAAACTTGATATCCATGTAGAAAATACATGTACTTAATGGATAGGCTAATATTTATATGAGTGTTGGACTCGCTAATAATAATGACAATAAATAATAATGTTAATTTTAAATGCCCGGCGAAGCGGGCAAGTACGGCTAGTCGCTTATAAGACCTAACGCCAAAAAGATTCAACAAGTCAAAATAAAAACTTCTATTTAGAAATTATCCTTTATTAAAAACGTTAAATATTTACATTAAGTTAAAGTGTAGAAACGAAAATTAATGTAACAAAAGCCGTTGACTAATACTTAAAATATATTAGGTAAAATCTATCACACGATCTTTGACATAGCGTAATCGGCAAGATAATTTTGAAAGTAAAAAAATCATTCAACCAAATTCTTCCATGCACGAATACTGATATCAATGTGGAAAATATTGGGAAAAATTTAGAAGCAGTTTACATGTGGCGGGTGTTACCGAAGCCACCATGACCGGACTGGGAGGCGCCCTTATTGAAGCCCATTTGGAGGTTTAGTTCAGCGTTGTGGGCCCGAAGTTGTTCTTCCGTGAAGGTACGTTCGTTCTTATCAGCCATTTTAGGTCCTAGCTGAGGTCCTGTAAACTCGGGATGTTTTTGAGTCTAGAACAAAAAACATAAATATCAAATTTAATCCCAAAGTTACAAATATTTGTAGTTCCACAATAATAATTGAACTTACAATTCTTCCCAAAGCGTACAAACATAATGTTACTTGGGGAATGTTACGCCTCTCAAAAAGATCGGCGGTTTGGAATATTTCTTCTTCTGGTACTCCGTATTTCTTGATTGCCGCTTGGAACCTGGAATGATACATATACAACGCTGGTTTTCATATGTAATTTGATATAATGATTCTGCGCATGCTACATTATGAAATAATGATTTAATCATTTTTCTTACAATGTATGTATTTGAATGAGTTTATCAAACACTGAAGCTTTGATGCGACTAAAATTAATTTTTATTGGATTTATTTACTCGATGATTGGTTACGCTAATGTACAAATTTATGTGAATTCATTAATTATAATATTTTATTGTATCATTTAGGTACAATTACTTAGAAATTTAAATTTTTTGGCATTGCACCTCTTTGCAATTACCTTTGAATGTTCTCCATGAGCTGGAAGTTGGTCCCTCTCTCTTGTATTTTTTTCACTGATCCAGGAGCCAATTTGTTGGCCAATTTGCAAAGGATCACACCGTCCCTAAGCACGTCTTCGTATGCGCCATTTGGTAGCGGCTCTCCCAAAACATCAGAGATCCAAGTGAGAACCTCTTGTTCTTGGTCCTTGTTTCTGGCCTAAAATTTAGCAATTTTATATAAATATACATGAAATAAAATCTTGGCATTACACTCATCAAAACAATCGCCTTGAAAGTCGTTTGAATGACATATTTTAAACAAGCGCCCCGCTCCGGCTCCGCTCGTGTCTTTAACAAAAATTTCAACGATATTTGACGTTGTTTTATTTTTTTAAATAAAAGAACACTTATTACGGCATAACTATAATAGGTAGTCATATGCTGTCGCGACACTTTTTGTGAATAATAATGTGTTTAACAAAGTCGTAGTACATTATTTTATTCTATCATCAATAGTTTTCGCAGGGTACGCGAAGTAAAGAATATTTTAGGTAATTTTTTTACACCTTATGTTACATTATTGAAGTTTTAGTAAAGATCCCTAATCTTTTTCAAAAAAGATTATAGCCTATATCACTCGGGAATAGTGTAGCTTCCAAACAGTGAAAGAATTTTTCAAATTGGTTCAGTAGTTTCGGAGCCTATTCACAATACAAACAAACAAAAAAATCTTTCCTCTTTTTAATATGAGTATAGAAGTATAGATGAATTATTGTCACTAAGTGAGTAGGTACAAAATATTTTTTCTGTTCCTAGAAACATAAACATGCAAGTCTTGAACGTTGGCCATAAAACGTTCGTTCCAGTGCCAACTCGTACGTTGGTTAGTTGGCTTATTCCAGCATCATCTCCCGAAATAACGCGATCGTTAACGTAAACATATTGCTGTAATCCGTACGATTAAGCGTTGCGTCTGGAGTGTTTCGTAATGTCACTAAATCGGGTACTTTTTCCCATTATTTCGATTAAAAATAATTGAATCAACTGCTCATTTATAAAGCGGATTCAACTCCTGTCGTACATGTAACATCGCATCCTTAAAATTAATAACAACATCATAAATAATAGACCAATATTAGCAACCGCAGTAAACATATTATGAGTGAGCAGTAGTTACCACCGTTTTCTCTCTCATTGCCGGGAAAATATTCAGTTTCAGTTCAAAGGTGTCCTATCTTCTGATGCAAATGATTGGTCTTTAAGTATCAGGGTTCATTCACTTTGTGTCGTCAATGGGTTCTCGTACTAACTAAAACTAAGTTAATTTCTAGTCCCCTATCCATATTATCGAACATAAACATTCGTTATATTAAGCTCCTCGCAAAGAAAATTAATTAGAGAATAAATCTCTTTGGGAAGAAAATAGGTTGTAATCTATTAGGCATTTCATGATAAGTGCGGGCAGCTGTGTATGCGTATCCAATGATCATTGACGTCAAACAGCACTCGACTTTATCAAAATAGTATTGTTATTTATTACACTTTCTCTTCAATATTTTACGCTGCATTAACATTGTTATGAAACAATTTGGCTTCTACGCAAAATGATTAAAATTGCCTTTTCAATCTTTCATCAAATCTTATAATGATCAAATATGATAAAAAATTAAAAGCTAATTATAAATGTTTTAAAAATCAATCAAAGCTTAACACGATCACGAACCAATTACATACTCTTTGATTTGTTTTATATGTGCCATAAGAAAACCAAAAGCATTTTGAAAAAGGAAAATCTAACGAAGTAAAAAATTGTATTTTCTTTATTAAAACAGAAATATTTTATTTCTACACGATTATAACGATGCTTATGCTCGCCTTTGTTAGATAATTCTAAAGAATAATGCTTACGTACAGGCATTGTGTACAGGCGAAATCTGGTTTCTAAACTAGTTTCTTGGGCGGGTTTCCACCGCGGTATCAACAAGTGAACTGCGTTCGGTGTGGATGCGTTCGTCCGCCTTCAGAACGCGGGGGCGGGCGGGAAATCTTCGTAATATAACACAAGTATAAACATTGTTAAATGTGCCGTCATTTTTATTTACATCACCAAGCGGTAATGTTTGTCTTGTTCCGGCTTATAACGACGTATCTTTGAGTTTTAGAATTATTTAAACTTTCCGAACGAAAAATTTGAGTTGAGTGAATTTATTAAATTTAATCACTATGAAACATTTTAACAAACAAATTTTTACTGGTGGTAGGACCTCTTGTGAGTCCGCGCGGATAGGTACCACCGCCTTGCCTATTTCTGCCGTGAAGGAGTAATGCGTTTCGGTTTGAAGGGTGGGGCAGCCGTTGTAACTATACTTGAGACCTTAGAACTTATGGCTCATAGGCAGGTGGCGCATTTACGTTGTGGATGTCTATGGGCTCCAGTAACCACTTAACACCAGGTGGGCTGTGAGTTCGTCCACCCCTCTAAGAAATAAATAAAAAAACATATCAGTTGTATCTGTGCCTCTCTTTGTAATTATTTCATGGGGTGGAATATACAGATTAGTATTTTTGTAGGTACTGATTTTTTTGGGTTTGGTGCTCCTCGACCCCAGCAGAACAGTTGCATATTGACCACACGTGCTCGCACTTGACTTGACATCAGTTCATGCGATGCATATAATATCTAAAATTAAGTCGAACTATATATTTTTGTTTTTAATCTTTATTAGAGCCATACACCAAAAGAATAGAAAAAAAAACCGGTAAAAGTTTTTCTAATGAAATACGTACTCAACAAATGTTCACGATTGTCTTCCACGGTGAAGGAATAACATCGTCTAATAAAAATCAAACCCGCAAAATTATAATTTGCGTAATCACTGGTGGCAGGACCTCTTGGGAGTCCGCACGGGTAGGTACCACCACCCCGCCTATTTCCACCGTGAAACAGTAATGCGTTTCGGTTCGAAGGGTGGGTAGCCGTTGTAACTATACTGAGACCTTAGAACTTATATCTCAAAGATGGGTGGCGCATTTTACGTAGTATATGTCTATGGGATACAGTAACCACTTAACATCAGATGGGCTGTGAGCTCGTCCATCCATCTAAGCAATAAAAAAAAGAAGCCTGAATCGCACTTACAACGATTTCAAGATAACCTTGCAGTTATATAAGCTAAAGCTTATACAACAATGAACCATAAACAACAATCTGTTCTATGATATCTATCACTACTAATATTTGATATCTCAAAAACCTAAAAAGTTTATTGCTGTAATTCATTTATGAGTTCCGGTTTGAAGAGTTGGACAGGCATCATGCCAATGTAAGTCGTGTGTTGCCTTTTTCCCCATAAAAAGCCCGCAGTCATAGTCGTTTTGATTTATTGCTGAACAGAAAATACACTCTACTCCAATAAATGTACCTCATGTCAATATTCACATACAGCAAACAAATTGTATAAAATAACACTCAATTTGCGGCAAAGGTCCCCTTTCAAGTACCACCCTCTAAGCTTGAACATTTGAGATACAGATCTCAGAGCTTTTTTTTTCTATACATTTATCATATAACCTTAAATATCAAGCTCAGTGGTATCTTCGTTGTTGTTTTCATACTCTCTGGTACTTGCAATTGGCCCCCAATTGACTGCTGTTTAATAAATGTGCTTTTTTCCCCATTATAATTTGGAATATTTCCAAGATAATATTTCCAGGGAGTGCTCTGAGGAATTATTCGAGATGATACCGGCATCTCGTTTTTACCATCGCACCGCCCGCCACCGGAGTAGAGTTCATCCATACTACCTGGAGCCACTGCGGTCATCCACAGTGCGTTTCCAGAGGTCTTTTTTGCCACGTACCATCCGGCTATGGAATGAGCTCCCCTCCACGGTGTTTCCCGAGCGCTACGACATGTCCTTCTTCAAACGAGGCTTGTGGAGAGTATTAAGCGGTAGGCGGCGGCTTGGCTCTGCCCCTGACATTGCTGAAGTCCATGGGCGACGGTAACCACTCACCATCAGGTGGGCCGTATGCTAGTCTGCCTACAAGGGCAATAAAAAAAATAAAAATAAAACTTTCAACACTGTCTACTCGTACACACTTGTAATGAATAAACATTTTTGCTATCTCAAATTGTATCCAGATACCTTTGACAGTGTTCAAGTAAATTATATATTATTTATAATTTTTCAACGTTTTAAACGACGTTAACAGAAAATGAGAAAGATCAGATAAAGCTACTTCACTGTTGTAAATATTTTCAATGTTGATCCATTTTAACTGATGCACCATTGCAATTAATAGGAAAAGTACCGTGGAAGTTAAAAAAAACATTTATTTTGTGCATTTTCTATCTAATAATCCTTGTTTAAAATGAGCTTACTATCACAGTATTCTATGTGTACCGAATGAATCTTTCAGAAGAGTCTCGTAATTGTCTTTTACATATATAGAACTTGGAATTAGAAACCTACTAGTATTGATTGGTTTTACTATGAATCGATCTGGTCACAATTCTGCTACAAACCAAACGAGAGAGGGCAGACTACTGACATATCCTACTTCAAACGAGGCTTGTGGAGATTACTTAACAGTAGGTAGAGCAGCTTGGCTTTGCTCCGACTTTGCGAATGCCCATGAACGACGGTTACCATTCATGATCAGCTGAGCCGTATGCTCCTCGTCTGCCACAAATGCAATATAAAATGAGTACAGATCAAAACAGCAGACGTTTGACTACATTAGAACCACATTTAAACAACTAAAATATATGAGAGCTAGCGTTTTTTTGTCGTCAAAAAAGTCAACCGGAAATTAGCAAATTCTAAATATTTTGTAGTTTGAAATTTAAACAAAAACGAAGTGTACATTTTAAAATTAGAAGCAGAAAAATACTTTGGTAGATCGCTTTCATCATGAACGTAATGTAATACAAGAAGCTTTTTTTGTAAATAAAAAAATATGGCAAATGTGTTTAAAAATATCAAACAGTCGATTAATACCCGAAAAAACTTTATTCTTTAACCGTTTGGCAAAACATTTGACATTCAAACACTTCAACAATTTCTCAAGTTAATAGTTGCTTCTTGCGGTTCGTCTTCGCTCATTTCCTGCCAAATTTATAACTTGACTCCGACGTCCTATCGACCTTAAAACATTGCGCGCAATCATTTCTGACGTTATCTACTGCTTTTTTTTCATCGATATCAATTTGGTGTTAATGTATAAATGTGGTAAACCTATTTTCTCTTTAATAACTACTTCTACGCATGCTGTCAATCAATTAGGTCTTTGCTCTTATACTATTGCTACCTTTTTTTTTAATAAATAAGTCACTTATTTCGTGAATGTTATGTTACTATGTCTCCATCTCAAATAAATAATTAATATAGAAGTGTTAAAGTCCAACTTTTTATATTGGATGATGGATTTAAAAATGTCAATACAGAAATTGGACAGCCTGAAATGAAATATCAAAAACGAATAAATTATAAAGTATCAAGCAGATGATGGATTAACAAACACGTCATTAGGTGAATTTGTGTTTTTGTTATAATCACTCAGTTCTGAGAATTTTTATTAAATTCTATAAATTTCAATGAAATTCGTTTAGAAGTGCTTTTTGCTTATGTCATTGTTTTGACTGCATTAATATGACGGAGCTCGAAGACCACAGAATGGTATTTACTATTTTTATAAGAAAATACGTAGAACAATGCCACTAACACAAATGAACAGAATTATTTTCGAACAATTTCCACGATAAAGGAATCATTTGTGTAATAAAAATAAACCTATTTAATAGATGTGTTTTCGTAATACTGGTATTGGTCGGTCGGCCGTTACACAAAGTTTGACATAATCCAACCGACATTTCCATTCATAATCCAATCGACATAATCCAAACGAGCACAATGTGGGTGGAGATATTCTCGTTGTGATATCTATAGGCTCCGGTAGCCATTTCCAGACAGGTGTGCCACATGTTCGGCCACAATAAACTAACAGTAAAATTAGACAAAGTTTACTCACCAAAACCACTCCAGGATTTTTAGATAGAGCACAGGGTAGAAAACCGTATTTTACTTGCTTCATTAGAATCCCAACCTAGATTAGCGGCGAAAGTTGCTTAGGAATATAAAAGAAAAGAAATAGTACGATAAAAGTATGTGTTTTCAGGATTGAAAATAAAATATACAAAAATAATAACAAGGATATCATGACTTCTTCTTAAAACGTTACGTTTGACTGATGGCAAACAAATGAATTTTCTAGTTAAGAAATCAAATATAAATGCTACAAATATCTTCAGAGTTCCTTTTAAAATTAACATACGTAGGTATGTAATAAATCTCGTTATCTTCGTGCAAATTTTTTGTTTTTTTTGTATTATTAAGCAAAATAAAATGCAATTACTTTTAAAACCTAATATTTTTTCTCTGTTTTTTTATGCAATAAAGCCACGATACTTATATGTGTTTTTTTAAGGAATGATGTATCACTTCAACATGTTTGTGTACCTAAGTTTAATTATTATTATTATTATTATTATCGAAAATACAATTTTTTTAAAACACAATACAAAAAAATTGATTGCCGCAGATGGCGGTGTCTACGACACAAGCCACCAGTGATTAGGGCTTCAGAGTAAGAAACTCACAATACGCGCCGTATCCAGGATAACTGCCTTTTGTATCAGTCCCCTAACCCAGTTGGATAACGAGAGTTCCTTAAGATGTTGTTCGAAGCTTCTCGCTATCAAACCATGTACTGATACAACTATTGGAACAATGATAGTTGAATCAACATGCCATATGGCGGTAGTCTCGTGGGCCAGGTCTAAATATTTTATTAATTTGTCCTTTTTCTGCCTTTACGGGGTTCTCGTCATGAGGAATGGTGATATCAACCAATACTGCTCGACGCGCAGATCGATCTATTATCACAATATCAGGCTAATTGGCAACATTACACCTATCCGTGATAATAGATCGGTCCCAGTAGAGCGTAACATGACCATTTTCAAGAACTGTTTGAGGTTGCTATTGATAATAAGGTACAGCAGAATCAAGAAAACCAGTCAAGCAGAGCTTTCAGAGCAAGTTGTTGATGAATAATCCTATATAGTCACTTGGTTATGTCTATGCAAGTACTCACCATTAGCAAAACGAGAACAGCCAGAAATATATGTCTAATAGATTCTCCCGGACGTTGGCATGCCCGACAAATTTTGTTATTATTATAATGTGTATTAAGCACTGCCACGCCTGGGAAGACGGCAGGACACACTCCGGCTATATTATTATATAATTATAATGATTATTATTATTAATAATATTCATGATCTCCTTCGGTAATTTTCATAGCACAAGGTGAACTAAATGTCATTAACCTACTGAATACTCTTTTCAAGCCTCGTTTGAAGCCCTCAGTGTTCAAGAAAAAAGATAGAGGGGAGTTATTTTTAGAGGTCTATATATAGAACGTGGAAAAAATTATTACTAAAAAGGGCTAGCTATAATTATTGTTAGGTGATCATTGAATCTTATAGATACCTGAACCCTGCCTATCTGTGACATAAGACTAAAGTCTCAACTACACTGATACTACGGACGTCCTCCAAATAATTATATAGCAGATACTATAGCACCAGAAGTTTAAATTAGACATTAAGAGGTTAGAAAGTACACCACTAAAATGGGTACTGATTAATATATGTTCGGACGAGTCTGGTATACTAAGAGTAGTACATCCACAGTGCGATTCCAGAGATCTTTCTTACCACGTACCATCCGGCTATGGAATGAGCTCTCCTCCTCGGTGTTTCCCGAGCGCTATGACATGTCCTTCTTCAAACGAGGCTTTTGAAGAGTATTAAGCAGTAGACAGCGGCTTGGCTCTGCCCCTGGTATTGCTGAAGTCCATGGGCGACGGTAACCACTCACCATCAGGTGGGCCGTATGCTCGTCTGCCTACAAGGGTAATAAAAAAAAAGGTTGAAGGTGAATAAATTGTCAAGAGTTATGCATTTGTTTTAGTGCGCTGGTAAACGCGAACCAGAAAAAGAGGCAGAAGCTCAACGGTGGATTGAATCGGTTATCGGTGAGCGGTTCCCTTCCGACCTTCCCTACGAGCTGGCTCTCCGTGACGGCATCATCCTTTGCAAGTTGATGAACAGACTCCAACCCGGTATTATTCCTAAAGTCAACATCTCTGGGGGAGACTACAAGTTCATGGATAACATCAGCCAGTGAGTATTCTTAAAAATATTAATTGTCGACATTGATGAATTGTTTCAAAGAATGTTGTTCATTTTCAAATCGATTCATTTTCAGATTCCAAAAGGCTTGCATCAAATATGGTGTGCCCGATGTCGACCTTTTCCAAACTACGGATTTGTGGGATCAAAAGAATATCGTATTAGTCACACAGACTATTTTTGCTATTGGTAGAACGGTAAGTTTAAGTCTTTGCATTTTAGAGAAAACTTTTCTCCACAAAAAATGTTAAAGTAACTAATAAATTACAGTTAAAGGTTATCGTTCATGGATCAAAGCTGTTTTAATCACCCACATTATATCTAAGTCTCAGCTGTGTAGTTTAACGTCTGTTCCAATCCTTCAAACCTGAACGCATGGCTGCTTCGCTATATAAATAAACAGAGTCGTATGATGGTACTTATCCATGCAAATTTAGAATGCTCCTTACCATTTATAATTACACAAAAAATATAGAGTTTCCTGCATGAAAGGTACAGCTTACTATCGTTATCACAATGCTCTATTTAGTTTAGTTTGGGGAAAATTTCAAATTTTAATCAATCCGTTTCCGTGATAGGACCTCTTGTGACTTACTGGTGGTAGGACCTCTTGTGAGTCCGCACGGGTAGGTACCACCACCCCGCCTATTTCTGCCGTGAAGCAGTAATGCGTTTCGGTTTGAGGGGTGGGGCAGCCGTTGTAACTATACTGAGACCTTAAAACTTATATCTCAAGGTGGGTGGCGCATTTACGTTGTAGATGTCTATGGACTCCAGTAACCGCTTAACACCAGGTGGGCTGTGAGCTCGTCCACCCATCAAAACAATGAAATAAATAAGAAAATTATATCAAATTATCATTCTATTTACAGGCATACAAACACCCGGAATGGCGCGGCCCCTTCCTCGGACCCAAGCCTGCTGAAGAAAACAAACGTGCCTTCAGCGAGGATGTTCTTCGAGCTGGGGAGTCCGTCATCGGTCTTCAGGCTGGTACAAATAAGTTGGCCTCACAGTCTGGACAAAACTTTGGAGCCTCGCGTAAAATTATTCTTGGGAAGTAAAGTACCAGGAAACTATAACTTCGAAGAACTACTTATTATAGTTTCTCATACTTTTTTATCTAGTTTATATACACAGCTAGTTTTTATATTCTTGCTGTGATTGGTTTAAATATGTAAGCATTGCGAATATTTGGTTTTCATTTCATTAAACTGGACTGCGTAGTTTAGTGCCTCGGCGGTTTTGTGGTCAATTAATAAAATACATCACGCGGTGATCTTATAGATTAGTTTTAATTTATACCTATATTTTTAGCTTTTGTTATATGTATATTCTATTATATTTTATCATGGTCTGTTGCAGATTACACAATTAAATTTAAATTAATAGCATGATGATGATTAAATGATAATAAGATAATTGTATGGTAATTTGTCAATAATTTTATACATTTTGTCTACTGTCTTCAATTTAAAAGTAAATATTTGTCATTTATTAATATTAACCCTAAAAAACAGTACCTATGTAGTACAAAGTAAATGTTTCTATTTCCAATCTGTAAAACAAAATAACAAGGTTTATTGCATACAATTACAATTAAAGAATTAATGCGAATAAAATTCTTTTACTTTCCCTAAAATCCGGAAGCAAAAGGTAAGCCACTTTAGATTATTTTTTATTTGCCTTTGAAGTCAGATGAGCATACGGCCCATCTAACGGTATACGATCACCAATGCTCAAGGAAAGTCCAGCCGAGCCGTTTAGGATTCTTTTTAAGCATGGAAGAGGGTCACAGAAAACAGGACTGGAGATCATACAAAGCAAAAGATCACAGTGGTTCAAAGTAGTACTTATGCACTATATTCCCGTGGCAAGTGTTGCTATGATAAATTGAAAACGATGAGTTCATCCTAAAATAAATCCTCAGAGCTCTCCGCGTGGATTTTTTTTACTGATTTTGTTCGCCCTTGTATTGTCCAGTCATGACTTATGCGAGTTTGGTGTTCGCTCACGCGACCCGCACACACATCGAAACCCTGCAATCCCTACAAAATGTTTTTTTTTTTTTTTTTTTTTTTTTTTCTCTACAAACCCTGATCACGCAGGAGCCAGTCACCATCGATGCCCTTGACACATCCTTACGGATCCATTAGATCCAATAACCTTTACATTAGACGTCTTTAGCTCTCACTAGGAGCAGGCTTAGGGACCCCGGTTACCGTACCCGTACGTGCAACCTTATCTAAACATCAAACCGCTGAGTTTCTCGCCGGATCTCCTCAGCAGGTCGGAATTCCGATTCGGTAGTAGATTCATTCGCGAAACAGCTGCTCTTGAGTTGTTAGGTTTCCTTTAGAGGCGCTCAGACAGCTGTTAGCAAATCTCATCCCTCCTGGCTGAGCTTTTGCTCGCCTACCTGCCCTTGTGAAACTAGAAAAGCCTCCGGGACCCCAGTAGTTCCTCATTCACAAAAAACAATAAAAATGATGAGATGTTGGTTAATTTTCTCAAACTCGAGGCCATTGACTCAGTTTTCATATAAGTTTAATAAGTTTAATTTCAAGCAATCATTTAAAAGTATAAAATAAATATATAAAATAAAATGAATTAAATTGAGGAAATGCATTATCTTTATAGCCCGTTTTTTTTAATTACATACTGTTTTTATTTTAATTGTAGTCGTTAATGAACTTCTGAGTTCATCGTTTCATCAAATATAAAAATATTACGGACAACGAATAGTCCAGAATTTGTCAGCAGTTGGAACAGCGCCCCTAGCGGCAAACGTAGGCAAACGATCCCATTCCATACAAATATGAGCTAACTTTTACGCTATCGAGAAAGTTAAAAAACTCGCACTAAGCACACTGAGCGTTAGGCAGCACTTGGCTGTGCCCAGGGAATAGTTGATGTACACGAGCCTAATACTGATTTTCAAATTGGTTCCAAACTCCCTTATTAACTAACCTACCTACCTGATTATAATTTTTGTTGCTCTGTAGTCTAAGTACTTTTTCTTTTTCTTGGTTAGTCACTAATAAATTGCTTTGAGCGATAACACTGTGTACTTTTTTTCATATTTTTTTCCATCAATTAATCTAAGAAACGTACCGGATAGAAAGAGAGGGCTCCAAATGATCTACGGAATAAATAAATAAATAATAATAATAAAAATTAAACTAGGTAGGTATTTAATAGCGTTAATGAGGTAATTTCTTATAGTCTCTCCAAAAATATCCAATCCCACAGATATCTGTCGGTTTAATACCTAGGCTGCACTAGAAGTATCGGGAATGGAATATTTCCACTGTTCCTGTCATATTAAAATCTTTTTAATTGAAAACTCCTTGGTTTTAAAAATCGAATACCATTTATTTATTTAAAAAAAAGATTATCGGTCTTGTCACGAGATTTTGTCAAACTTGTTTAGTCGTTGAGAAAATGGAATTGACTCGAGAAAATTCAAGAGCGATGATTTATTATGACTTTCGAAGTGGTTTAACACAAAAACAGTGTGTTGACCGGATGATTTCTGCATTTGGTGATGAAGCCCCATCCAAAACCACAATTTATCGCTGGTTTGCTGAGTTTCAACGTGGACGTGTCAAGCTCAGTGATGATCCCCGTCAAGGTCGTCCAAAAACTGCAGTCACCCAAGAAAACGTTGATGCTGTGCGTAAGCTGATTGAGGAAGATCGACATGTGACATACCGCGAAATTCAGGCAACTTTAGACATTGGCATGAGTCAAATACAAATAATCTTGCATGAACAATTAGGTGTAAAAAAGTTGTTTTCCCGATGGA